>OZ002741.1:53843087-54199135 GCA_963924295.1 Dioctria rufipes
GGTCTTAAAAATGGTCAATGAACAATTCTGTTTTCAGCAGATGAATTATAAAATTATAAAATTTTCATTTACATCGAAAAAATGGCTTGAAAAATATTTAATAAATTATTTCTTTAAAGAAACTGTGAAGTATTTATTCATAAAAAATAAAAATATTTTGTATATTTTTTTCATTTCGTTTATAATTTCTGCTTACAACAATTATAATTTGTAAACGTTTTTTTTTTTTTTTTTTTTAAATGCTTGTATTACAAACACATAAAAGTTTGTGAAATCAATTACATGCCTGAAACATAAATTTTATTTTCAATATTATGTATTTTTTTTTTATTTTCTGATTAACTTATTTCGACATCAGCCATCCATGGATTTTCAATTCAATTTTGATTAACTTTCCTTTTCATATGCAAAACCCAACAAAAATTGTAACATATTTATTTGTGTGTGTGCGTCTGCATATAAAAATGATTCACAATAATTCTTCGTTCGATTTTTAATCGAATTTCAACAATAAATATTGAATATGTGTCCATACATACATACATTCGATAAGAAAACATATTTCACCTGGGGGACTTGCTTCTATCACTTCCCTCTTATAAATTTTCACTTGCCCTTTTGAGCCAATTCTATTTACACAAATCTTTCCATAAATGTTATCACTTCGTATTTGCATATTTTCTTTTGGATTGTTGGTCCCGATCTCTAGTTGACTTGCCCTTTGAAAGCGGGCTACAATCACAGGAAAGAAAACGAAAAATAATAAAAAAGAAAAGAATCTTATAGATATGGAAATTGGATTTTCAGTATAAAATATCCGGAGGTGATTTTTGCCCAACGATGCAGGATGAGCGGTTGAATTTTGCCGCCAATTTGGGAAAGTACTTTTCATATTTTCTGCTGTGTTGGTCCTTATATTCCCTGGAGACGTCCCTCTGTTAGCTTAAGAATTTCGACAAGAAGGACTCCAGCCAGCAGGTGAACACAGGAAGTCTTTATACATACGACATACACATAATGTTATATACATACACATACAATATAAGATATAACCAACTAATATTATGTATTATTATGAGAAACATACATATTGCGTCACTTTCCTTTTAGAAAATTTTACCCAAGGGTGATGCCTTATAAATGGTACTTCTGGACATTTCACATTTCATAATGCTTATATATTCCCACCAGTTATATCCTTTAGTGGAGATGTAGACCTTTCTAAAGAAAAATCTTTTCCTTAGATAAACTTGATAAGGAGAAGGTGCTTTGATTTTCAATGACTACTTTTATAAAGCTGTTATCTAGCTAAATGATAATCCCAGCTGCAAATATGAGTTATGATGAGGCAATTTTATGTAATTTTTTCATCTTGGAAATTTTTTATTATTGTCACATTACAGTTAGAGCATATTACTAAAAACTTTTCCAGGTTTTTCGTTGCACTTAACCATCAAAGTTTGCAGACTCATTTTATGTTATTTTCTACTACTTAATATAATTTTTCCTACTTTTTGGACTGAAGGAAAAAAATTGCTACCCTTATGGTTATTACATGTGCCTGCAGACAACATAAGACATTTTACTTGAAATTTATTTGATTAGCCGGCAGATACGGTTTTCTTGTACTAGGTACCCGAACCCAGGGGAAGTGCATCAGTTTAATTTCTTCCTCTATAACTGTTGAAAAATAAATACATTCTCTTATTAATATTTGTATTAATTTTTAACTACGCATTAATCAATGTAAAATCCTAGATTTATGTTTGAGCGTGTTATATCCTCACCAATGAAATGAAGCTATATAGGTATAGGGTGGGCCAACTTGGACCGACTGATTTGAAATGCTTACTATGTCTACTCGTCGACTTGCTACTGAATTGGGCATTTCCAGAACATCGCTACGATGTATTCTAAAAGTTGATCTGAGGATGTTTCCCTATAAAATTCAATTGGCCAAAGAATTATTGCCGAGGGATGCACCACAACGGCTACAATATGCCAAGCATTTCAAATCAGTCAGTCCAAGTTGGCCCACCCTGTACATTCGAAACAAGTGCCTTTAAAATTTGCTTATTTTTGAGATTATTTATTTTATGATTATATTTTATTGTAGGTAGTAGAGTTTTTTTTTTTTGTAAGACCAAAAGCCGGGAGAAAAGCCATAAAACGAAATAACTACAAAAAGAAAATTTGAAATACCTACTTATCTGAGAATAGTTGGTTAGCTTCCATTTGTCATCTATTTCATTAATTTTTTGCTAAAATCAGAGACTCATCTTAGCCCATTAAAGCCTGGAATGGTCATAGAATTTGGCCATAAAATTTTTAAGATTTTTACCTGCAGGTATACCTGAGATATGATATGGGTATTTAAATACCCAACAGGCTTTAACAGGATCCTAGTTTACTAGAATTTTGGAATAAATGAAAGTCTGTTTAGAATAATAATAAAAGAATATTATTCGCGGCAATGTTTGGCTATTTGCGCTAGTATGTAGGCTTGCATTAACTGATAGGAACATTTCAGATTTTCTCATTACTATTTTGCAAACGTCCCTTTGAGCGTTATCGCCGTACATGTACGGCCAGCCTCTGGTGATCCAGATAGAGTATCGCCGTACATGTACGTCCAGCCATGGTCCAGCCCATTTTGGGCGAGTTTTTTCTTTTTTTTTTACATAATTCTAACAATGATGTTTGTAGGTATATTATTTCATATTTTTTTGATTCCCTCTACCACGTCACCCCCCCCCCCCCCCCCCCCAACACCCTCTGGGCATAAGAAATTACGCGATTTTACGATGAAACGTCATTTTCAAAAAATCATATCTCGCGAACGGAGTAACCGATTTTTCTTATTCAAATGCCAAATGAAGCTTAATGCTTTATATTTTTCATAAAAAAATATAGCAGCACCGAACGAAAAAATTTTTTTTTTGTTAATAATAGTATTTTTGTCAAAAAAAAAATAGTATTATTTACTGTCCTCAATTTTTTACATTTTTATTTTGAAGTTAGAAGCCTTATCTATCTATATGTATAAAAAATTGCGATGAAGTTCGGCTTCGTTTTTGAGAGAAAAAAAGATGGGTGAGCTGTACATTATTCCGAGAAAAATATTCATCTCTGCATTTGTGCGCCCGTCGAAACCCTTCCTGGAATTATTAAGATTCCGAAACTCGGAACACATGCAACACATTTTCTTATATTCTAATGAAATGCGCATGCACAAATTAGTTTTGCGATTGGTGCAAAAAATCTAATACTTCAGTTAGAATATAAAAAAAGGAAGTACTAACAAAGTGCGTATAGGGAAAAATGGCAAAACTAAAGAATGATGTAATTTTAAAAACAAATCAAAAATATACTGCGCCCCCAGGAAGGAGAGTGTCAAAGTTTGTTCTGGTATGTTTTGGAAAATCTAGTACAGATTCAAATATGTTTTTTCTGAGAACAAGTTTGAACACCCACACCCCTATTGTCCGAGGTCAAATGGCTGAGTTATTATTGAAAAACTAAATATCCCTATAATTTCGCCCACTCCGCCCGCCCCCCTTCCCCACCCAGTGACCCGTTTAATATTATCTTTAGTCAAGGACCGCAGCTCTCATTTAAAACATCAATGAACTGTCTGCGACTCTTTGTTCAGGAGATAAAACCAAAACATTTCAAACTTTACCCCTTTCCCCCGTCGGGAGAGAAATACCCCACACAAAACCGACTTGACCAATGCGCGGCGTCGAGACGAACATCCAACCCAAATTTTGAGGAAAACCGTTCCCCCCCCACCACAAAAAAAGGAGGCTCCGTTCAATTTGCGAAATCTATCAAAAAATGCAAAAATAACTCACTCCAAGGACGTGTATGCTAAAAAAATTAACTCACAACTCAAAGGGTTACCACGCGTGGTCTAGGTTAAACTTTTGAAAGTTGACTTTAGATATTTTGTAGTAGACATTCATTCGTGTCCATGTAAGTTTAGTGCTTCATATTAAAAAGTCATCATTATGTTGTTATTCGAAGTATTTCTTTAGTTTGAATTGAAGGCGGAAGTGTATAATTTGAGTGAGGACGAAAGGGGATTGTTGCCATGCGAACAAAATAAATGTGGTCATTGCTCCACTAGATGCGGTTGAAGTGACAGAGAAGAATTGTACGACAATCTTCAGCTGATCACCAATAAAAACGAGCTGCCTTGTTAGATTCCATTTTGAAATCTTTACAACGACGATAATATGTACTGTAGACTCCGTTACGATGATATCGCCACGGAAGATAACGAAGAAGATCTAAGTGATGAGCCACATCCGTAAAAATCACGTAGTAACTCTGCCCGTCAAATTTTTTACACAATGCTTGATAACCGCCTAACATCAAACTACACTTTTCGTAAAAATTATGAGATTGAGGATTCGTTCATTGGTATGCTGTACATCACCGGGTACCATACTTTGCAAATACTCACCCATATTAGTCCAATCCGGCGTCGCTGGGATGCTAATTAATCAAGTATTCTGTGTGTGAAATCTGAACTCAACCGAAGGGCGGAATGCCGGTTGCAAAAGGATAACTCAGCTTTTGTAAATTCAAATATAAAAAATGTTCAATAGTGCTTAAACTATATAACAATTCAATTCCTTGAACTAAAATCCAAAATATTCTAAAGAACCCAAAACCAAAAAAATTATAATTCAAACTAAAAACTTAATTTATCCAATAAAAAATTCAAAATAAAATCCAATGCCGTCACGTTAAATGTTGTCCCTTGTTTAAGTCTGGTAAAGAAAAAGAAAATCCACAAATAAATTCGTGAATTTATTCAAAATAAAAGTTTCTGTCAGTGCTGCACGTATAAGCACGGTAGCAGTAATAGAATTAAGTAATTAGGCAAAAGTACGTTTCTGCAGCAGGAGTAAATTCCTGCTTAAATAAAAGATAGAATGAAGCAGAAGTAAATTTCTGCAGCATGAAGGATGGAATTAAAGCTGAAGTAAATTTCTGCAGTAGGAGTAAATTCCTACTTAGGTGTGGGATAAAATAAAGGTTTCACAGAATTAAATTTCAATGTAATGGAAGCAAAAATTAGATTTTTTGAAGAGGATAGGAAACAGATTAAATTCTGGTGGAGGATGTGTTCAGAGTAGATTCTGATTCAAGAATGAGGTGATTCTGTCATAGTCATAGTCAGAGTCTTTCTTGCGCATTTAATATATATATTGTCCTTAATGTGTAGTCCTAACTTCCGTGTTAGGATTTATGGGAGGGTAGAATTTTAACACTCAGGCTTTTTATTTTGGCCTTGATTTCACAATTGTCTTTGTTTTCTCTTCTTTTGTTACATATATTGATTAAAAACTTTTATGTTTGGTATGTTTTAGTTGATTATTACAGCTTCGCGCGCGACACTAAGCTGTTTCCGTGGCGATTGTTTGATATATGTTGTTTAGGAGTGTGAGACTTCAGAGGTGATTCTGTTGTGGCTCGTCGCCTTTTTATAGCCGCCGTGAACCGCTATTTTTCGGCTTCATGATGGGTTGCCCTGGCAACGCTCAATCTCAAAGTTGTATTACATTGAACTTTGACTGCGGTCTCACGAATTGACGGCAAGTTGTGACAATTGCCATTTGATGACAATCGGACGTATGATGGATTTTTGGTAAGTTTGTTAATTTATTTTATTTTTTATTGATTAGTAATGAGTTTTTTGTTTATTTTCAGGTGGAAATATATTTGGAAGAAATTTAGGACGGCGCTGGACCAAAGGGAGGAAGTTCCCTACTATTAGATAAGTGACTTTTTTAAATTATTTCAAGAATTGAATTCTTTGTGGATTTTTTTGTATCTTTTAAGGAAATATTTTCATCGAAGGATTCTAGTTCAGTATGTGGACTGAACACTGTGGGTAGAGACAGATTCGAGCGAATAAAACAGAATATGCATGTTGTTGATAGTAAGTAGTTGAATAATGAAAACAAGCTTTCAAGTTTTTCTCCACTGATTGAGATACTGTATACGCTAATTTATGCAATTCGGCCGTGTTGTCACACTATATGTGACATATTTCTTAAAATCGAGCTAATTAGATTTGGTTGTAAGTATATTGATGCTTGTCATCACCCATTGGATACTGCTACTCCTACCTGTTTATGAAATACGGATATAAATTATGACCTTGGCGAAAACGCTGTGTTGCAATAGTTATCTCATCTAGATACTCGGGTAATTCACAATGTTACTTTCGACAACTTCTTATCAAGCCATAAGCTGATATGTCGGCTGAATACACTTGGGTTCTCGCATCCGGAACAATGCGTGGCAATCGCACTAATCGTGTGTCTCTAATGAAAGTAAAAAGAATAAAGAAGCTTCCGCGTGGGACATCTGTTTTTCAATTTGACAGAAATAATAACTTGCGCTGGAATGATAACTCGGTAATTATTATATTTTTCAATTAATTCACGGCCATTGATTGTTTAACTATTACATTTTATGATGAAATGTTTAACTTTTTAAGACTTATACGCTAATGTGTCGTGCCAAGCGCTGTGATAAGTAGATCCGCAAGATGGGATCAATCGAGCAGGCGCTGCTCAGTCATGAATACAATCAACGAATAAGCCAGCGTTGACCTCATGACAATGCCATGGGCAACTACCGCATTAGAGTATAGAACAAAAATGGTATTGGCGATTGCAGCCATGGTAAGCACATGGAAGTTATATGACTTGTATGTGAAGTATGAATGTTCAACACCTATGACCCAATTTGATTTTTGTCTGAATGTTGTGGAAGCTCTGTTAGCACTGCGGCAGGTTCGTACTCCAAGTGTTAGTAATATGTTACAAACGGCCAGGAGTACAGATCGCAGTAATCATATTTTTGATGAAATGGCAAAACGTACTTGCGACACTAAAACTGAGTTTGGTTGTACTTAATGCAAGGTGAATTTGCATCCCAAGTACTTCATCGACTACCATAATGACGTACCACGTGATATGAAAAATGTATTTTTTATAATATTATTTAGTATTTAATTTTAATAATTAAACAATCTTGAATACAAAGAGTTGTTTTTCAATTTTCAGGTGTATTTTGTTCATACTTTGGCCTGTTGGGCGTTTAAATACCCATCAAAGTAAATTATCTCCAGAGATCCCAAGATTGATGCGATCGTGGTAGTTTTTTTTTTATTGGATAAAAGATACTAAAGGTTAACTAGCCCTAAAAGATTTTCCGGATTTTCCTATTATTAAAATTTTCACAGGAAATTTTATGCCAATTTCTTATATGTGGAAAAAGACAACTAAATACGAAAATTTCGATTTGTTCGTAAAACTTATTAATAGTTCTATCTTTTTTTCTCTGTAATAGAAAAGGAATGAATAAGATATCTCTTACCCGTTGCCAGATATATTTTTTTAAACACACTAGTATTTTTGGGTATTCAAATACCCAACAGGCATTAATGGGTTAAATAGAACTAGAGCAGAAACATAATATTTCTTACCGCAAAACAAGACAATTCCATGCGAAAAAAAAACATGAATAAATAATAATAGTAAATAAAAACGAAGAGTGTAAAATATTATTTCATAATAAAAAAAAATATTTATAAATAATATACAAAATCAGCTTTTTAAAAAATACTTTGATTTAAGATCAAGATGTAGGTAGGTATGTACTCATTAAGGGAAGAATTATTTTTTGAACAGTATACATATTTTTTCTATATTAGTCTTAAATTGTTGTCAAGAAGAAGGAAAAAGAAATACTGGAATCCATTAATGAAACTGTGATAAAAAGCATACAAAAGAAAAATGAAAAATTTTATCAAAAAATGTGAAATGTTATTAAGTCAAAATAAAGACTATTTTGAAAGCGTAAAAGGTGTACCTGACTATGTGAAAAATATCTCAACTATACAATTTAGTGAGAAAGAGTTGACAATACTAGATAAGGAATTGAATTTTACTAGGTGACCACAAAAACCAGATATTGAAAGAGTAATGGGTGACGTAGAAAGAGCAATAAAGTATTTCCACTGGAAAAGAAAATATTCTCAAGCTAGTGAAACCTGTAATTAAATCCACACTTAATAACAAAATCATATCCAACAGTGACTTTAAGACTATCAGAGAACTACGAGAGAAAGATGTATATTATATATTGAAAAAATTATATGGAATCCATTGCCCATAATGATTTGAGAAGCAGCTACAAACAGTAAAGAACTTTGTAAAATATTGAATTTTCCTAAGTGGCATTTATAAGTCTCAAGCCCAAGACTACCCCAAATTTACTGGTCTGGTAACAAAATTCGCCGCATTATTGCTATTGTAATTCTCCATCCTACAAGATCGGCAAATTACTGATCAAGGAGTTCACATCTCTATCAAAATCACCCGTAAGAAACACCTTTGAATTTTTAGATATTATTAAAGATGTAACACTGATGGGAGACGAGTTACTGGTCTCTTTTGATGTTAAATCTCTATATCCGAGCATTCCGATAACCGCAGTATTACAGGTTCTTAGTAATTGGCTAGACCACAGTGACATATCTAATATTTTCCATTAAGCAGCAACACTTTTGTATGAGCAGAATCAATTCAGCTATCGAAAACTACCAAAAAACTGTTAAAGAAAATATAACCGAAAGAAGTTTCATATGGCAGGTCGTAATATTATGACGCGCTCTCACAAATTTTATGGAAAATCTATGCTTTTTGATGACCCACCACTCACCAAAAAAATACAAATAGGAATCTACCGGAAACCTACAAGCACTGCAAGATGTATCACCAATGATTCACACTGAGCCATGTATACAAAATTAGCAGCATTAAATAGTATGGTATATCGAATATATGCATATACGGGACTTTATGAAAGAATTAAAAACAATAAAACATACTGCTAGTATGAACAGCTACAAAGATAACGTGATCGTATTAATGGTTGAGAAACATTTAAAATGTATTAGAGACAATGAAAGAACGACATTTTATCAACAGCAAAACTCACTTATAAAAAGAGCAACATTTGGTTAGAATCCAGCAATCACTAACCAATTAATAAGTTGTGCATCCACACCAAGGTGTCCCTTCTGTGGGTTCCTGGTCACATGGATATTATGGGGAATTAAAGGGCTAACCTTTTAGCTAGGCCTAGCTCTGATTCTCCGTTCCTCGGACCGGAACCCACCGTAGGTATTGCCACCTCGAGTATCGGGTCTCTCTACAAAGCGGATGTTCATAGAAAGCATCAGTAGAGATGGGCGAACCTGAGTACTTGCAGGTGTACAAAATTGTTTCTTGATGGGCCCAATGGGAATATCTCCGAATTTTCTCATGGGGCTCGGAAGAAAACAATGTTTAAGTGTGGTTGGCATCATCATCGGCCACAGCTCACTTCACGCTCATCTAATAAGGATAGAGGATGTTTACAGCCCTGAGTGTCTGTCGTGCCTGAAGAGAGAGACCGAAACAACCGCATACTTTTTGTGTGCATGGCCGACCTGCGCCCGGTGCAGGCTGGATACTCTAGGGTCTGCCCTTCTATCTGTGGATGAGCTGAAAAACCTGCCTCATTAAGAGCTGATGCGCTTCATTAAGAGGAGAGGAAGCTTTTGGTGAATGGCCTTCTAGCAGGAAAGTACACTGGGCCGTTATGGCCCCCATGCTTGGAATAGGGTCTCCTGTCCCCTACCAGCTTTGATAAGTGCCATATCCATTAAGAATACAACAACAATGATAAATTATAAGCTCTACTAGGGAGTACTAAAGACAAAATAGACAATGTAGAAAAATCCGGCATCTTCTCGACTAATTATGGGTATTGCGACAAGATATACGTAGGTCAAACGAAAAGGAAGATAATAACTAGGTATAAAGAGCATATTTTGCAGATAAAATCAGTACAACCATAACCAGCTGTGGTTTTATATACGGTCACAGAGGACCACTCAAACAGCAATACTAACAGTCCAAATCTAAAAAAGTTCCCAGCAGGAAATGGAAGCGCTCAAAGATGAATGCAAAAGCACATCTTTGGAAGCTCACAGGGCTTCCCCGCCGTATCCTTGTTCATATCGTTTTAACGTGACGATGTTCGCAGAGGGAAGCGCTCAGTTGGAGCGCCTGTAGGATAGCACTCTTGGAGTGCTTTTATGGTAGCATTCTTTGATCGCTTGTAGTGTAGCACTCCTGAAGCTCTTATGGGGAATGCAGAGCGAATCAAGATAAGGGCTTTATTAAAAAATTTAGTTTAATCTATGATAATTACAAGGGCACGTTTTGGCTAAATGGAAAAAAGGGAAATTGTTATATTATATTATTAAGAAATTTCCAAAAGCACACACTTCACTCGTCTACTAAAATTTCAATTAACCGCATACTTCAACTGACTACCAAAGAATGAAAATTATGCTGCTTTTTCAGTTACAAATGAGTCATTTTTTCACAAGAAAACAACGAATAAGCCTGAACTCAGAGAAGAGATCTGCTTCCGCTAAAATTCCTTAGGATCGCTTCGAAAAAGACATTTTCTGGCTATGGTGTGGAAGCGTTTCCCTTTACAAGTGCTTTATCCAGATACCGATCATCAACTTTTGGTTTTACCGTTGGCGTAACCCTATGGTCTTTTGTTCCGAAGAAAAATAAGGCAGTCATTATAATAGCAAGTATGCACCACCCAGCGAGCATTGATCAAAGCACCAAAATGCCAGAGATAATTTTGTACTACAATCAAAAGAAAGTCGGAGTTGATTTACTTGATCAAAAGTGTTCAAATTATCCAATGGCGCGTTGAACACGAAGATGGCGTTGATTATCTTTCATAGAATACTGGACATATCTGTTTGAATTGGTTACTTGTGAGTCTATGTAATGAAGCACAAAAGACTCGAAGCAGATTCAAGTTTATCAAGACATTGGCAGAACAGTTCACAAGGCCATATGTGGAACGCACCGAAAACAATGACCACAATCAATGTTACATCAAGACAGCTATTCGTCGTATCCTGCAGATCAGAGAGGAAATTCCAAACAATTCCGTTGAAGACAAGCTTGAAGTGCGAAAGACATGTTGGATTAGCGATCCTAAAAAGAAGCGTATGACGTACAACTTGAGCTTTCTTTGCCAGGTACCAATCTGCGAGGTTGAAAAAAATGTGTCGTGACTGCTATGAAAAATGCTAAGAATTTAGGGCTTGCAATTTTTAAGACAAGTATAATTTTTTATTCATTTTTCTATATCACCATATTACATGACCCTTTAACTCACTAAAAATAAGTACAAACAAATAATATTTATTAGTTGCTATTACTAGAGATCTGATTTTCGAAAGGCTGTGAATTTTTGTTCTAAATTTTAACTTTGTGTGTTTATGATTGTTTTGAACAAAATTTTACTTGTTTCCTTTTGGTTTTTATTTTATTACAACAGCTAAGACCCTAGACGTGACTTTTATTATTTATTCATAATTCCCATAATCGTCCTAGATTTAGAAACAGCTACAATAATTCGTCGGCGGTCACCATGATCGCACGAAGGTGGTTACGGGATGAAAATTGTGGGTAGGTGAGTGGAATAATTAGTTCCATAAGATCAAAATAAACTGGCATAACCTTCATAAGTACACACAACTGGTGCAAGGAAATAAGAGAATTTTATAGTTTTGGCTTTAACTAGTGGTAGCAAATAATATAAAATGATATTGTTATAATATTTATTATTATTACAGATTATCTGATTCATTCAACATTTAAAAAATAAAAGGTACACTATAGTGATTGTAGGGAAGGGACAGACTACTAAATGCCTATCTTAACTTTTGGTGCAGATGTCAATGCAATTATGCCCACCAGGGTTGATTTGGATGGGATATTCGCGAGGCAATTATGGCCTGTATATGACATTAGGGGTCTTTATGGGTTATTGGGATAGTAGACTGGAAATCACTGACATATATAAAATGGACTGCTTGCCCTACTGAAATTGCTTATATTATTTGACATTATTATGGGATCACTTTTTTATAGTTGTCTCGTTTTGGTTTAACTACTTTATTCCGCTGAACTACAAATAATAAGTTCTATATAAAATCTACCAGTTCAGTTTAACTTCAGTGGTTTTCCAAATGAATATATACCCACTTTAAGAGACAGGCAGATAAAAATTGCTTAAATCTGTTTCTTTAAAAATCAAGTTTAAAATTTTTTTGATGTTGTAGGAGATAAATTTCCAAGAATAGAAATAATTTCGATTGCATCTGTAAGTTGTTGAAGTTTTAATATGAATATTAGAGCGAAAATAAAATTTTAAATTAAGGTAATTGTCACACCTCTGCCAAAAAAAAAAAGTTGACCCATATGAAATAGAAAATCAGGCAGTCATTATTATATATGTCAGTGCTGGAAATAGCAGCGAAGGATTTCCGTAGAAGTTGTATAGATTCGGAAGAAATCGAAACCGTCGAAAACGTACCTTACGACTGTCCCGTTCTGATGAACAAAAGAGGTAGGCTACTACGTAGCTACTTGAAAAGTCAAGCTGGAAAGAAAAGAGAGCAAATGTATCCTGCGATTCCTTACAAAAGCAGGATGGATCTAGTGTGATTTCCAAAAGGTAATCCCATTAGGTCAAGGGGCATAATAGGAATAGACTCGTTGGATATCTAAACAAGGTCAGTTATTTTTAGCAGCACTATTCTTTCCTAACCTTACTTAAATGCCCAAAAGCCTATGGTAACAAAAATCTCTCCGTCATAAATTAAAAAATTTCACGTTTTAAACATGCATTAAAAAAGGAACAGTCCTCAGACTTCAATAATTTATCGAAATCATCACCCTCTGATAAAGTTTCACATAAAAATTGTGCTGTGTGTGATCAACTCAACACTATATGGCCTTGGATTTTGCTTACCGTTGTAAATATTGTATACCATTTTGAAGGTCCACAGTGATAAGCACCACATTTGTAAGGTTTTATTGCAAGTAAAAAAATATAACTGAGCTCAGTCATATTTATTACGATGATGAAAAACTAGATGAGTTGGGGATGAGAACAATAAGAAAAAGAGTAAAAATGCCTCTTTCAATTTGAAAATAATTATCTTGGACTTTCTTGATATTTTGTTACGAATAGTAATCCATGTCATTAATCTTTATTGGACAAACCACGTTTTTTCAAAAATTAATCTTAAAATGAAAATAGAATTTCCCATAAATTAATGTCAGGAAGCACTTTTCCTTCACTAATATTTGCAAGACCAAGCTTTTTCATCATTTTCATCCACGTTTTCTCCTCGTTTTCATTATTCTGCCAACCTTTTCAAGATAATTTGCAAGCTTGAAATAATGCTTGGCATTTGTGCAATTTCCAGGTTTCTATACTAAAAAAAAAAAAAAAACAAAAACGAAAAAAAAGTAAACAAAAGCATCACGTCAGGCATGGTCACCTAGTTAATTAATTTTGTTTTTTTAGCTGAAAGAGAGTTCAGCTTCTTTTAATTTCACAGCTAAGATTATAATGAAACAAAACGGTCTTATCCATTTCATATTTGAATTCCATTGAAAATTCTGTTCATTCCCCGACTGTGGTGCGGTGGAGTTTATTTCGTGAAATAAATTTCCAATTTTATTAGAGGATCGTAAAGTGGCATCATCTATTGCCTGACTAAGCTACCGGTAATGGAGGCTTGATTCCTGTATATACGCGCGTTTATGCAAAATTTACCTCATTACGAAGTTAATGCGATAAGACCACAAGCACACGTTTCACTTTTGACGTTATACGAAAATTAATTCAGGATTTTCCCCTACAGGGTAAAACAGGAGGCATCATCATATCGCTACCAGTACTTTTAGCGTTTTGTTGTTGTTTTTTTTTTTGTTTTTTTTTTGTTCTAGTTGATTTGAGTATACTACGCTAAAGCCGCCTCTTTTTTGCATTTTAATCGAAAAACATGCTTCGAATGTGATTATACCGTTCTCAGGGAGCCATCACCATAGCGAATAGCATCTCGAAAATATATCTGTGTTCACTGAGAGTTTATCCATATTCAATTTATGGTATTTTGCCACCAAGCCTCCGGATACTGCACAATTGAAAATTCTTTTTTGCATAGTTCACATGAATAGGGGAGCAATGCGTAAAGAGAGATTTTTTGGTGAAATCGGGAATTTGAATAAAAATAACACACAAAAAAAAACGGAACAATAACAAACACAGTGGATTTAATTTTTATATATAAAATATTGACCATCTTAAACCTGGAAATGCCGAGAAATTTTCATTTTTATATATAGGATAGCAGATAATGGTGTCTTTGTTTAGATAAGTATTACTCGACTCCTACACTATAAAAAATATTTCCCTTATTTCGGTGGCAACAATTTGTGCCACAAAGTTTAGGCACATTTCGCTAATTTGGAGTCAGGGGCGGATCCAACTAGAGGGCTCGGGGCCCCCTCTGAAAACCACTGAAAAAATTTCAGTATATTTGCTGAATTTTTCCTAACAAAATGATTCACATCTATTCTTCTGCACCTTTTGTAAAAAACGTAACAATTTTTGGAAGCGTTCAATATGATACATTTAGGTACGCAGGCCCTAGCTAGCATCGTTTGGCCTTCGGTCATGGTTGTTGAAGCCTATAGAGAAAACAGGAAGCGCATTGCCTTGCTCGGGGTGTTTAAAGCATGACAGATCCTATTCATGTTAACGCGATGGAAGGTTTGATTTAATTGAAAACAGTTGCCAAAGGGTATTTGATAAGCCTTCCATGTAAAGACGGCTTCTTAGAACATTATCGGCTCGGCGTGGTAAAACAAACATTTAAAGAACCAATTATAACTCGTAATTGGAAAAATTCAGTGAAACTATAGACAACGACGAAGAAGTCATTGTGCATTGCTGTAGTTAGTGTTAATACATTTAAAGCAAAAGATTAATTTTGAAATAATTTGTTTTTTATTATTTCGTAAAATATCATAAATAAGGCACGTATTGCATTTGTTCTGTGACAGCTATTTTAAATAAATGTAAATTTTTAATTCCTGTATTTTACAAAAATAAAATTTATGATGATTCGTGAATTTGAGTAAAATACATTTCCCCGGTTTTACTAAATAAAATGGATGATTGTGAAGTTTTAGACTTCCACTATTTACAAAACAAAACAAAACGAATAATCTAACATCTCCTTTGACTTCCAGGAGTGGCAAAGAATTTTGAGCAACTTTCTTCGTTGCGAGTGGTAAACACTTGCTAATCTGTTCGACTCGTATCTTTTAAATGATAAATTTTGATAAATTTTGTGCGTTTGACATTTGCGAGTGGTGGCGAGTGTCTTCAAACTTGTGTTCAGTTTTCAGCATATACCATTTTTAAGCCATAGTTGCGCCCCCCCCCCCCCCCCCTCTCCAGAATCGTGGATCCATCACTGGGAAAAGTACACTTTGGGCTTTAGATATAAGTAAGTTTCATCTACCTATGGGGAATTTGAATTCAATAGGTTTGAATTTTCTATCGAGACATCGGAAATTGTCTACAGATAAGTTTTGTGATATTCAATGAATTAATTAAATGCACCATTAAATTAATGTAAATTTTTCGACAAATTTTGTGCAAATATCCGTAAAATTTAGCGATATTATTGAACAATTCAAGGATAAACAAGTGTTTAAACTACACTGTAAAAAATATTAGGACTATTCCCTAAAATATAGGGAATACTCCCTAAAATTTAGAGAAAAAACCTACATTTTAGGAATATTCCCTAATATTATCGAAAAATACCTAAGCTTTGTGGCAACAATTTGTGCAAATTTTTTACTGTGTATACATATTTCTTCAGGTATTAGGCAATAGGAATATTGCATAAATAAGTTCAAATATTTTACCTTAAATACGGAGACTTTTACGTAGTTAGTATAAAAAAGTACCTATGATAGAGGGGCATAAGCAGATGCGTATTGAGTAATTTTCTACCGAATGTGTAGGAATTCTTTCTAAAGGAGCAAGGGAACATTCAATGTACTATGTTTGATGAACTATTAAACAAATGTAAATAATACATTATTATTGATGGAAATAAACATAAAATAGGTATAGTGAATTGCAGATATATAATGAATGATGTTTTGCACAATTAGTTTCTAAACATATCCCTTTAATATAGACACAAATACCTCCATTAGTGGTACTTTTCCCTAAATTTTAGTTTTCATACTAAGGAATAGGTGAAAGAAAAAAATGAGTGCACAAAACAAAAATCTTTAAATAAGTTAAATTAAAAAATATATACATATTTAGTCATAGAATGCTTTTTAAATTAGGTTGTATCTACATAATAAAAATAAACATATTATTATTTTCGAAACAAAAATTCACTTCAATAAAGGTTTTGAAACATACATACGATTATAAAGGGCTTTCCAATAAGAGGTGTTATTTTGATATTCAAAGAAAAATGCCATTTTTTGAGACAAATGATCGGATCTTTATTTCATTATAAAGAGTAAGGTATGCCGTTAATAATGGAAAATAACATCAGCCAAATGACCACCACGACCACGCCTACAGGACCATATCCTTTTCATGAAATTTTCTATAACAAAATCCCAAAGTGGCTGCCCTATGTCCTCGATAGCCTCATGAATTCCATCTTTGAGGTCTTGAATCGACGCTGGGCTGTTGGCGTAGACCTTCTCTTTCGCGTGGCCCCAAAGGAAGAAGTCGCAAGGTGTTAAGTCACAAGATCTCGGTGGCCAATTGTGATCACCTCTTCGAGAGATAACACGGTCCGGAAACTTTTCCCGTAAAAGATCAATGGTTTCGTTGCTTGTAATGGCACGTAGCGTCGTCTTGTTGAAAGTAAACGTTGTCCAGATCAATACCATCCAATTCCGGCCATAAAAAATCATCAATCATCTGTCGATAGCGCAATCTATTCATCGTAACTGTTGCTCCAGCCTCATTTTCGAAAAAGCAAGGTCCAATGACCCCGTGGGACCATAAACCGCACCAAAGAGTCACACGTTGAGGATAGAGAGGCTTTTCAACAATAGCTCTTGGGTTTTCCGAGCCCCAGATGCGACAATTTTGCTTGTTGACGAAGCCATCGAGGTGGAAATGGGCCTCATCACTCAAGATGAGTTTTCGATGGAATTCTTTATAAGCCTTAAGTCCCAAATCTTTATGCAAAATACGGTGTAATGACGTTTGTGGAATGCCTAATTCCAAAGAACGACGAGGAATGGACAAACCTGGGTTTTCTTCAACACTTTCGGCTACAGCAGCAATATTCTCGGCTGTTCTTGAGCGACGTGCACGGGTTTTATTCTTCACATCACTAACTTGTCCCGACAGCTCGAATTTTTCTACCAATTTCTGTATTGCAGTCCAACAAGGTGCTTCACGACGACCCAAAAATGTTCGAGTTTTACGAACCGCCTCTGCCACATTTTCACCATTTTTATAGTGAATTTTAATAATTTCAATGCGTTGTTGAATTGTGTATCGTTCCATATTTATTAATGGCGTAGTCTCTATTTGTCAAATGTCAAAAAATGACATCTACCGAAATAGCGGGCTAATTAAAGTAACACCTCTTATTGGAAAACCCGTACATAAAAACATGTAAAACTCAACCAATCAGATGAAATTTTACATCCGAAAATCGAATTAAATTAAAAAAATACATTTTCTTGTGTTCAAGTGATATTTTAGGCCTGAAACACAATTGGCGATTTTCAGCCAGCTTTGTGCCCAGCTTTATGCCCAGTTTTCTGCTAAAGCTGACTGAAAAATCCGAATTGAACACAACTGGCGTTTTTGACATTTGCAACTTTAACTTGTTTATGTTGAAAATATTTATTAAGGAACGACAGTTAATGCTTCCGATTTTCCAAAATTACGATAAATGCATACTTTTTTGGATAGTTTTGAGATGTACCAATTATATGTAAAAATAATACTAAGTTTTTGTTTTATGTCCCACAGAAACTGCTTATCTTTTACTAATTCTATAAGTTTTCTTCCATTTTAACATTTTTGGTAGCTGTTTACTTCTTAGTTGTGTCAACAGAAGCCATTCTCATCTAAAATTCGACATTCGCACAGTTGGCAATATTAAAAATTCCCTCAAGTTGGCAGTCACTGGGCTTGAACTTTGATCAAATCTCAAGCTGGCTGAAAAGTTTCAATTGTGTTTCAGGCCTTAATTGCACTCTTATAAGAAATTAAACACATTCCAATTTTAATTTTCAAAAGGTTAATTTTATACAGGGTGTTTCCCCTTAGGAGGTCCATAGAGCGGGAGGTGATAGTACTTACCTAGACGAACCAAAAATTGTATGGCAGGTGGGGGGGGGCAATATCAACCGTTTAGGAGTTACAGGGTGATTCATAAAAAAAGCTAGGTTTTTACAAAACAACCTGTATCTTAAAAACTACAGGTCGCATGGTCACAGTTAAGGGCTCACTGCATGCAGAACTTCATGGCCTTTCCAACGACAGCTCAACCAGCCCCGTACACCTTTTTTAATTTGACCTCTATTATTTTTGCAAAGAGGTCGTTAACATAACTTTTTTTTATAAAAACTGTAAACTGTGGAGCCTCCTCTTTAATTTGACCTATTATACCCTATGTGCTATCTGTATCCGTTAAAGAGTTATTAGCTCTAAACTTATTCTCAAACCTATTTTCAAACCTATCCTCAACGATAATTTGTTCCCTTAGTACGTCATTTTAAAAAATATCGTCTAATTTCGGTGTGACCGGAATAGGTTATGAGTTAATAACTGTTTAACGGCTAAAGTTAACACATAGGGTGTAATAGGTCAAATTAAAGAGGAGGCTCCACAGTTTACAGTTTTTATAAAAAAAAGTGTATGTTAACCACCTTTTTGCAAAAATAATAGAGGTCAAAGTAAAAAAAAAGGAAAGAAAATCCGAAATTTTTAGTTTAGACCTTCATAACATCTGTGGGGAGAGGGGTACGGGGCTGGTTGAGCTGTCGTTCTGCATGCAGTGAGCCCTTAACTGTGACCATACGCCCTGTAGTTTTTAAGATACAGGTTGTTTTGTAAAAACCTAGCTTTTTTTATGAATCACCCTGTAACTCCTAAACGGTTGATATTGCCCCCCCACCTGCCATACAATTTTTGGTTCGTCTAGGTGAGTACTATCACCTCCCGCTCTATGTACCTCCTAAGGGGAAACACCCTGTATGTATCCTGCGTTTGGGCAAGAGAGATGGAGCATGGTAAACACTATCTTTTATCTTATTCTTCCTCCGGCGATAGCATCTGCAGCCAACGTAAAAACATCAAATGGCATAAGTAAACGTTCAGTATGCGATATTTTGTGTTGGTAGCTCCAACCCTGCCATAGGGCGAAAGAGAAAACTATAAAACTTGTGACATTCTGTTCTATAGGAAAATGACAATATGCTCAGTCCATTATTATAGGCTGAATTACAATGTGGCGTTGTCGCTAAGCCTGTCAAAAGTTAAAATGTATGAAAGTACTCAAGCGCTGGTACAGTGTGTCGCGAAGGGTGTTGCTGACGACGGTCTCATTGTTTAAAGTTGAAAACATTTCAAATTGAGACGCACAACAGTTGACATCAGTAGTGGAAAAATTTGATTTTTGCGAGAAATTCAAATTTATATTGAAAATGGTAAGTTTTAAAAATAATAACTAATTAATTTAATTATTTCCTGTTTGTATTTTATGATGTAAACAAAATTAACACATTTTATAATTATTACATGTATTAATTCTGTTACCATCTAATAATGAAAAAAACATTCCTGCTTATACTGTTTACGGTACCTTTAAAAGAATACAATTTTGTAATTTCTTTATAGGAAAAACAGAATGTGGAAAAATTTAGTGAGGATGTAGGGGGTCACCCCATTAATTATGATCTGAGTCATCCCGGATACAAAAACGTGCAGGACAAAATGAAAGTTTGGGTGGAAATTGTAGCTGCCCATAAAATGTCAGGTAAAGACAAAGAATAAATTAAATAATACTGCAGTAAATCGTGTCTTTCTTGAAGGATCAGTTGACGTGGTTGTGGAAATGGAGACCGTGAAGAATTGTCCCGATTCTCATGTACTGGACGACAGTATATTGCCCGGTACATCGGCAAGTTTTGGTGAGGAATTCAGCTCATCAACGCAGACACCTTACGGGCAGAGGAAAAGGAAGAAACCGCGGAAGATTTCAGAATGAGTCGATTACACGTTGTTTAAAACGACGAAAGCAGCCCAGCAGTTTATGGCAAAAAAACAACCCCAACAGACTGAGTCGCTTTCGGATGAGGAAGACTCATTGTTCTGTCAGTGTTTGACGTTGAAATTAAAAAAATTCAAAGGAAAGAAGAAAAATGAAATGAAGCAAGGACTTTTAAAATACCTCTGTTATCATGAAGACGACTGAAAATAAAATATATTTATTTAGACTTTATAAAACGTTTAGGTGCTGAAATCGCTTTTTTATGTGAATTGTGATAGACTTAATTGTATCTTACTATACTATACCTCATTTTATAACTTTGCCGGGGTTTGTAATAAAAACAGAGATATTTGATTGCGTTTCTTTTTTTTTTTTGCATCACTATATCTTTTGCTACTTTGATTTTTCCGTCCTAAATAAATCTGTATTAATCTGCAGAACGATGCGTTATTTAGTTCTGCATACATAGAAAACGAAATGGAACCATATCTATTCATAACTTGTGCTACTTGAAAGACCTAAGTATAAATTCGTACAAATTTTTACTTAAGAAAATCAAAGACATTTTCCAACAAATACAACTTAAATTCAACTAATACAACCTCGACACAAATTACCAAATGTAGAAAAATTAACTCGCGTTAACCAATTATTATGAATTTCATGACTAACACATTAACAACCTTGCTCATAATATATATATATATATAAGAAATGCGCTAAATTAACTGTTAGAATATAAGAAATGAAATGCACAAGTGTAACAAACGAAAAATGTCGAACACAAATGCGGAGCTGAACATGGTGGAAGATTTAGCTTATTACTTCGGTTGTGGCTGAAAAGAAACTTTGCTTTCATTCGTGAAGTATTCGGTTAATATTTTCCGATACATAAATGCTTCTTTCGTCGCATTATTACTGCCAAATCTATGGAGTGCATTTTGTTGAGTGTCTACTTCCTTTCGCCATAAACCTTGAACAATTTGGTGATCCAATCGAAGAAACTTTATGGACAACATACAGATTGAATGTTATTATATAATTAATCTGTCACTTTTAAATAATTGCGTAAGATCACACAAGCCAAAATTACTTAGTCTGCATTTACGGGATGTAAATCTAAGCAATTTCTAAGAACACACCACCGAGCAACCAGGGTTCCAAAAGTATTCTCAATGATTCTTCTGACCCTAGACAAGAGACAGTTGGATACTTCCTTTTCAAAGGGAAGCAACATCCCTAGATATGGCCGCATTAGGTTATACCTTTTAGGAAATGCGCTCTTCCCAGCAATATAATGTGGACAGTCACGTCTTGAGTTAGGTAAAGTTGAATTCGGAGGAATATTTAATACGTTCGCAAACAATTTCATTCCAAAAGGAGATTCTCGTAACACGCCGCCCTCACTACGACTTCCAAACGCGCCAACATGGACGGCTGTGAATCTATAGTCGGCATCATAAACTCCAAGCAGAACGATACTGTAATGTCTTTTTTAATTATAGTATTTACTTCCACAGTTTGAAGACTACTGGATCTGCACATGTTGTCCGTCAATACAACCCACGCAATTCGGCATTTGCCACTTTTTATGAAACTCCTTTACTATGCTTTTCCAGTCGGATGGATTCACTTCTGGCATATAAACAGGTGAAAGAACTTTCCATAAAACTTCACATTCTTAAATGATTATTTTACGAACAGTGGATAGCCCCATTTTAAAACTCCAGGCGAGATAGTTCTTAGAAACTCCTTGCGAAAGATACCTAAAAAAATTTAATAAATTCGAGAAGCAATCTATTGAACTTGAACACACATACATACATGAGAGTACGTACAAGTGTACACTCTGCGCTAACAGGTTTCCTGATTGACCTTTTCTTCAAGTCATCTTTAACCATATTTAGCATTAAATTATACTGAACATGATTCATCCGTGTAACTTGTAACGTATCTACGAGAAAGCTAGAATATTAAGCGCAATTCCGTCGAAAAACGCCTCAGGGCACCGGTCCAGGAAGAGCCCTGCGAAATTCCAGCAATTCTAGATTCTGCTAAGTAAAGACCCAAAAACGTAAGGTCAAGGATTTTGCTTGTCCAGAATTTAATTTTCATGTACACCTATGTAAAAATAAATAAAAATAGAACTAACCATGAAATAAACATTTATTGATAAGTAAAAATAATTATTGAAATAATAAAAACAGAACAAATAATGAAATAAAACTTTCTTAATAAATAATAATAACTGTCAAAACAATAAAAGACACCGTCCCTGTGGTCGTTCCTTAAACCGCGTATAAATAATCTGTTCGAATTCAATGGATGACACCGAACAGCTGATTTCCCTGTCTTCCGTCTGACAAGAGCAAGAGGGAGTGACAAAAAGTTGACGTACGCAGCGAGTGAAGAAAAAATCTATAAGAATTCGAGCAATGTTTTTATTAAAAAAGTAATCCGCAAAAACCCTACGAAAACAACAAGATTATCATCCAAAATCTAATTGGATACAAGATCCAGCAGCGTTCACCAGCCAGCTAAATACTTGGTTTCCGCAAGACGGATCACATTTGGTAGATTTGTGACAAATCGGATTGAAGCATTCTGCAATTTGCATCAATGTGCATCGCTTAAATCTTACAGTGCCAATTGGAAAACTACGATAAATTCATTAATAAGATACTATATAAAGATTGAACTGGCAAAATTACAACAGTCATCGCAGGAAGGAAATTTGAAGCATTGTTAACTTCTTATGGAAACATCGAAATATTCATATCAAGACCGACCACGGCATCACGAAAACGGATAACACGCAAGAAAACAAATCGAATACGGTAACATGTAAGATAATTATCGCTAATTGTAGTTCCTTTAACAAAACCGAATTAAATTGAAAATTAAAATTAGTATTAACCCACATTTAATAAAGAGAAAAATTATCACTAACTGTAGTTGCTAGAAGAACATTAATTTTAATTGGAATTTATAATTAGTAATAACCCATATTTAGCTAGATCATTTTATAGCAGGGCGGCCGCAGATAGGGCGCTAGCGTAATTGGAAATGGTTGTAACTATGTAAAGCAAGATACGAGATACCTCACACAAATATATAATTCGAACAGTTGTCGGCTACTCAGTAAAATTCAATTTTCAGCCTAGATGTCCATTTGACATACACCATTTACGTCTTAATTATTTTCTTATACATTGAAAATGTAACCCCTAGACCACGTTCAGCTTACAAACTCATTATCGTTATCATTAATGTACTTAAAAGTTTTCTCTTAAAATCCTAAGTTATTCCTCTTTCTATACAGTGGACGTATCCACCACCTGCGTTGCATTTTATTCATTTTATTTTTCATTTTTCACATTAAATTCCTTCATGACAGCCAACTTTGACACTTTAAAGCGAAATCATTGGAACAGCAATAGCAACAGGCACTGCGGCCGCGTCAGCATCAGCAACATCATGGGTGACCGCGTCTCGCGACAGCGTCACATTATAACTCAGCCTTATAAATCAGTGGTGCACACGCCAATGCCAGCCATGCACATAGTTTAATATTTCACTTTGCTGCCTGACTGCTTGTGGACCACCAATTCCTAACTATCCCATCCGCTCTTCTAACTATTCCCCTATGCTCTTCCTATGTTCTCTCAAGCAAAGTATTCTTGATGAAACCAGTTTCCTGGAGGAGAGGTAAAAGAATTAAAGAGAACACGCAATGCAATGCATGGAGATGATGCGGAGTGAAGGCTCTGGCTCTGGTGCTGTGCTGAATGCTGGTGCTTTGACGACCCGCCGTCCGCCTCTCATCATCACCACTGGTGACTGGCGGCGGATCGTCAAAGCAGAGAGTTTTCGTAAAATTTGTATGAGCGGGTCGTAAAATAACCGCAGGGTGAGTGGTAGGTCGTTAACAAGGAGAGACTTTTCATACAATTTGTGAGAGCGGGTCGTAATAGAACGACCCGCCATATGAAACTTTTCAATACGAGATGTAAATTCTTTTTGTTAGATATTTTTTGCTAGTACTCAGCTTGCATGCCAAATCACAATATGAAAGGGAAATGGAATTCAGTAATTTCTGATAAACTTCCAGCTTCAGTTTTTATAACTTTTTTTTATCAATGAAATTATTAATTCGTGCACATTTTAACTACACAAAGTTCAGAATAAACTTGTACGCACACATGCGTATTTCATCGGGTTATAACAAGATAATGTATGCCTTGTATTTCGGGTATTTCTACTAAAGTGTAGGGTTTCGTTTTTCCTTAATATTATGGAATTGATATTATTTTTCCAAATTTACCAAATGAGAGTAGATTTCTTTTCGATTTAGTTTTAAGATTTCATATTTTATTGGTCACAAAATCATAAAATATATTGAAAATATCACAGCTTAGGTACAAGTACATACTTTTCTTCTAAAAGTTCCTTTAATTTGAAAAGAAGTTTACCCAGAATATGCTTTTCTATGAACAATTTGAATAACTTCAGGTAGCCGAAAGGTATATTGCCAATTTTTAAACGAACACTAGACTTATTTTACGGAAATTCCTTGCACTGAATATAGGGAACCGTATGTTATTTTTTGCAGTGTACCCAACTTTAAGAAATCCTCTTTTTCAAGAAAGTTTCAAATAAAGTAAGAAGTAGCACAAAAAAGTATAGTATCCTAATTCCGGTCTTCGAAAGTCAAAGTCCTAGAAGACAAGACAAGATAAACGATTTTGCAATAAATAATACTTCCAGGACAAACATAAATAACTCGAAATATACTTATATTCTGAGCGGATATTTTATACATAATTAAATGCTATGCTTTCAAGCATACCATAATAGTAGGTACTGAGAAAATTCTTGAGATAAAGAATTTTGAATTTATTTCCAACATTCGCAAGTTTTGAATTTAAATCATAAAACCGGTAGAACTTTAATAGTTCATCGCTATTATTCAAAATTAACGTCCCTAACCCATTAACTTCCTATATAGTTACCTAAACTTTTCACTTGAAGCTACTTAAAACTTTAAATTGAAATTTACTACTAACTTTTAACCGGGAACGAAAAAAAGCAGCAATAATCCCAAAAATATTTTATCCTTACTAAAAAAAAAAAAAATGTAAAGTCCTTGAGACAAATTGTCCAATGATTTTTCAGAATTGTGCACCCATGAATTCCGCTAGCAATCGTCCTAATTTACCGCATCATCATTGGGTTGCTATGCTAGTGGGTGAGGGTACGCCATTTTCATATTCCCAAGTGAGTGGATTCCTTGGTTTAAGCACAATATTACAGCTCCAAAGATATAGTGAGCCATGAAAAGCAAAACCTGATTATATTATGCGGAGAAATTTTTCTTGATTTGTCATCATAAATCTGTTTTGAAAGTTGCCGCCAATTGGACGAAAGACACAGTTTCGAAGTCACCAGAGCATTAAATCACATAACTGTGTGTGGCTCTTTTCAATATGATTGTTTTCTCGTGTGTGATATGTATATACACATAGACCTACAGTACCTTTATATATGTGTATATGTAGCATATATCCATTCACCAAGTTTTGTTCGTCATCCCAGATACTGTGGTGATTCTCCATGCTTCGCTTCTGATTTGTACTAAATTGAGTTTATTCCGTGATAAAAACAACAAACAAAAAAAAATACTTTGAAAACTCAAACCCCTCTTCTACCCATAAAAATTTTTCTCGTCACATAATTTTCCGGCTATTTCTGCTGTGTTGTGTCTATAAGTCTCTATGTAATTGAAGTATCAATTCAATGGAATTGGTCTCTAGTAGCACGTATATCCTTCCTGAATAGGAAACATTATCAGGATATCATTATCGGCTGGGGTGTAGCAGTAGTATGTATAGTAGCTCACAATACATTACAAGAGGAAATTCAAATCAATTGCATTAAAAAGTTTGTGATCCTGATAAGATGAGACTCTGCCGATGTATGCCGAGTGCTGAGTTCTGTTTTTCTTTCTATGTTTTCCAGGTCGAATAATACTGGTTTATTTGGGTTAGTGTTTTTCAACAAAACAAAATGTTTTTTTTTTGTAAAAAAAAAAAAACTTTGAAATCAGACGGAATAAATCGAATGGATAAAGCCTCCTTTTGTACCAGGGCTTTCTTCTTTGACACACATAAATATTGTTCGAATTTGCGGGTTAAATAATTCATTGAATTCATTGATTTACGCACAGACCACACTAGGTATTTTCCAATTTATGGTTGGAACAATTCTATGAATAATAAATACAGGTTAAGCTTTAACAGCATTCTACTTTTATCCGTTTATTTTACTGTTGTTTTATTTTAACTACTTAAATTTGTGAATTGTACAAGACTTTTACACGTTAGACATTAGCTGCCAATCGGCAGAAGCTAAGATCAGGACTAGCCTATGAACGCAGACTTTGGTTTAAGGGTTTAGATTAATTATTAAAACTAAAGAATGGGTAAACCTAATGCAAGTGGAAGGAAATGGGTGTAATTCTTTTATGACTTGAAGTGCCCTTAATATTATTGCCAATAGTAGATAACAGTATCCATCAACTCATAATCAAATCGGTGGCATGCATTTTGAGAGCTCAATCCACCTGTTGGTGATTCTGAATGTTCAAGTCTTAAAAATAAAGAATAAGGACGATAGTATCTATGTCAACCCAGAAAACATGATACAGTAGTCCAACACCGAAATATCATATCTGGCCTGCAAGTTCAAGTTGATGACTTCTGATACTAAATGTTGTTCGACTAAGCTGATAATATCAATAAAAAAAAGTGAAAAAAATTTATGCTGTTTTAGTGGTATTTTCTTCATAGCGAATGAGAACCCAGTATTTCCTCTGCATTCAAGTTTTCTCTACTTTCGGTTACTTAAGCTAGGCACCTATCCATATGATGTTGTTCGTAAAAGAACATAAGAAATATAATCGAATTTCTTTCAAAACCTTCTGGAGAGCTTAAAGTTTCGCGGTAGACTAAAATCAAAGAACAGCTAACAGAAAGAATGCGCATCTGGTATATTGAAAAGTTTTCAATGGTGGGTCGTTCTATTACGACCCGCTCTCACAAATAGTATGAAAACTTACTGCTTCTTTACGATCCACCAGTGGTGATATTACGACCCGCTCTCATGAATTTTACGAAAACTGTCTTCTTTGACGACCCGCTGCCAGTCACCAGTGGTATGCGGTGGACGGCGTGTCATCAAAGCACCAGCACTAAGCACAGCACACGACATCATGTCAGTTCATTGCTTTACGTGTTCTCTTTGCTTCTCTAAGGAACCGGTTTCATTGAGAGAACTTTCATTCGCATTGCATTGCAATACAACAGAGGGAGAATAGTAAGATGAGCGGATGGGATAGGAATTGGGGGGCGACAAACAGTCTAGTTACAGTCAGTCGCATGGATTTGTGTGCTTGGGCTAAAAATGTTCATGAAAGTAGGTAGCCAAAATATGGTGTGCAAAAGTTCTTATCAAAAATTTTCGAGTATATAAATTAATAGAAAAACCGGCTCGCCACTACAGTCAGGCAGCGGCAACAAAGTAAAACATAAAACTGTGCATGGTTGCTGGCGTCGAAGTATGTACAGCTGTGGGGTGGCTGAGAACAGAGTAACATTCTCTCACTCTGAAAACTTTGCTAGTTCCCATCTCTTACCTCCCGACCGCATCAATACAACTTGTTCCTTTTAGAGGCCAGATGAGGCTTCTTGTTAAGTTAGATGTTCTCTGCTAAAACTAAGTAAAAGTAATTCGATATTTCCATCAAATCCTCCTCCCTGTCTATAATTTTTCTTATTTCTTCTACTTATTTTAGTGCATCCCTAATAATGCTTTTTTTTCTTGCTGACGTACAGAATATTAAACTTTCTAATTTAATTTTTTTTAACATAATCATTGACTTAGCTTTGAATGCTTAAAAGCTGGCCATACCCAAGATTACAAGTTATTTGAAAGTGTACAAACATATGACCAGAAATTTAACTATTGAATGGTAGACCAACATCACGATCGGATTGTACAGATTCATTGTAGAAACGCTACTTTTCCTTTCAGCCGATTTCATCAAGAAAGCAGAATTTGTTGCTGATCTGGCTTAGTAATACACAGTTAATCTCTCACAATTTTTATTTTGTCGTTTTTTTCGAGCTCATGTGGAGGATAAAGCTTTGTACTTTTTCGTTATATTAATCCTCGAATAACCAGTTTTCGTAAAAACCACAAACCGCTGATAGATGCATATAATTTAGCATTTTTTCAAATTAAACAATTAAACATATTTTTTTCAATAAGCCCGGAAAAATGCGCAGTGACTTTTGTTAAAATTAAAAAAAAAAATCAACAAGCCCGACAGAACAAAAAATATTTTGTTTTTTTTTTCTTTAGGTTTCATTTTGGGTTGGAAAAGACAGGTGACACTTATGAAACGAAAAGTCTCTTACCTCAAAGCTTGCAGTATATTTATTTATTTACTTTGAAAGTTATAAATACAGTAAACAGAAAGCTTTCCAATAATATACTGCCTTACATGCTATTTAGAGAGCTAATAGATTTATATAAACAAAACAAAAGAAGAAGTTAAAGAATAATTAAAAAGCAAAAAGTAAAAGGAATGTTGAAATTTAACTAAAAAAAATAAATTATAACTAAAGAAGTAAAATTTAGAGCAAAATGTGAAAAGTAGTTATTAATGGAAAGAAAATATAAAAAAAAGGGTACAAAAATACTTAAACTAAAATGTTTGTTCTGCAAGTGGGTAATCTATAGAGTATCGGGGATCTCGAGTTAAGCGAAGTGACATGTAAATCAATATTAGACACTAATGCATCACAATTTACTTTACCATTTAAGATGTTGTACAGAAGCGTACTATCTAAGTAGATTCTGTGATTTTCCAGTGTCATTAAGTTATATTTTGCTAGTCTTTCATGATACTGTAAAGTGGTATTCTTCAATCTGAGCAATTGAACTCTGGTGAATTTTCGATGGACAACCTGAATTTGTGCACTATAAGAGAAATAAAAAGGATTCCAAACCTGACTAGCATATTTGAGAGTGCTCCTTATGAAAGAATAAAAAAGACTGATATAAGATGAACACAATCCGTCACGTTATTACTTTTACTAAAAATCTTGGCATCATCAGCGTATAACAAGCAATCACATATTAAACAAGAAGGCATGTCGTTCATATAAATGAGAAATATGAATGGTACAAGTATTGTACCTTGGGGCACTCCAGAAATTTATTTCAATGAGGAGGATTGATGGCCATTAAATACAACGATATTATCTCTGTTGGTTAAATAGGAGTGGAACCAAGATATGATATCTGTTTGGACCCCATTTTCTTTGAAAGGCAGCTTTTGTGATTAATCTTATGGAAGGCTTTGGCAAAGTCAGTGTGGATAGAATCTATTTGTGTATTTTCGTCGGGAGCGGATTCGATTTTGTCTGTGACTAGAGATAAGTTGGTGATCATAGATCGCCCTGGTAAAAATCCATGCTGTTTTTCAGAAATAATTGATTTTATTTGGAATAGGAGCTGATAGTAAACGACTTTTTCAAAGATAACTGCAAGAGCGTTAGAGATGGAAATGGGTCTGTAGTTAATGACGAGTTTAGAGTCACTAGATTTATAAATAGGCATAACGAAGAGTAAATTTTATTAGTGGTTGAAAGATTGAATAGATTACTAAAAGGTTTCGCAAGACTTTGTGCGCATTTCTTAAAAAGAATATTTGGAATCCAGTCAGGTCCCGGATTTTTATCACAATCAAGATTGTTAGTAAATTAAGAACTTGCATCCGAAGGGATGCAGCTTATTATTATATTTATATTAGAAACGTCCTGAGAAGGCGAAGGGATAATTCCGGGATTTTTTTCACAGTATACGGATGTAAAGTGCGCGGAAAACATTTCACATGACATGACGATGTATTATCATTAAATGTTAATTTTTTAGGATCGAACACGTATCTATTTAGATTTCTAGTGAAAGCCCAAAATGCTTTAGGGTTGTGTTTTAGCGAATGTTCAGTGTGGTTCACGTTCTTGTGATAGCATTGAGTAATCAACGATTTTGATATATTCCTCAAATAAGAGAAAGTCTTATAAATCTCCGAGTGTGGACTGTTTTTGTACAGTCGTCTATATTTATCTTTTGCCTTAAGAACTTTCATCAGTTGGGAGCTATACCATTTCGGAAAATGATTGTGATTGCGTTAAATTACTTGGGGGATAAGCAACTTTATTCCAATATTAATTGCTTCACAGAATTTAGCAAATGATTGGTTAACATCACCGGAAAATGCATCAGAGAAATGAAAGGTTTTAAAAAATTCAGAGGGACCGGTGTAATTGCTTCTTTATCATTTCTTATGGGAAAATAATTAAGCATTACTGCAAGGTTGCAATGAAATTTTATATGCTCGGGATGTTGATCTAAATATTCATCTCATTTACACAATTAAAGTATTTTCTTTGCGATTGTTTTTCGCTCAACACCACTTCTTTCTTTTTTTGCTATATTTTATTATTTTTGTATAATTTATATCTATATTGATCTACTTTCTGGTTCGTGTTTTTGTTTATTTTTTTTTTCTTGTCATGTATTGAAACATAGTTTTTTATTAACTCCCTTAAACTGGTCCCCCGATTTTGACTCTGAAGGATTTTTTGGAATTTCCATTACTCCTATTCGACATGTGAGGCGCATCATCCGCCAATTCCTCAACCTGTGTGGATATGGATATATTATATTTATAAGTATATATAGTTTTACTAATACCGATGGCGCTTCTGATACACTTATGATTGCAAGTTTTTTTTAACCACTGAAGTGCGTTAGAGCCTTTCAGGATATTAATGGATGTAGATTTGGATATATTATTTGCCTAATAGAATATTAGGCAACCAGATTATGAAGTCTGGAAAATTCGAAGCATTTACATGTTTAATGATCTTTTCCTTACATTTCTACAAATTTTTTTTTATCTCCACCATGGATAGAGGGGAAGCGGGTGTTCTTCTAATGCTAGATTTTACCAAAGCATTCGATTATTATTTATTTTTTCCCGGACAGGAATCGAACCTACACTTGTTAGAATCAGTCAATGATGGATAAAGAAGAATTCTAAGAACTTTTATTTTTAACGATTCTAAATCAAATTAAAAAATACAAAAAAAAAAAAACCGCCTCGTCCGGGGTTTGAAACGTGGCTTAGTAGGCTAGTGACAAATTGATAAATGCAGGAGGAAAAATCATCCGTCTCGTTAGCTCAGTGGTAAGAGCAGTCGCCCGGCAAGCGGAAGGCCCCGGTTTCAAAACCCGGACGAGGCGGTTGTTTTTTTTTGTATTTTTTAATTTGATTTAGAATCGTTAAAAATAAAAGTTCTTAAAATTCTTCTTTATTCATCATTGACTGATTCTAACAAGTGTAGGTTCGATTCCCGTCTGGGAAAAAATAAATAAAAATTGAATTGACAATTTATTTGTGTGCTTTCATTGTTACTAGTTAATGCCAGCTGAAAGCAAATCGCGGCTTAGTAGGCTAATGACAAATTGATAAATGCAGGAGGAAAAATCATCCGTCTCGTTTGCTCAGTGGTAAGAGCAGTCGCCCGGCAAGCGGAAGGTCCCAGTTTCAAAACCCCGGGCGAGGCGGTTGTTTTTTCTTCTTGTATTTATTAATTTGATTTAGAATCGTTAAAAATAAAAGTTCTTAAAATTCTTCTTTATCCATCACTTTCGATTATGTTAATCATTTTAAGCTAATTAATAAATTATTATTTAAATTTGGATTTTCCCCCTCGGCTATTAATTTTGTCTCTGGCTTCCACTCTGGACGATCTCAGCATTTTCGCATTAATGAAATGCTCTCTGAAATGCTTCCTTTGTCTTCCGATATACCTCAGGGGGTCCCCTGTTATTTAACTTATTTATTAATGATCTGACAGATGCCGTACGCGATACTAACGTTCGCCTAAATGCTAACGATGTTCAATTGCACACTAGCAGACCAATTGGGCTTGTAGAAGACTGAGCAGTAAATAATGGTCTTATGATTAATCCAGACAAGTCTTAATCTCTTGTGATGCGCCATGACTTCTTAGAAGCATATATCCTCCCCGTCTTTCTGGAAGGCCGTGTGTTACTCTATGTTGAGCAGGCTACCAATTTGGGGATAAAGATCAATTCAAGATTGAGCTGTTCTGATCACATATCTTTCCTGATTGGCAAAATTTATAGTGCATTGCGGCGATTATGGCTTTTTGCCCAGATTTTAAGCTGCAGCAACGAACGGAAACTCGCCAAAGCCCTGGTCATACCCCATTTTTCCAATGGAAGTCTTACTTATCCACTACTCGAGCAGAGTTAATGTTGCCCTTAAAGACTGCATTAGATTTGTTTTCGGTCTTCGCAGGTTTAATCACATCTCATCGTTCAGTACAGATCTTCTTGGCTCTTCCTTAGATTCACATCTCAGACGCAAGGCACTTGTGTTTTTTTTTTATAAGCTAGGGCGCACGGGTGTCCCGGATTATTTGGCTCCTTACATTTCTTACCTTCAATCGTCGCGGCACCGTAACATCTTGATCATGCAATTTAATAGGCGAGTATTGGAAGGCTCTTGCTTTGTTTATATTGTTCGTAGTCGGAATAATTTGCCAGATAGAGTGAGAAATGCGGGTACAGTTGGAGAGTTTAGAATACTGCTTTACTCCCATATACCTTAGTGGTAGTGGAATTGTTTCTAATGATTAGTAGGTAATATTAGTTATTTTATTTTATCATTTTTTCCCTTTTTCTTTTGTTTTGTAATTTTTATTAGAACCATCAATTTTATTGTTATATCGATTGAACTCTGTTTTTTGATTTTGAACAGCTTTTCTCTTTTTATTTTCTAATTTATAATGTAGGTACTTTAAAAGATTACTAATCTGATGTACCTACTTCCGAAAATAAAATGAAATAACTATTTCCCGTTGTTTTTCTTGTTCCCTTACCTCTGGTGGGGGGTGAACAAGGTGATTGATTTAAACGTTGACTGATAATTAGCAACTGATTTATTAATATATTAACATCGTTTATATACAATTAGAAAAATGCTTAGCTTAACAATAATAATAATAATTTCTTAAGACGTACACTACAAGGTTCAGCAAATTATGTTTGTGACCTATTGAGCATAAATGTGCTTACATGGTGATCGGTTTATTGACCGATGAATGCAATTTATTGATTGTTGCATAAATTGCATTGTCATCTTTGTTATGTGTTTGAACACCCGTTTTCTTTTTTGATTTATTCATTTTGAATGGTGATTTTTTTTTCTAATTTCAATAATTGAGCCGGTTATTTTGTAAGTGGTATAAGTCCACTTTTAGGATTCGGGACTCAAAGGGTGCCAACGGGACCCTATTTCTAAGCCTCCGATGTCCGTCTGTCTGACTGTCAACGGGCTATATCTCATAAGTAGACAGATGAAATTTCCACAGAGTGTGTATTTCTATTGCCGCTATAATAATGTAACAAATAATAAAAATAAAATAATGGTCAAAAAATTAAAGGGGTCTCCACACATGAAACATGTTTTTTGACGTACATATTGTTAAATTCTGTACGATAGTAGGGAGCACTTCGTGTGTGGTTCCGACTCGCACTTGACCGGTTTCTATTTTACGAAGACATATTGAAATATTATAGTTTAAAGTCATTTAAAAAATTAATTTAGAACCATTTATGGAATCCAACAGTGAACTTTTGTGTGTTTTTAAACCAATTATGTTTACTAAAGAGTTCTGAAGAAAATAGAAATATTATACTCAAAAAGTCTTGCACCACTCTCGAAATAAACGGCTCAATTTTTAAGAGTAATTTTCCGGACGCCCACCGTATAATTGGCTGCTTTCACGAGTCTGCGATTATAAATTTACCAAAAGGTAAAAGAAAACAAAATATTCCTCTAGAATTTTGCAATATTTTATGATTTTTTTTTACAGAAATTTTTTATCTTGAAATACTTTCGTGCATAAGTGCTACTTTTGGGTAAGCTGCACTAGGTTCATTTTGAGTGAAGAAATGATAATGTTTCAGCTTGGAGTAGCTCTCATGAAGACCTGCGAATGCTATAGCCACTATAAGTTTTGTGTGTGTTTTAAAATTTGAATTTTATTGCTATGAAAAATAACATTGCGCTAGTAAGATAAACTCTTATGAAAAAGTGTAGGACTAATTAGATAAACTATATTTAGGTACATTCAGTTCAATACTAAATTTTTTGAATTTTTCCCGGTCATATTGTCATATAATTTACAATATTAAAATTAAACATTAAAGTAGAATGGCGCAAGCATATTAAATTGAACCAATGAAAATTATTTTCATTTACATGTCCAAGTCGTTTTACCTTCCTTAGCTGTTCCAAAGTTTTATCACACAAAAATCTAACTATTCGCCACTTTCCGAATATATGTAGCTATTCGGGGTTACTTCAAACACCATATTTTTCTATTTATTCTCTCGAGGCGAATATTTTTGGTTCTAAGGTACATGTAACTCCTTTGTAACTGCTGTAAAACAAAAGAAAAGAAAAAAATTCTGGTGAAATGTATCATGTCTCTTCCAGCAAAAGGAATTGCAAGAAAGTTCTGGAAAACAGCTTGATTCATTCTCCCAACGAAAAATGTATTCACCGAAAGCATGGTATCATTCTAAGGCTCCTTATAAAGCTATTTTTGTACTCTATTCAATGTGCAGCTACATGAATAATGCATTTCTATATAAGCATCAAGAAATAAAAAAAAAAAAACACCTCTCCGAGTAACGAACTTTAGAGCTCTGTGTTAGTTTACTTTTGTCCAAGGTTTACTTTTGCATGGGCCAATTGTCCCCAAAGGAGTTCAAATTTTAACCAAATCCTTATGGGTGTTGGAAATTTTTCCGAGTGGTAGATACTATCCTTTAAGGTGAGACTAAGGAGTGAGGACTCATATATCATTCAGAAGAAGTTTATGTACATTTGGAAATAATTTAACTTGATTTTTTGTTGCTTTCGAATATTTCTCTTTACTCGAAAAAGTTACACGTTGTGAGTTGAATTTTAGACTGTGGAGGAACTTTGTCCAAGTGATTTTTTTTTAAGTTCTTAAACTGGTTTTGTTTTTAGCTTAAATGGAATAAAACAATTCATTTGAAAAATTCTAAGGTATTTCATTGAATACCTTGGTTCAAAATTTTTTAATAATTGACAACAACAAATATATCGACTACATTGTAATATTATTGAAACTTCAGCCACAATAACTACGAAAAAAGGTATTTTCAAGTTTAGTAATATTAATGACCTCCTGGTAACGTCATTTTGAAATAACTGCCAATCTTCAACAATCAGATAATATCGAGCTATACAAGGCGTAGTCTTTCTTGACTCAGAATGGACATTTATGACATCATTTCGTTAGTGCTTACAAGAATAATCCGGTCCAGGGGTTGATGAGCTTTAATAGTATTTATATTTATTTCAACACTATATCTCTCTCACAATTCATAAAAGCACTAACTTTCCAGTTCTCTTTTCAATTGATAAAAATTAGGCATTCACACAACAGATGTTGAACATTTCCAATTTCTCTACATTTGTGGTCCTTTTTCAGAATCATTGAATGTGGTCCGTATGCATTCCGCATATTTGTCGTAATAATAATATTTTGTACATCTTGATAAACAAATAGATCGTGAAATCGTCCTATCTACTTCCATCCAAATCATATCAATTGTCGAAGCAACCATTTTGTCAGCGCCAGGATCCACCATATCATTTCTGCTTCTTGGACATTTTTCCCAAAAGTCTCTCTGTAGATCTGTAATGCAGCTATGTAGATTGAATCGACAGTGCAGTTTTTTCTTAGCTTACTCTTCTGGGATTTCTTTAGGGATTCATCTGTTAACTGCAGAATAGCTTTCCTTTCTGTGGCTTTGTATAACTCCATCGAAAGAATAATTTACTCCTTGTGGAATACAATTGTAGTTTGCGTGCTAAACATCTGCAGCAATACCTGTGGTAGTGAAGCAGATTCTGGCATACAGAATAAGCCCGTGTATACTTCCGAAGCCTTATTTTAACAGTTGAACTTGCTCTCTTCTCGAATCATGTGCTTTAACTTAACCGACAACCAGCTGTTCGCGGATATATTCTATTTTTTATTCTGCTGCAAGTGTAAAAATCTGTTTGGCTTCTGGTATATTATAAAGGCAGTGGAATAACTGCTGCTTCCGATTAACTTGCGTTTTCATTCCTTATCTTCGGTGCAAAATAGGGTTCCTAAGACATGCACCAGTAGAACGAGTTGTCGGGAACTTTTTTAGCTGTATTGTCATCTTCATACTTAAAGCGGTCCATTTTGTTAGATATGAAAACTGCTTCTATACTACTTGACTTCTCATGATAACTTATACTCATCTCATAATTTCCTCGCGAGTTTCTCGAGAAGATAGCGTGCTTTCCCGTACCTTGGTACTTCCTATTTTTTAGTTTAGTAGTCTCAATATGGTGGGTTTCCAGGGGCTATCCTCTGTTGTCTCCTATTTAAATTGAGATAAAAGGAGATTTAATTCCTTTCTCTCTTTTAATCCTTTGACGCTTACTTGATCCAGTCTGGGTTTCTACTTTGGATTTACAGGTGGTTGGTTTTTAAATTGGACGTGCATATACGTTTCCTAATAGTCCACAATAAATCCTATTAGCTACAGGACTTTTGTTTTTATCAAACTATAATTTATTTGTGATACTTTGAAGGTAGGTTTAAGCAATTGAAGATAGTGATTCATATATAGTACTAAGTATAAATTCCTGGTACTAAAGGCCGTAGTTTTTGGGGATAATGATGATATTCACTTCATTTATTAACAACAAATTCAAGAATATTATTGTAATATTTCATGTCAAAAATGTTATGCTACTATTTCCACAGCAACGCAGTTTCTTAATACGTCTCATTAAAATAAACATCTCACAGCCCATATCCTGACCCCAAAAGATTATTTATAACAAAATTTAAGGACTTGTCGGATACATTAAAAAACAAAAATAATCACATCCCGTTGTACTATCATCCTCGCTTTAATTCCTGGAATTTATTCTACTCCTCCCCATATATTCGCCTACCGGATAGACAGTGTATTTGTTAAACGCTCCTCTTCCTTAAATTTCATGATGGTTTTCTTCTTTCCGGCCTCTCGTTAAATGTCATTTCGCAGAAGTGTCCTCAAGTAGTCTCAAGTAGTTCAAAAGCATAAATATTAGAACCACAGCGATTCGAAGTTGATGTGATTCGGGGAGATAGAAGAAACTTTGAGAGCTCATTTGCGTGTTTTTCGTAGTCGGGAAGCCGCGAAAGCTAACATTACGTTTTAACAAAGAGGCAAATGATCTGTGAATGAGTTTATTTTTGCCCATAAACTGAATAATAATTTTGAGAACAAAATAACTTTTTTTTTTATCTACTACAGTTAATACCAGCTAATTATTATTAGGTTCAATTCAGGACCAGGGATAAAAGCAATTTTTTGTTAAGGCTTCTCAGTTTTATTTTGGGTTCATTATTATTTATACTTTTCAATTTTCCACGTTCCAGTGGTTCCTTAACAGATGAAACCTGAAGTTGTGTTATTGGACTGATTGTATTTCTATACACTAACTCTTTATTCGAAATCAGTACACGAGTATGAACTAACTTTATTTTAAAGCTCGATTTCGATTTTGGTAAAAGTAACACCAGAGAGAGTAAGTGTCGGAAAATACATTTGAGCTCCTATTGTGGCTCAGGTACCCAATGCCCCGAATTAAAACAATTAGCCATGTACATCGATGTATTGTGCTATTCAATATATTTATGTATCGGTGATTTTATCCTGAGAAACTAAATTTACTTCAGTTTAAATTTCATTTAAATTCATTCATTATAATAAAATGATATTAGGCATAAATTTTGTTTTATTATGACGACACAAATTCCATTTTCACGGTATGCCTACCTGCTGTAAACTAAAAAAGTAATATTCACCTCGTTTTCAAGTTTTCCTTTAAAGCGTGAACTAGCTCCGATGCCCTTATATGAGTCACTAACTGGCGAACCTACGTTCTGCCTGTCGTACCCCATCCAAGCTAGCTGCACACATTCTATAGCAGATGTGTTAGTACAAGGAGACAGGGATTTCGTCTCCTTTGCTTTGCCTACAATATTGCCAAGCCATACAAAGACCTACAATGCGAGCAATTGTTAGTGGTGCTACATGTGATCACTAATAACGTTGAAATTTACACTACACTACCTACATACACACAGTGTCTTCTTCTTTGTATATAGGTACACATTAAATGCATATATTTCTATAATTGCTTCAGTCCAGTGGCATGTAAATAATACATACAATTATTCTTGCCGTCTTAAAATTAATATTTTAAACGATAACAACAGGCATATCAAGTTACAATTTCCTTATGCAATTTGTATTTCATGAAAACTTCTTTTTGTATTTTTGAAGACGTAACTACGTGAGAAAACAAGAAGAAGCTAAAAGCATTTTTGTAATTATTATGAGTACCTGGCAAACCCAAAACTCGGGGAGTTTGTTTTTAAAACACGGAGTACTAAGAAGCCCAGAAGTTTTTGTTTTATCAACAACAAATGAAATTTTTAAAGTCAAAAGTGTTTTTGTAAACAATAAACGGTTTGCGGAAAATTTATCCAAAATAAATATTCCAAGAAAAATTTATTCAATTAAATTCATTTAATGGTAGAATTCCTACAAACCAATTTACCTTGAATAATTATCCGCTCCACTTTTTATCTATAATCACTTCCAAAACAATTTATTCAAAACAATTGATTTAATGTCGTCCCTTAAAATATTTTCTTATAAACAAAAACTCTGCGTTTTTTTTTTTTTATAACAAAAAATATTTTAACCCTTAAGTAGGCGCATGGGGTCAGAGCAATTTTAACAGCGAAAAAAATTTAGAGCCCATTCTTTATCGACCTTGCGTCTTCCAGTAGCTTTTTATCTTAGAACACTGTTTTGAAAATCGGCGTACTCGAGCCACTGCAACGCACGCATGCTTTTGTACTATAGTAAAGTATGACCCCATGAGGCCACTTACGTAATTTATTTCGTGAGGTAACCTTTGTTAGGTATATTATTATTATTTATTATTATTATTATTTATTTAATGTAAACTCTACACAATTAAGCCTTAACTTCTAACTATGTGTAGGTAGATATGCACAGAAACAATTAATGTACGAAAATAATTATTTATAATTAGTCTAGAAAGATGGAAAATTCATAAATTCATTATATATATACCTATTTATAAGTAGATGTAGTTTAGTTATAGCTATAAATTCGAGAAATGTAAGAAAATATTTCGCCGGAAGCTGTCCCGACTGCCACGCCTTAATTCAAATGGTATATGTTTCGAAATTTCCACATTTTATAATATTTTCGGATTAGTCCTAGCAAAATTAAATAACACGTATTTTGAGATTTTAGATTTGAGTGAACAGTGTAGCTTTTCTACTCTACTCCGAATAGTGTTTCTTACTTTTTTACTTTTCTATAAGGATGATATAAAATAATTGTTATATTATTTTTGTGTTAACTTAAAGAGAAGTTAGTTTTTTTTCAGATTCTGTTAAAGCAATAAGATTTAGTTATCGAACTGCATTGTTTTTGTTTTTGAATTTTTTGTGGTTTACTTATATATCTAGGAAGAAATTGGGGTCACTGCTGACCCCATGAGCACAATTGTGTGATTTTGCAAGTGCACCTACTTAAGGGTTAAAGCCCGATATTAAAATAAAATAATAACAAAAATTTATATATCCAGATTTATAATTTTTATATAGAACAAATTGATGATGATTACACAAACTCAAAAGCGAAATGTGAATAATTTAAACTCTCCTATTTTTTTTTAACACTTGCTTTTTAATTATTATTTCTGAATGACTACTTAAATAAAATAAGGATTTTTCTTTACAAAAGTATGCAGTTTGCAAGGGCCATTATTTATTTAAAGTGATTCATAATATTTATTGCATTTTGTTCGCCCAATCATTGTACTTACTTAAATTTTTTCATGGCGGCTGGCTTTGGGAAAAAAATTTGGATATTACAAAAGACTGGTCATTTGCATAATCTCATTAGGTTCTAAACTGTATTTTCATTTTCTCGATTTTTATTTTGTTTTATTTTTATTAAGCAGTTCATCCGATAGTAAACAGTTTTCACCAATTACTTACTACCGACATTTGAAAAAATAGATCTCCAAAGATATTTACTTATAAGAAAGAACTACTAAACCTAAATTAAAACAAAGAGCAAAATATAAATACAAAGCAAAAACTACAGCTAAGGCAAAGTGTCTAAAAATATAATAATAAAAATATAAAAAAATTTATAAAAAATTTAAAGAAATAAAATTAATATAAGAAGACTTAATAATAAAAAATAAGCCAATAAAAAAAAATGTATAAATGCAATGAAATACAAATTCAAATATAAAAAAAAAGTATGCACAACAAATAAGATCAACTTGTTACGCTTCCCTTTTTCGCGCAACTTTTTGGTAGCCCAGCGAAGACGGGCAGTGGGTATTCCGCTATATAACTCACTGATTTTGTTGGGCGCCACGTGGTTTTTCAAATAAAAGAGATACAAGCTACCACGAAACTTGGTTACAAAGAGACAGGCACACAAAAGGAAAAAACGCGCTTGAGCACTTTTACTTAAGATATAATATATGAAAAAGAAAAAATCTATATATACGTGGATTATAATAATAAAATTATATGAACACAAGTTCAACAAAATTAAAAAAAAATATTTTAAGAAATTCAAAACCAAATAAATACTTAGCTTCTCAATAGCCTCTGGAAGCATGCGGCCGGCGGATTTATATCATCCTCCAAAATCTACCCAATCGCCCACTGCCGAAGCTCTTTACCACTGCAATCTCCTTGATTTTTTTTTTCTGGTTTCACCTCCTTTTCTTCTTCTTATTGATTATTTTTCTTTTCTTTTCAACTTTTATTTTATTTTAATTCTACTTTATGTTTTATTTAACTTTCCTCTTTCTTTTTCTTCTATTTTTGCTCTAGCCCTGGCTGTGCCTTTTTTGACAATCCCCGAAAAAGTGATCGCTTCACCTACCGGACGTACAGCCGTCGAAATTGTACCCCCTATTTTTCGACCAAGATTTTCGAAATTTAACGAATGTTGAAGTTGATTGCAATCTCGGGATGTTTTAATGCCCGTATCACATTGGCATTATCTCAACATTTCAGTTTCTACATTTTCTGCAGATAAAATATGTGTGCTTTTATTTATTTATTTGATTCTTGATCGTGGCTAATTTCTTTTAATTTTAGTCCGGGCTGCTAACACTTTCGGTTTGTTGTTCAGAGGTCTTATTTCGGTGCTTGCAGTGGGAATGAGGCCTAGGCGAGTATTCCCGCGATTCGAAAACAATTAATAAAATGCCTTCATGCTTACAGTAGGCTATGTTACAACCTCTATCACGCAATAAAAATTATTATTGGCATTATAAAAAAAATATTCGACTATTCTTTAAGAAAATAACACAGGAATTGAATTGTTTTATGCTTAGCTTCTAATCGTGAACCAATGATTTTTAGATTGCTTACAAGGTGGAATGAATTCAAAATTCCCGAAATTGGTTCATAATAGATGTAACACTTTTTCTAAATATCATTGGGTCAGCCACTACTAATGTAAATAAAAAAAACTGAATATTGAAAGCTATCTGAGGATAACAACTATATGTACAACTATGATCTTAACTATGATTTAACTACATATGTAGGTTGACAATAGACCCTTGCTGGCTACGTAGTGTTGGTATGACTGCTGTGATTGAATGGTGTACTGTGCAATGGTGTGGTGTAGCTGCGTGTGTGTAAGTGCAGGGGATTGGGATTTAACGCCAAGTTACGTCTCTACGGATAAATATTGCCGGCCACCCCTCCGATACCTGAAATTTAAAACGATTTCCAAGTGAAAAGTTCATAACTTCCTAAACATATAACACAATCACTCGTAACCAACATGTACTATTTGAATCATTGGCAAGGTAAGTGGAAAATTGGACCGTAACATTCCCCCTCTTTCCTCGGAAAGATTTCGATATTCAAACCGAAATCTTGTCTGTTTTCATTCCAATTTTCCTTATTGAAGACGATTTCATAATCTCAAAAAAAAATAAAAAAAAACGAAGAAAGAATGCTTAAATCTCCAATTCAAAGGCAAAATTCAATGTGCAACTTTCGCTTAAGTTTCCTAAACCACGCAAGACCTTAACTACTTGCTTATTTAAATATAATTAAAAAAAAAGACGTAGGACTCAATAAGGTGTAAATAGGGTTCCTTAATCCTAATTTTGAGTATATTTCCATACCATAGATCGATAACTCATCGACTTTTGAACATCGCTAGCATATCCCTCCACTAGTCACGGAGTAATAGAATATAAGTTTAAAAAAAAGAAAATTGGCCTACATGTAGAAGAAACAAATTTTTACTGGGGTTTCCAAAGTCAGAGTGTGCAGAAACAAAACTTTGAAAGTTTTATCTTCTAATCTACAATCTCAGATGCAATAATTACGTCTCATCCTACTAAATTCAGTAATCAAGATTAATCATAGTCCCGTAAGAAATAAAAGAACTAACAAAGCCGAGAAGAATCGCTCCAGTATCATGCATGTAATCCAAAAAAAAAAAAAAATATATGTATAAATAAATATGATTGACTATCCTAATCATGTTCGGGGTCCTCTAACTTCGTATAAGGTTTTAGGTCCTTTACATTCCAAATACCAGCACGTTTACCACTTCCATCTACTAACTCATAAGTCCAAGGGGAAACGCGTCGCTTGACTTTAAAAGGACCAACATACTTCGGAGCTAATTTTGCGCTAAAGAATTTCGCAGCGTCGGACAGAACGAAATTTCTACGCCATACCAAATCATTTGGGTAGAATTGTTTGTCTCTCCTTCTCAGATTGTAAACTACCTTTGCTACGTTTGATGCTTTTGACAATCTTCTTTGTACATCACTCCGTACTTCTTCTAGTGCTTTGGCGCGGGAATTAGGATCAAATAATTCCTCCCCGGAAGATGGAGGTTCTAAGTTCCCGCCCCTAAGTAGCATTTCACGACCAAAGTTGACAAAGTAAGGAGTCAATCTAGTGACTTCATGAGTTGAAGTGCGAATAGCGCAAGCGATCTTGGCGAGCTGTGTGTCCCAATCTCGGTGGTTTTCAGACGCAAAAGCTCTCAGCATCGTTTTTATGACCTGGTTAGTGCGCTCGGCTGGGTTTGCTTGTGGGTGGTAAAGGGCTGTGTAGTTTAATCGTATGTCGTAGCTGCTACAAAGACTTTTAAACTCTCTACTCGTAAACTGCACACCATTATCGCAAATAATCTGTCTTGGAACACCAAAAAGTAACAAAACGGAATCTTCTAATACTTGCATTACTGACTTCGAGGTCGCCGTGCGCAACGGAAATAAAAGCGGAAACTTACTAAATTCATCCAATACTGTCAATATGTACACGAATCCATGTGTTGATCTGGGCAAAGGTCCAACTAAGTCAATACACAAAATCTCCCATGGATGTTTTGCATGTACCCGAGCAGCCATTAAACCAGCTGGTTTTCGAAGTTCCGGCTTGATACTCTGACATACCGTGCAATTCCTTACGTACTTTGCTACATCTTTCTTCATTTTGGGCCAATAATATTTTGTTTTTAACCTATTGTAAGTCTTCTGAATGCCCTGATGTCCAGAGGTCGGGATATCATGAGCCTCTACAATAGTTTTCGCTCGAAGATCCTTTGGGATTACTTGTTTCCAGCTCTCAGCTTCTGTTGTCAAATCAGGATAATGTACATTACAATGCTTCCAGAGCACTCCGTTATGAACCTTCCAGTCTGGGTAGTCTGTTGCCTTACTTCCAACTGCTCCTAACATTTTCAGGTACCAAGGATCAGTGACGGTGTGATCACCAAATGACAAGGTCTCAATAATCGGCACACTGCGTGACAAATAGTCCGGCAGTAGATGCTCTTTTCCTTTTCTATGCAAGACCTCGAAATCATGCTGCTGCATGCGTACTGCCCATCGGGCTAATCGACCCGTTGGATCTTTGAGATTACTGAGCCAAACGAGCGAAGCGTGATCTGTCACCACCTGGAAATGTGTTCCCTCTAAATATGGTCGCAATTTTTCAACTGCCCACAGAACAGCAAGGCACTCTCTTTCTGTGGTGGAATAGTTTCTTTCACATCGCGACAAGGACCTGCTCAAATAAGCTATTACATTCTCTTGTCCTTCTTGCTCTTGTGTGAGTACTGCACCAATGCCATACCCAGAAGCGTCCGTGTGGACAATGAAAGGCAAGTCAAAATTGGGACACATTAAAATTGGTGCACTTACCAATTTCTCTTTTATATCTCGGAAAGCGTTCTCACACTCCGTGGTCCAGTTGAACTTCTTACTCTTTTTCAATAAGCCTGTGAGAGGTGCAGCAAGTGTAGAGAAGCTGGGAATAAATCTACGGTACCACGCCACAACGCCTATGAATCGTCGAACCTCACTTACACTCTTTGGACTTGGGATGTCAAGGATACATTTAACTTTCTCCGGGTCCACTTGGAGACCATTTTCACCGACCAGATACCCTAAATAACGTAGTTCCGATCTACAGAATTCACATTTATCGAAATTAATTATTAAACCAGAACTTCGCAGCTTTTCCAAGACCTTTTCCAATACTTTGAGATGCTCTTCAAAAGAAGGTGTGACGATGATAATATCATCAAGGTATACAAATACGCGTTGTTCGAGCTCTCCAGATAAAATTGTGTCGATTAGCCTTTGCCAAGTAGCTGGCGAATTAGTCAAACCAAATGGCATCCTGCAGAATTGGAATAACCCACGACCAGGTACTGTAAATGCCGTATATTTCTTCGATTCTGGTTCCATTTCTATCTGCCAGAATGCCGATTTTATGTCGAGAGATGTAATGAATCTTGCATCGCGCAGTCTATCAAGTATAGCGGACACATATGGAAGGGGGTAAGCATCCTTCATTGTAACTTTATTTAGCTTACGATAGTCTATGCAAAACCGATAACTTCCGTCCTTCTTTTTGGCCATTACGACTGGAGACGACCAAGGACTGTTTGATGGTTCCACAACTCCATCAGTCAACATCTTGTCTAACTCTAAGTTGATTATATTTTGCATAGCTGGTGACACAGGGTAATATCGCTGTTTGATAGGACGCGATTCGGTCTTAATTACGTGACGTACCTCGGATGTGCAACCCAATCCTTGACCAGAATTAGTCTTTGCTTTTTCGACAACATTATGAAGTAACTCTCTTTGTATGGGGGAAAGCTTATCTTTTCCCTCTATGAAACTCGCACAAAAATCTTGACTCTCCCCAAAATTCCAGAACTTGTCCCTCAGGCTTACTTGTATCCCCATCTTGGCCCAGAAGTCGGTCCCTAGAATGATGCTGTGCGGAAGGCCAGGAATTATAAGGACCCGAAACATTTTCACATTTCCCTCAAGTTCAATCGGCAGTTTCTCCTATTACTTCAACACTCTCTCCATTCGCCAATGTTACTCTCTCAATGTCGGTTTTTACAAGAGTCAACCCCATAGCATTCAACTTATCCCATCCAATCCTACCGATGACAGTACGGGACGCACCAGAATCCAAAAGTCCTACCATAGGAGAACCGAAAACAAAAACCTTGAGAAAAGGACGTGTATCACCTCCAACTTCAGTGAAAGTAAAATCCAAATTCTTTTGACGCTTTTTCTCAAGACCTGGGGTTAACATAAGCTGATTATCTTCCATCGCGGCTTTTGGAGATAGACCACACGGACCGCTTACCGTGAGGCCCTTTGACCGTTTCCCGATCGACTTGTAGATGGTTGTGGACTGTTAGTAGAGGCTACTGAATTAGGATTACAGGCAAGGCAATTCCTTTTAATTACATCTACCATACCACAACCGTAACAGCGTTTCTTTTGGCGACAAAATCTCGCAGTGTGGCCGGGCTTTTTGCAGTTAAAACATTCGTACTTATGCTTTTCCTTTAGAGGAGTCGCTACAGCTACGTGCGTCATGTCTGAAGATATATATGCTAAGTCTGGCTCTAACAAATTCCCACTGCGTCTTGTTGGGGGTGGCGCGAACGATTCTACAGAGACCTTTATGGCTTCCAATTTTCTTCCAGTATCCACGAGGTCTTCGACTGATTCAATGATGCTTAGGCCAAGTTGGGTCTGGTAAAAGGGTGTGATGTTTCTTTTTAAAATTTTCAACTGAGAGTCCTCAGACAGAGGTGAAGTTAACCGGGAGAACATGCTTTGCATTATCGCAACATAGGTGCCAATAGATTCCCCCTTGCCTTGAGTTCGTTTCCTAATTTCCTCTAATAATCTATCATCGTAATCGGAAGGGAGGTACTCTTTCCTCAACTCCTTCACCAATTCACCCCAATTATGAACTTTGCTCTTCACAGCTCTATACCATATGAGCGCGTGGCCTTCAAACAAATCTAGAGCACTCTTGAAGAGTTGTGATTTTGTAACACCGCGTGCTTCACTCACTTCAATCACTCTCTCGAGGAAGCAATTTAAGGATTGGCCTTCTCCTGAGAAGCGTATCCCCCACTTATATAAAGGTACTCTGGGTCTGCTACCAGCTATGAAGCTCGGGGTCAGCATTGGGTCGCCATCTTCAGAAGAGTGTTCACTATTTTCGTCCCCTCCTTCTGCCTTAACGTGTACGGTCCCCAACGCAAGGATAAGTTCACTTCTTAACTTACTTTTCTGCTTTATGTGCTCTGGTTTTGTGGTTACTGATCTTTCTAACCTTTTCAAGGACCAATTTATTTTAGTGATAAGCTTTTCATAATCACTTGACTCTGAATCACCTCCAAACAATTCGATTAATTTATCAATCTCAGCTAATTTAGCGGAAAGGGCTTCGCTATCCTGCTCGAACGTGAAAGGATAAGGATCGATTAGAGCTAACCCGCCTACTTTTATAGCAGCTCTAATAAGTTTTCGCATTTCATCGACTGTGCCAGTAACCATGCCTCGTATCTGGCATTCATATTGAAGCTCATCTTGGTTAAGCCGGTTAATCTCCATTTTAACTTTTCGAATAAAAACAAAATTTTCCGTTAATTGACAATAATAGAATAAGAACTTTCAGGACCGTGTTATTTCAGTGATACAATAAAACTGTGGGTCAGCTTTAAAAAAAAACAAAACGAAAAAAGAATTCGATACTAAATTGCCGACCAATTGTGTTTGCACCAAACGTATAATGTGAATAATTGACCGTCCTTCGTAGCGAAATATTTATGGCATATGTATGTACCAATCAAATTAGAACGACTAAATTCCAGAACATGTAACTTCAATTACGTTCGTTTTGAGGTTGCCGGAAATTAACAAAGAACGGCTAAAATTCAGCTTATTAACCGATATATGCACAGAAATGTCCCATGCGAAGGTCTGATTTTCCTTTTATTATGCTTTTTTTTTTTTGTAACACATATGTACCTAATAATTGTATTAAAAAAAAAACAGCATATATATGTAGCCGAATTATTTTGGAAATCCTCCTAATTCCAAACACAATACAAAAAAAAGAGAAACAAATTAAATCAGAGGAAAATTGACAACCTTACATTCCACTAATAAATATAAATGTTATGCCGAAAATTGATTGACAGTACGTTCTTCATATGTACGTAGTTTAGCAAGAGCGACGAAAGTCTCATATCAGATATGGAAAGCAAGTAGCAAAATATTTTTCAACTTAATACAATAATCCAAAATAAAATTTAATTAAGCCAAGACAGAGTTTCAGGCAATATATATGATCCTGCATCCTGATCCTTTTCACTGTTCCAAAACATATTCAACAAAACTCACAGGATGTAAACCATTTGAACCAGACCGTATTGCAATTAATAAAAAAAAAAATGAACATATTGATTATATTAGAAATTATTTCCGTGAACTTCCTTGGAAATTTCTTGAATCGATCATAAATAATGCTGACACTAACCCGTCGTGGAGAATTGAATATTTACACTACTGTTTCCGTAGAGATAATATAGGTATGTATATGTGACATATGGCTGTTCCTCTAATAGCAATAGACATGAGTAGTATGTCCCTAAGTGCTAATATTTTCGACTAACCATGATAGCACACTTTGACCGTAGTATTGCATCAAACTTCCTAAATTTTAAGATACCGATCCTAAAAGAAATATATCCAACACTGTCGACGCTCTGTCGATATCAACAATACAATACAATATTAGAATTATTGTAACCTAGGCATATATTGTTGTACGAGAAAGGAATTATTAAATCACTGTTGCCATAAGATGAAGTCCTATTTCCACAAAAGAAAAAATTAAAAATAAAAGAAAAAAAAAAAATAAATTTCAAGCAATTCTTAAGTTGTTATTATTTCTCGACTGGATGAGTCGGGCTTCGGGAAAATTATTACAAAATGTCGCTGTTCGAACAATAAGGCTATGAGGAAAACTTTGTGACCCCTCTTGGTATAATATTTATATAGTGATCTATATTGTGCTTTGATGGATGAGGAGAAATTAATACCATATACCCTCTATGACATTTACACTACTGCTTCGTTAGGGTAGATACTAGCAAAACTAGCCATACAATTTCACTTTAAAGCACTAATCTGACGTTAAATTTTAAGCGAAAATCTTCCCATTTCGTTGAGACCAACATAGTGTAAGCAACTCGCTAGGCAAAATACAAAAATTAATGTTCGATACTTCGATTATATTGGAAGGAGAAAAAAAAAAAATTAAATATGCTCGCAATGTACACACCGAAACTATCAGAATCACGATGACATAAAATGAAAATGTATAAAATCCTAAAATGCTCTAGTTTCCACAAAAACACATATTTTTCTAAAACAAACTGTGGAACTCATTTATAGTTAATTATTATGATCATAAAAAAAAATTATCAACAACATACTTTTATCTCCACAGGTTATATCAAACGTAGTAAAGCAATCGGCTGCTATTTAGTATCATGCCGATAGGTTATGGTGCGCAACACATTTTCTTTAGGTTTGCTTAATATCACAAAATTTTGTTCCACTAAAACTTGCACTTGATCTTAATGTATGCTTTTGAAATCAATTAGACTCTTCTACGGCGAATAAATTTCTCGGAATTTTATCTTTTGCAGTGAATACGACTACTTTGGGTGAACAACTGAGACTGCACTTAGAATGGTGTTGAACAGCCGGTACCTGTAGTGAACCCGTATTATCAGAACATTTGCACTGTGATAAGAGCCGTAATGGAATGCATGTCTTTTGTTCTTTTGGACCAAAATTTCCAAAAAAAAAAAATGCGATTGCGGATTAGAGATAACAGAATTATCGATCAACAGTGATGATAGCAGCAATAAAATTTCCAAATATTTTATTTGTTACTATTAATTTTTTTTTTCTTTTTTTTTTCTTTTCTTTAAATAATCTCTTTTGTTTCAGGAAAAATAAATAACAAAATAATATCTATTGATTAAAAAAAAAAAAATCGTGAGCTCTTAGTTTTATGGCCCCACGTTGGGCGCCAAATTTGTTACGCTTCCCTTTTTCGCGCAACTTTTTGGTAGCCCAGCGAAGACGGGCAGTGGGTATTCCGCTATATAACTCACTGATTTTGTTGGGCGCCACGTGGTTTTTCAAATAAAAGAGATACAAGCTACCACGAAACTTGGTTACAAAGAGACAGGCACACAAAAGAAAAAAACGCGCTTGAGCACTTTTACTTAAGATATAATATATGAAAAAGAAAAAATCTATATATACGTGGATTATAATAATAAAATTATATGAACACAAGTTCAACAAAATTAAAAAAAAATATTTTAAGAAATTCAAAACCAAATAAATACTTAGCTTCTCAATAGCCTCTGGAAGCATGCGGCCGGCGGATTTATATCATCCTCCAAAATCTACCCAATCGCCCACTGCCGAAGCTCTTTACCACTGCAATCTCCTTGATTTTTTTTTTTCTGGTTTCACCTCCTTTTCTTCTTCTTATTGATTATTTTTCTTTTCTTTTCAACTTTTATTTTATTTTAATTCTACTTTATGTTTTATTTAACTTTCCTCTTTCTTTTTCTTCTATTTTTGCTCTAGCCCTGGCTGTGCCTTTTTTGACAATCCCCGAAAAAGTGATCGCTTCACCTACCGGACGTACAGCCGTCGAAATTGTACCCCCTATTTTTCGACCAAGATTTTCGAAATTTAACGAATGTTGAAGTTGATTGCAATCTCGGGATGTTTTAATGCCCGTATCACATTGGCATTATCTCAACATTTCAGTTTCTACATTTTCTGCAGATAAAATATGTGTGCTTTTATTTATTTATTTGATTCTTGATCGTGGCTAATTTCTTTTAATTTTAGTCCGGGCTGCTAACACTTTCGGTTTGTTGTTCAGAGGTCTTATTTCGGTGCTTGCAGTGGGAATGAGGCCTAGGCGAGTATTCCCGCGATTCGAAAACAATTAATAAAATGCCTTCATGCTTACAGTAGGCTATGTTACAACCTCTATCACGCAATAAAAATTATTATTGGCATTATAAAAAAAATATTCGACTATTCTTTAAGAAAATAACACAGGAATTGAATTGTTTTATGCTTAGCTTCTAATCGTGAACCAATGATTTTTAGATTGCTTACAAGGTGGAATGAATTCAAAATTCCCGAAATTGGTTCATAATAGATGTAACACTTTTTCTAAATATCATTGGGTCAGCCACTACTAATGTAAATAAAAAAAACTGAATATTGAAAGCTATCTGAGGATAACAACTATATGTACAACTATGATCTTAACTATGATTTAACTACATATGTAGGTTGACAATAGACCCTTGCTGGCTACGTAGTGTTGGTATGACTGCTGTGATTGAATGGTGTACTGTGCAATGGTGTGGTGTAGCTGCGTGTGTGTAAGTGCAGGGGATTGGGATTTAACGCCAAGTTACGTCTCTACGGATAAATATTGCCGGCCACCCCTCCGATACCTGAAATTTAAAACGATTTCCAAGTGAAAAGTTCATAACTTCCTAAACATATAACACAATCACTCGTAACCAACATGTACTATTTGAATCATTGGCAAGGTAAGTGGAAAATTGGACCGTAACAACTCAAATTCAAAAATGGAGAGAAAATTATAATAAGTATTAATAACTACTAATAATTAATAATAATATCCTCATTATAATTGCAAAAAAAGGAAAATGAAAATAGAAGAAGATATATAGAGAACAGGATTGCATTTCTAACTACGAGCAGAGTCCTATAGCTATATTGTAGGTAGAATATTTATTATATAATATTTAAAATGCCGACCTCTGAAATAATTCATTTTATACCTACAACGGGGAATGCTTATTTTAAGCCCGACACCTCTAGACATGAAAAATGTTTTAAACGATGCATTATGATCCTCTGAAAATTTTTTATTAGAAATGTTTATTTCTATCTAGCGGGGAAAACCTGGGTGGGGGGTCAAAGTTTGATCTAGTACATTTTCAAAAATCTGGTACAGAACCGCGTTCCTTAGGTCCTAAGTTGCCGTTTGAGTACATTCCTATACTCGGAGTCTTAATTAGTTATTTATAGTCATCTCAATACTCACTTCTTTTTCGAACTAAAGTGCTAGATTTCTTGCACCTTAGACCGGCTCTAACACTGTAGGGTTATATCCGATCGGAAGACGGGTTTCGCCGCATCCAAGGTCATTTTCAGTTACAATTCGTGGAAGGAAATTTTTCTCTGCATTTTGTTGGGTAGGGGATAGGAACCACCGGCTAGTGGAGGGGAGTGGTTCCAATACCGCATGTTGCATATCAAATTAAGGGTCTCGCCGAGTACTATATCGGGTGGTATATATTTTTCTCCATTCAGAAAACTTTCTCGGGACGTTTTTGCCGCCGGAAAGCGCATTTTCATGCACTTGAATCACATACACCCCAGCTACTACATTTCGCATATATTTTGATAGTTATTTCTTCCATGGCAATTAGGGCTCTGTGGTGAACATTTTTCGTATAGGGAGCCAGGTTCCGTAAAGCACCAATTCCACACATTCACGAGAAGTAGAAAAGTCCACTTTTCACCCAAGAAACCAGCTTATGCTACATCCGATCATCAAAGCTTTCCCCGCTTGATAGAAATAAACATTGGTAATAAAAAATATTCAGAGTATCATAATGCATCATCTAAGACATCTCTTATGTCTGGAGATGTCGGGCCTAAAGTTGTATGAAAAGTGGCCATTCGCCTTTAGCATCTACATAAAAAATGTAATTGTAAAAAAACTTTCATTTATATGTTTACGGAATATTAGACGAATTAGGCGCTATTGCTGTCCTATTGTTTAATATTTGAATTGTTGCTAGATGTATATTATGTATCTATTTTCTTTGAATGAATTGTCAGTAGAAACATTTTCTGGATACAAGAATAAACTAAAAAACTAAAAACTAAAAAAAAAAAGTGCAAATACAAATAAGAAATGCTGTGTAATTTTTGTGCTAGAATAAAAGAACAATCTTTTTTAAGTTCTTAAATAAATTTCGAAGGTTACCCTCTCTTTTCGTAAAACACTGTACGCAAACATAACATTCCAAGAGATGATTCAGGTGCTTTATTACGGAAAAGATCATTATGGATTCATCTGGGGATCCCGTTATATTATTAACTATTATATTGCATAACTTGACATGTTTTTTCTTGTAACGAAATTACGTTGGGTTCAAAGCAAGTGTATTCCATTGTAAGCAATTTAGATGTAACACAAAAAAACTTATGAACAAACCTAAATTCCTGAATCTTCTTATTATAGTCCATCATCATGAAAACTTATATTACAAGTTTCATAAATTAAAAGCAACAGCGTTTTTTCACAATTTTAATGTTTAATTTGGAATAGAACAATTTTGATGCTCACTTCTTGCAATAGAACTGTTTTGAAAATAATTAACTTGGAATGACTTTTGAAAATAGTAGTAAAGTTAATGGAATGAAAAAAAAAATATTCGCTTCAAGTGTGATAGTTAATTAAATTCTGCCTGTGAACTAATAATCGCCACTTAATTAGAGCTGATGATGTTATATTAAACACGGAAGTTATCAACTGCACTTTACCCGGATAAGGACGCATCAGATTATGTCGCAAAGGAAAAGCAGCATTTCCCACGAAAAAGTACGGGAACTTACAGTTTAGTTGGGCAGCTCATCGGCATTTGCAATGGGTAACTGATCCCTAATAAGCTGTTGGCCGAAGATGCTGTCTTCTAAAATACCTCCATCACTTTGGCTTCGTGGATATTGGGTACTATGGAAACCATAGTTCACATCACATGCAACAAGTAGAACGATACTATGGCTTCTCTTATAATTATAATATTAAGAGCCACCTCTTGGAGGACAAACCATCAATGGCACCTAGGCAGTGCGGAAGCTCCCATTACCTATTACAATCTACAGCGGTTTTATGCCATTCTGCTGCATTCGGTGGTGCTAAATATATATGCGACAGCTCGCTCCATACAGCTTTACATGTTTCCAACATTATCTTCGCAAATGTCGACAATCCCATTTTGAACTTCCAGGAATAAATGCATCTGGCGCCACCATGTACAAGGTATCTGTACTGTATCATTGTATCACCCTGTATCACGCAGCATATTTAATAGAGCATCAAAATGGTCGACAGTCATTCGTTGAGCTTTGAAGAACATTTTGGGGTCCTTTTCTCTCATTACTTTGAATGAAATTTTAAAAAAAACTGGACCTTTCACGATCCTTATTTATGTCACGTACCCACCACCTTCTCTTTCGTTTTTTTCTTTTAAGATCTTTCAATTTAAGGAAAGACTCATAAGCTATAATGCTTAATTTGAACAATTCTCTCATTTTTCTTTTTTTTTACTTGTTTCCCATTTCGATCTCACATGACATTTCAATTGACATGACAGCTATTGTGATTTAAACGCAAAATTGTCGCCAGCAAAATCGCCAACATTATTGTGTCGCTCTCACTGTATTTGGCCTTAAGGAAAAGAACCATTTTGAATTTAAATCGCATTTTCAGAACCGATTTACAAGGAATTGGAACCATTTTGAGGATCTATATTTTAATAAGTTGTACAAACAAACAGTAGGTGACAAAATCAATCGTCAACTCATTGTTTGAAAAAGTGGAGTAGACTCGCCTTAAACCCAATAGACACATATGTATATGTATATGTGTATGCCATTTGAAAGATATTTTTCAACCTCATTTTTCTTGTTGCTTCTAAATTGCTTTCTTTTATAAATTTATGCGCTCTGTTGGGGCTCGTTCTCGGCCTTGGAAAAAAATTCACACAAGCGTTGAAGTATGATCTGTGAACAAAGACTAGGGTGGAGCAGTGCAATTGATTCATAGTAAATCTATTTGTATTCCAGGATTTGAACCAAAATTATCATTCTTCGATGAACTCACTGAATCGTTTCTATTAGGATTATTATTTGAAATAAGTCTAATTCTCATTCCACGCCAATATATTTCCTATATACTGTTGTGAAAATCCTAAAAATAGTGGACTATAATTTCGCCTGCACTTTCGATAAGGAACAAATCAATCCAGCGATACTAGCCAGTAAGTCGAGTGTTATATACCTAAAAATGGTTAACAATGATAATTATAAGAAATAATTATCATTGGGAAAATCATTAAAACATATCTAATTTTCATAAGCTAATCATGTTTAAAATATGGTTAGCTTATCTCTCTGCAAAGCGAAAAATTGCCATCAGCAATTTCGTCACATTCCTTTGCACAAAACCAAAATATTTTCCCATAAGAACGACTTGGGAAAAATAGAAGTTTTAAGTTTCATCCCAAGTCGTTTCATTAGAAAAAAACAAAAGCCCCACGACAAATCGTACCTTCAGTAAGATTTGTCGTAAATACGATATGTACGCACATACATACAAACATACATATCGGGCGCATAAAATTTTACGTCGGTGAAGACTGAAATGATCAAGTCTTCACCGAAAAAAGCTCTTATCAGCGAATTGTCGCGAGCTGCATACATTGTGATCGCAACAATGTATGCACGATAGCACGACGATGGTTGGATATTTATGAAAATATCAAATTTCAATTCCAACCATCGTTCGTCGCGATAATTCTGGGCATGTTTAAACATGCCCAGCGGTAAATAATTTTCTCAGGATAGGAATGCTAATTAAGCACTTTCCTATCCTGAACAACGAGACTTGCGATTAAAAAGATCCAAGTCGAGAGCAGTCAGTTTTAGACAGTCGGTTTTGAAAAGTCGAATTTAAAAACGAAAGCAGAGTTGAGGTTTCAGAAAAATTGGTTCGGTTTCGGCGGATTGGGTCGGTTTCGGTAAAAAGAGTTTTTGTAAAAGTTAATTAAAAGGAATTTTTGTGAAAGGTGAATTGAGAAGCGTTTTGTTAAAAGTTAATTTAAAAAGATTTTGTTTGTAAAAGTTGATTTAAAAGAGTTTTTGCAAAAGAAATAAGTAAGTTTTGGTGGAAATAAATAAGTGTCTTGTGACAACAAAATTGGATAAGGTGCTGCTAAGGTATAGACACCTGAAGCACCGACTGATCAGGGAGTACCCCCTTATAAATATACAACAAAATTGGCGCAGCCGGTAGGATAGTGGAAGCCTGCTTTCTAAAAGTCAAAATAGAAAGGCATAAGAGCTTTAAAATCCGCTATCCTGCGAACCTAAGGGGTTCCCTTGACGAAGCCACTCAGGCCAAGTCACCCCCAACACTCGGGTAGATACCATCTCTAGGCGCCTCTGCTCCAGGCGGGCAAGCGTTCACCCCAATTTGTGCACAGGCACCACCGAGGGATACAAGTTAACAGTCCAAAGAAGGAAGTGCAAAACCATCCAAAATCTCCCAGAAGGACGAGTACAGATCAGCCAGGACACAGCTCTAAAAACAGCCTGAAGCTCCAGCCAACCAGACGACCAAACGCTAGCAGTCAACGATCCGGAGTTGAAGAGGAAATCGAAGACGGCTCATAAGCCCCCTTTTCAACTAGATCCAGGGGAAGTTAAGACGGCCCAGGGCCCCCCCAGCTGCAAAAGTAAGCCGAAATCAACCGACAAAGGATTGAGAGGGAACTCGAAGGCGGTTAAAGAAACCCCCCTCTCAATTACAGCAAAGGGACCTAAGCAGGCAAGGAGCCCCCCTTTCACTGAACAGCGCATCATATGCCAGCCGACAATCCTGCTCTACCTCAGCAGGAACCAGAAGCAGCAGCAAGGGAAAACTCTCCATCTTTAGCCGACGCGGGATTAACCCCAGGTGCCAATACACAGCACCCCGGTGAAGGTACATCATCCGCTGCAGGAGAAAAACCTCCACAGTTACCCCCAACAGGACCTAGACTTCGAAGCGGAACCGTTCTGCCAGGTCTGAATAGTCAAGTAAGTTTAGCTAAGTTTTTAAATAAATTATACGAGAGAGCGCGGGAATCGGATAAACTGACGATTACCCGTTGTGACGCCTTAGATCACAAATTAAAAACAGAGCGTGAGACCAGACTCGTCAAGTTAAAGACCTTAAAAGAAAAAACCATACAGTTCCGAAAGGAACTAGAACAGTTTTCCGAATCTCGGCGCTCACTCAGTTTAGATCTAGGGAAGAATAAGAGTGTTAGGTTAAGTGACAGTGATAGTGATAGCGACAGTGACGGTGAAGTAGCTGAACCAACTCCCGAAGACCTGCTAATCGATTGGCTCGAAGAATCCTTAACGGAAATCAGCCCAGAAACAAGCCCAGCTAGTCCACCCAAATTTCAATTTCCAGTCAATAGACTACACATAATGGTGGATTACGCTAAAGTAGCTAAGCTCACAGCTCAACTCGTTCCCTTATTTTCGGGTGAAAGTACCCCACAATTGGGACGAGAGTTACAAACCTTCATTGGCTGTTGCAAACAAACTATGCAGTGCCTTAATAATGAAGAAAAAGTGGCTTTCATTCAGGTCCTTCCTACAAGACTCAGAGGTGACGCATACCAATTATTCGCTTCAGACGTCCCTGCTTCATTTACTGAAGTAGAGGAACGTTTGAACAGAACGTATCTTCCCCGTGAGACATATCAGGAGCTGGTGAACAAACTAATTACCACCAGACAAAACCCGTTAGAATCTCTCACTGTGTTCATTACAAGATTGAAACAGTTGTTGACGATTTGCAACGAGGCAGCGACACAGAAGTACGGAGCTGAGGCAGTCCCTGCTGTGAAAACACAGCTGATGGATTTCGCCAAAAACGCTCTGAAAAGTGGAGTAACTAACCCACACCTGTGTCAATATTTGCTCACGCAGGGAGAAGGCGATTTAGAGTCACTAATTCAAAAAGCCTTGGACATGGAGAAATTACAACAAAGTGCTACATTCGTCCAGACTCCTCTGGTACAAGCTCCTCCAATGGCGCCAATAGACCCAGATCTACGAGTGCGAGCCTATTATAGAGCTCCGTATTATCAAATGCCATCAACACCTATGTTCGCATCACCTCGAGCTCCAAATCCAAACCAGTTTCCACGCAATGTGAATAACCCAGGTCCATCACAGTCACGACAAAGACCATTTACAAACACTGATGCCAGAAACTCGGATACAGATGCACTGGTCCGTAACATCACGTGTAATTTCTGCCAGCGAAAGGGTCATACATATTCAGATTGCCTTAAGCGCAAAAACACCCCTTTCTGCTCAAACTGCAAAATCTATGGACATGACGTCCGTGATTGCAGAAAAACACAACAAACACAACAGATTGTTCCTCCACGCCTCTCCAACAGATCTACACAAGAGCAACACAACACAAAAAGTCCTCAAGTCTTCAATATAAGACTCAAATGCACCTTTTGTGGTCGCCGAGGACATGCAGACGAAGACTGCCGCCAGAAGAAAAAATGGGAAGCCCGGAGTCAGAGAAACGACATGCAGTCGACCCAAAACTCCCCGGCTCGACTATAAACCCAACTAAAAAATTAAAAGTGTCACCTCAAGCGCCCGAATCCGGTGTCCCTACAGTGAAACTTCCACTGGACATAAGCCTTAACGGCCATACAAAACTAGTAGTGGACACTGGCGCTGAGGTTAGTATTATTAAGAAAAGAGCAATTAAAGACCTCAAGATAATTAATTCCAATGAGGCATGCACTTTACAGACCCCTTTTGGAACCGGAAAGACATTGGGAAATTGCAAGGGCAACTTCAATTTTAAAAATAAAATTCCCTGCAAGTTTCAGGTGGTACAAAACCTGCCAGGTCTTTCCGATGACGGCCTATTAGGAAACGATTTCCTATCAAACAATTGTAATGTTGAAGGCCCAAATAAAGCACTCAAGTTTCCTTGTACGGAAACAAATCCCGAAGAGTTCACCGTGCCCTTGTCATGCAAAACGGACAAGCTGTATTCCAGAAAAGCAGTCGAAGTGAGGTCACTTGCTGAAAAGATGGAACCTAAACAGGTTAAGCTATCTACATGCAGTGTCTCCAAGGCATCTCAACAGAGTAATGCTGGCTGCCAGGTTCAACAAGAGCCGACGGAATACGAAAAGAGCTGTCTGGGTGATCAAGAAACCAGCGATATGAGGCAGCATCTGGTTACTCTAGAGGAACCGATATGCATACCTGCTAGGTCACAAATTATCACCACAGTCCCGTTACGAGCGAAGGAAGAAATGCTCTGTTTATCTAAAGAGATAGGCGACGGAGTCTTCCTGGCCAACAGTTTACTCCCTACTGGGAAAGAAACAGTGCTAGTTGCCATACTCATAATTAACAATTTTAAAGTAGTCATCAACAGTTTATTATTACAACTTCTCCCTATACATGACTACGCCGTCATCCCAATAGGAGAAGCCACTGATACACAACACGTTCTCAAGCCGAATAAATCGCAAGCGAGTAACACAAACATCAGTGAGCCTCCCAAGGCAGAACAGAAGTCAAGCAAAACTTCTTTCTCCAGAATACCTAGATATAAGTTACTAACGCGGCCCAAGAGCCCCATACAAGACGTGTGCGAGCTCAGTAAGACCCGAACACAGGCAGCAATGACTCCACCGTCCAATAGAGTAAATTATAAAAAAATTTCGAGGCCCAAGAGCCCTATAAAAGATGCGAGCGAGATCCAGAAGCCGATAAACAAGATGCCGAGGACTCCTCCGTCTAGTTTACCTAGATTTAAGATATATACGAGGCCAAAGAGCCCTATAACAGGTGCGTGTGAGCTCAGTAAGACCTATTCTCAGGCAAAGACGACTCCACCACCCAACCAAGTTAGTGTTAAGAAACAACAGTGGCCCAAGAGCCCTACCAGCAGTGCGTGTGAGCTCAGTAAGACCTATTTAAAGGCAAAGTCGACTCCACCACTTAATAAAATTAATATTAAGAATACAAGGTGCCCCCTGAGCCCGATAAAAGACGCGTGCGAGATCCGTAAGACCTCATTGAAGGCAAAGTTGGCTCCACCGTCAAATAGTATTAAGAGAACCAATTTTTCACGGCCTATTAGCCAAAATACGAAAGCGTGCGAGTACTCGGACCAAACAAAAGTACCCATAAAACATGGTACTCCACCGTTAAAAATGCAGGAAGCCCATTCCCTGCCATCTAGTAATGTAAGTAAAACAGATAGTAAGTACACAACTACACCAAATGAGGAAAGAGACATAAGCTTTTCGGAAAACACAGCTATCTTACAACACGTAAAATACTTATTTCCGGATCATGAAGATCCCACACATACTCCGCGAGTCAACAGGTTAGACCAAGAGCTCAGCCTAGACCCAAACCTAAATGCGGAAGAAAAAGCTTCGATATCCGAACTCTGCTACGAGTACAATGATATCTTCTTTCTAAAAGGTGATAAGCTCACATACACAAATGCTATCACCCACAATATCCCTTTAATACAAGATCAAGCGCCCATAAACCAAAAGGCCTACAGACTACCAGAGACCCAGAGACAAGTGATCAACGAGCAATTGAGAGAAATGCTAGAAAACGGGATAGTCCAAACTAGCAAAAGCCCTTGGAATTCACCCTTATTAGTTGTCCCCAAAAAGGCGGGACCCGATGGTGAAAAAAGGTGGCGCGTCGTTGTCGATTTTCGCAAATTGAATGAAAAGACAATTGGCGACGCATTTCCACTACCCCGAATCGAGGATATTCTTGACCAACTAGGTCATGCCAGGTACTTTACCACTCTCGATTTGGCCAACGGCTATCATCAAGTCTTAGTCGACAAAAAAGATCGACATAAGACCGCTTTTAGCACTAATTACGGGCACTACGAATTTAAGCGTATGCCATTCGGACTCAAAGGAGCTCCCGCTACATTCCAACGCCTCATGAACTTCGTTCTGACAGGCCTACAAGGCCTCGAATGTTTCGTTTATCTTGACGACATCGTCATTTACGGGAAAAACCTAAATGACCACAATGATAAACTTCGCAAAGTCTTCGACAAATTGAGAGAGAACAACCTCAAACTGCAGCCAGAGAAGTGCCAGTTCTTGAGAAGAGAAGTTGTTTACTTAGGTCACAAATGCTCTAGCGAAGGTGCATTACCAGACCCCAGCAAAACGGCCTGCGTCCAAACATTTCCTGTTCCCAGAACAGTAAGGCAAGTTCAGTCCTTTTTAGGACTCGCCAATTACTACAGGAAGTTCATTCCGGACTTCTCTAAAATCGTTCGTCCAATCACGAATTTACTCCGCAAGGACGTAAAATTCAATTGGACCGAGAAATGCCAAGAAGCATTTCAAAGCATTAAAAATGCTCTAATTTCCCCACCACTTTTAATCTATCCAGATTTCTCTAAACCCTTCAACCTCACAACGGACGCCAGTAACGAAGCATTAGGCGCTGTACTTTCCCAAGGAGAAGTGGGAAAAGACCAACCTATCGCCTATGCAAGCCGAACGCTGAACAAAGCCGAGAGAAATTACTCCACTATTGAAAAGGAGTTATTGGCTATAGTCTGGGCCACTAGGAATTTCCGATGCTACCTCCAAGGCAGGAAATTCACGGTCTATACTGACCACAAGCCTCTCAAAGGTGTCTTTAACGTTAAAGACCCGACTTCCCGTTTGGTGAGATTTCACCACAAATTATCAGAATTCGATTATACCATCGAATATAAACCAGGGAAGTATAATACCAATGCGGATGCATTAAGCCGCATTCCACAAGTATTAATCGAAGACAATACAGGCAACACTTTAACGGTACAAGCCCAAGTCCACCACACTATGGACTCAGATGTGGAGGAAAACATTTCCCCAAGTAAAAAGAAAACAAAGAAACCCGCTCATTGCTTCGCCGTGACCAGAGCTCAAAACCAAAAAGCCCAAGAGGCCAATACTAGCTCCAGCGCTGAAACACCGCCCACGGCAGCGGAAGATAAAGAAACTAAACTCCCAGAGGCGGAAATACAACCCCCTGCTACGCTTGAACAAGAAATAAGTCCAGTCAAGGCACCTGAGATAATCACGAGCCCCAAGGAAGTTCAAACAATCCTAAAGGATTACCACGACTCTCCTTTCGGCGGCCATCAGGGTGTCATTAAGACTTATAAAAGAATCAGACGCAAGTATTGGTGGAGACACATGCTTAGCGATATAAAAAGGTACATAAAAAAATGCCCTAAGTGCCAAACAATGAAGGCATCCCCACAATTCAAGATGCCAATGGTAATAACGGACATCGCAGAACAACCTTTCGACGAGGTTTACCTCGATATAGTAGGTCCACTAGAAGAGACCATATCAGGTAATAAATATATCTTAACTTTTCAAGATAATCTCACCAAGTTTGTCGATTGGTATGCCATACCAAATGGAGAAGCAGTAACGGTGGCGCAAATCTTCTTCAATGAGATTGTCACGCGTTATCGCATTCCAAAGAGAATAGTCACCGATCAGGGAACTAATTTCCTGAGTGAGCTATTCAAGAAGGTCTGCAAACTGCTAAAGGTAAAGAAGTTACAAACTTCCGCATACCATCCACAGTCTAACGGAGCACTAGAACGTGCCCATAGACCATTAATCGAATATCTGCGTACAATCGTAGACGAGAATCCCAAAACATGGGATCAATTCCTACGAACCGCTGCATTCGTGTACAATAACAGTGTACACGAGGGTACTAAACTAACCCCGATGGATTGCCTTTACGGCTTCACAGCGGATGTCCCAACTAATTTAAAACGGGACCCTGAGCCCGTATATAACCACGAAAGTTATTACCATATGCTCAAATACAGATTACAAAAATCATATGCCACGGCTCGTAAAAATCTCTTAGCCAGCAAACAACGCTCAAAGGCATATTACGACAAAACAGTCAGGCCTCTCACTTTCCACCTAGGAGACAAAGTCCTCCTCAAAAGTGAAAGCCGCAAACACAAATTGTCTCAAATCTGGGTTGGCCCATATCTGGTAATCAACGTACCTAGTCCAACAAACACTACCATAAAAATAGGCAAACGGCATGTTGTAGTACAAAACAACCGTTTAAAGCCCTATTACGAGTAGTACACTGGTACATACACCTTTAGAAAATAAGTCCCACTGAAACAAATTTTCGCCAGTTAAACTAATAACTACCTACTTAAAGGTTCCGTACTCGGGATTACTCCCTATGACTCATGAAGTCAAACTTTACCTAAATTTTATTTAAATTAATAAAAAATACGCTACGTAAATAAAACTGAACATATAACAAATAAACCCTTACTCCCTGAGTGAATTAAATACTCTACCAATAAAATTTTTCTTGCTTGCCTTGACTTGCATCCTTCATACCTTGCCTTGAGAGTTTCGTATTCCTCTTCATGATTTACTTTTACTCATTGTTGTAAATTAACCAATTCCCTAATTAAACTTTTGAAAGAATACAATGCTCATCTTTTGACGAGACTTAGCAGGAACCGGCTTACAGTCCTCCTATCCTGTTCTACCTCGTCTTTCTTTTAGCAAGTAAGCCCCCATTATACAAATTATCAACGATTTAATTAAGCAATACTATACCTAAATGTTATATGCTATTTAGTATAACTAACTGACTAAAGAAGCCTATCCTTCATTTTCTACAGAGCATGAAGCACATATTGGTGTTAATATGCTGCTTCCATCTGGCAATGGGACAAACTCAAACGGAAGCCTACACAATAAGTCCCCTGAACAATACAGGAATACTATATGAGGACTTAGGAAAATTACAAGTATACCACAGTACATGGAATATACTAACGGAGATCAACCTAAGGGAACTGGACAACCAAACGCTTATGGCAGAACAGGCGGAGCACTTAGTTCACCGACTATGTTCGAATCGCTCTCAAACCGATGAGCTATGCCTGGTCCAACAAAAACACGTTCATTCACTCTTGGAAAATATCAAGAGAAGAACAAGTGTCATTCGAGAAGTGGTCCCCAAATCAAGATCAACAAGATCTATCTTCGATGGAATAGGTAATGCAATGCACTACCTATTCGGGACCATGGACAGCACTAATGAACAAGAGGTATACAGTCGACTCGAGGAGCTCCAAACAAATACAAAAGCACTAGCCGACCTGGAAAGACAGCAGATCAGTGTAGTCAAAACTACACTACAACAAATTCAAAAGCCACTGACATCTCTGCAGGAAAGACAACGTCAAATAAATCTCCAGGTAAATAGAATGCAAAATATCACTGATGATTTACTAATGAGACAATTAAGGCAGGAGATAATTTCAAGCCTGACCCTACAAATTGTCGAGATTGAGTACAGGCAACAAGCCTTACTCGACATAATAATCTCCAGTAAAAATCACCAGTTGCATCCGCTAGTGGTGTCTCCCAAAAGTTTATTAGAGATATACCACAAGTCCCACGCTACTTGCCCAGATGCACAAAATTGTCTCTCCCTGTTATATCAGACAGCGGAAACAAAGGCTAGTATAGTCCACGACAAATTAGTTATTAGAATACAACTTCCGATTTTCAATTTACCACAAATGAAGTTGTATAGGATACATAGTTTCCCTATCCATGTTAATAAAAAACAATCATTGGTACCCGAAATACAGTACTCGCACGTAGCGCACCAGGTACAGACACAGGATATTCTATTATTAAAAACACAAGATCTTAAAATCTTCAAAAAGATCACTCAATCTTCCAAAGAGGACACTTACATCGCTAAGCTAGGCATTCCCATAACAAAGGCTACAATGTCCAAAGAATGCGTAGTGAAGCTGCTCTTTAATCCATTAAAGGAAGAGCCACAGTGTCAATTTAGAGCGCAAATACCTCCCAGAGACCTACTTATTAAATTAAGTAAACCAAATTCTTGGATATTCTCGTTGATAGAACCAACAATTGTACACCTTCAGTGTACCCAACAATTCCTGACTTCAAAAATAGAAGGCCAAGGAATAATTACTATCAACCATCCCTGTCAATTACAAGTAGGATCACAAATCCTACATTATGAGGCAGAGAATATCCAGCAATTGAGTCTCAAACAACCCAACTACTTCCCAAATATCGCTCCATTAGAGCAAATGGTAGAAAAATATCTTAATGAAACCAAAGAAAAAATACCGTCGGAAGAAATACAGACAGAACTATATTCAGGAGATGACACTAACAGCATCATCCTAGAAGGTACCCAGTCATTAAAAGAACTGGACAAAAAATTAGAAAAAATAGTTCCTCATATCAGTCACCACCCTACACATGTCCTAGCTGCAACATCAGTATCCTTAACTGGTGTTGTCATCACATGTATGGTAATGTACCTGGTCGCCAAATGGCTAGTCCCATTCATAAAAAATTATCGTTCACGCAAGCCTAAGAAAACCCCAGAGGCGGAGGAACAAAGCAAACAATTCGAAATAATCGAACCTACCCCTCTAAAAAGGACCCGCACCCTACCACCTACTAGGTCAGTGCAAGTGGTATAGTGTCACCACTTCAAACGGTCATAAGCACTATCACTAATAGTAGAGCACCTAGAAAATAAATGTAAGCGGTTTCAAAAAAACCCTAATAAATAATTTAAAAAAGAGATGTAAGAATAAAAACCAAATGAAAAAAAATATATATAGTAAATAATTTAGAGTAAGATAAATTAGGCTATTAAAAACATAAGTACATAATACAAACCCCAAGAGAAAGAAAAAAGATACTCTCCCTCGCTAGCGTTAACGGATAAATATAACAATAAACAATATAAATACAATAAATGATAGTAGATAGAGATAACAAATAGAAAATAAATAGAGTTAATAAAATAAATATATAACAAAAATAACATACCATAGAAACTATATAACCACTAACATTAGAATAAAACGTAAAAATTTTTTTTGCATAAACAAAATAAGTAAATAAATAAGACTAGAATAGAAATAGACTTGTAAGAACAATTGTAGAAAATCAGAAAACACAAATAACAAGGTTAACCTGGATTAACAAACTAAAATGTAAAAACCAACGCCGTGCCGAGCCAACCACAAACCAGAACCAAATCCTAAAAAGGGGACTAGGAAGTTTAAATAAGAACAAAATATTTTTTTTTCCAAAATATAAAAGATTTAATAAAAATTTATTGAAAAGAATAGAAAGATAGGAAAGATACAAAAATAGCAAAAAAAAAAGAAAAGAAAAGCGCCATGAGATATCCTGACCGTCAGGGTCTCCGTGGCCTCCGGGGTCGGCAACCTACTCGGCATCCCAGTCTTCGGGTTCGACAGGTTCTTCGAGATCCCAATCTTCGGGAGCCCCAAGCACGCCCACGGCCTCGTCATACCCTGGGGGTGGCTCAAAAAAGTTCGCACCACCCTCTGGTGCTAATGGAGTGCCGGGTGGAGTAGCAAACAACACCCCATAAAGCGCCGCCACGGGGTCGTGTTCCGAAAATAGGCAGCAACAACAGAAGCCGTGGTCCCCGCTGATGATAAGGGTGCCGCCTGAAAAGGTGAAATATTTTGTTGAAAAAAGAAAAAAAAAAAAGGGGGGGAGATAGAGATGCTTGTTTGAACTCACCTGAGGCTGACCAGCCCATATCTCCATGAGGGATTACAAATAGATTGGTGCTGTAAGTATGGCCCGCGACAGCATCCTCCATCCAAATAACAGCAGGGCGCTCACCCCGCTCGTGGAGCAGGAGCCGTATAGGCCCCTCCCAATCACGTACAACCCGTAGCACACAAATCGTATTAAGCCTTGCATTCAACATGCTCGGTGGGAACCACGGCTCGCGACCTAACTCGACACGAAAAGTCATGATGAATGAGCCATGAACGCTCAAAAGTGGCTGCAAGTACCCCAAGATACCTTACAATGTATCACAGCCAGAAACATAAACAAAATATCAAATTGAGATTAGTTTTTGATCCAAAATCATTCTTATCTTCCGTCTAAACAAAACAATTGTGCTAACGTGCACAAATTTTTTTTTACACCTTCCCCTGAGAATTATTCCTCTTCAAAGAATAATCCTCTTTTTCGCAGGGGGAAGGATTGTTATATACCTAAAAATGGTTAACAATGATAATTATAAGAAATAATTATCATTGGGAAAATCATTAAAACATATTTAATTTTCATAAGCTAATCATGTTTAAAATATGGTTAGCTTATCTCTCTGCAAAGCGAAAAATTGCCATCAGCAATTTCGTCACATTCCTTTGCACAAAACCAAAATATTTTCCCATAAGAACGACTTGGGAAAAATAGAAGTTTTAAGTTTCATCCCAAGTCGTTTCATTAGAAAAAAACAAAAGCCCCACGACAAATCGTACCTTCAGTAAGATTTGTCGTAAATACGATATGTACGCACATACATACAAACATACATATCGGGCGCATAAAATTTTACGTCGGTGAAGACTGAAATGATCAAGTCTTCACCGAAAAAAGCTCTTATCAGCGAATTGTCGCGAGCTGCATACATTGTGATCGCAACAATGTATGCACGATAGCACGACGATGGTTGGATATTTATGAAAATATCAAATTTCAATTCCAACCATCGTTCGTCGCGATAATTCTGGGCATGTTTAAACATGCCCAGCGGTAAATAATTTTCTCAGGATAGGAATGCTAATTAAGCACTTTCCTATCCTGAACAACGAGACTTGCGATTAAAAAGATCCAAGTCGAGAGCAGTCAGTTTTAGACAGTCGGTTTTGAAAAGTCGAATTTAAAAACGAAAGCAGAGTTGAGGTTTCAGAAAAATTGGTTCGGTTTCGGCGGATTGGGTCGGTTTCGGTAAAAAGAGTTTTTGTAAAAGTTAATTAAAAGGAATTTTTGTGAAAGGTGAATTGAGAAGCGTTTTGTTAAAAGTTAATTTAAAAAGATTTTGTTTGTAAAAGTTGATTTAAAAGAGTTTTTGCAAAAGAAATAAATAAGTTTTGGTGGAAATAAATAAGTGTCTTGTGACAACAAAATTGGATAAGGTGCTGCTAAGGTATAGACACCTGAAGCACCGACTGATCAGGGAGTACCCCCTTATAAATATACAACACGAGCGATCGTACCTATCCAAAATGAAGGTTGGCAAAAAGCTACCTTCTGAATGAAAAACAAATCCTCTTTTAGTGATGTACCAGTTGGGGTAGATGTGGCTTTACCAATGCAGTGAAACAGGAGTCCTGATACGTCTTCGTAATATATGCTGAATATTGCAGGCCATTTGTAAAGTGGTTCGACTGGGCTTCGGGTAAGCTCTAGAATACGCCAGGGAACATGGATAGTCCACGATGATAAGACGAATTGGCCCCTACTCGGGCACCAAAATGTATTGTCAGGGTGAATCAATGCTCCTATATGAATGATAAGAAGTATTTATATGTTAACTCCAATGGTTGAGCTAGCCTTGACTGTTTAATTAATGATTTAATTGTTCACTTTAAATAAATCACTGGTTCACTAATTCTGCTGGCTTGTCGTTGAGTTCACTTGATGGTAAATATTATATGGTTCACGGTTGGTCTTGTATCCACTGCAACATATACTTTGGTAACTAGAAGTGGATATACACACATCTCGGTAAATAGAATACGTATACGATTGGATACCTGTTGCAATATTACTTAATCTTCTACTTTTAAATGATACATTTAACTGAAAAGATTACTTAATCTACATTTGCGAAAAGTTCATCGATCAGAAGATAATTTCCTGTAATTGGATTGCGTTCCGGTGTTGTTTTTGTGGAATGTAGCTATAATAAAACTGCTTTATAGAAGTGCTTGTAGGTGGGTGTGCAATGTGCATTGTTTTGTTCCCAACCTAGTTTCAATAAATAGAAATACTTGGAATTAGAATCGTTTACACAATTTTACTTTCAGGTGGCTTTTTTTAGGGTTCCATCCCAAAGGTAACAACGGGAACCCTATTACTAAGACTTCGATGTCCGGCCGTCCGTCGCCAGGTTGTATCTGATGACCCGTAATAGGTAGATAGTTGAAATTTTCACAGACTGTGTATTTCTATTGGCCATATAACAATAAATAATAAAAATAAAATTAAATTAAAAATTAAAGGGGGCCCCATACAAGAAACGTGATATTTTCGGCGTTTGTTTTCTCGTTTTATTCTCATTCATTATTATTATCATAAGTAGGCATTATTTTCAAATTATTTTCAAATGACAGCATTATTATAATTTTTTCAAATGACAGCATTATTTTTTCACATGACGCCTACTCTCATTTGAAAAAATAAATAAAAAGCACATAGTTTTAAATTTTGTACGATGGTATGGAACTTTTCGTGCGCGAGTCCGACTCGCACTTGGCCAATTTTTATTAATGTTGGTTTCAACAAATAGTGTATATGTACCAAATCGTTTTGGAATAAACGAATGAAGTAAAGAATTTATCACATTTGCATTTATCATTGCTTTTGGTAATATTTTTTATTCATGGAAACAAAATAGAAAATTTCTCGTTGACTAGCACCAAGCGAAAAGCTTAGATCAACACAGTATTTTCAGATTTACATTTTTAGGCACGAATACACTTTTGCACCTTTCTTGTGTACCACATTAAAAAAAAAATCATTCATAGCAAAAGGCACACTCGTTTAATTCGGACACTCAGCCCTATCCATTATTTATATCAGACATATCAGTAAAGCAATAAAATTACGTTCTTAGAGATATAAGGCAATCTGAAAGGGTAGGTACACAATCCTTGGATTGTTATTTATTATGACCAGAATGTATGTATATGATCAGCATCGTACTGTTTTACAACAAAAATATATCTAGAATTACTATTTATTTCGAACAAACACAATAAAATCAAAATAATGAGTCTAGTCTAGAATTACATAAATTTTAAAATAGATTTCGTTCTGATTTTACTAACGATTTTCAGTAAAAAATTTGTAACAAATGTAATTGAAAATCTCTGCAGGGGAAAAAAAACTCCCATCAAAGGATTGATTTCCCTTGAGCAATATTTTGTTTCATACTAGAATTTGTTTGCTTTCAATCAATTTATTGAGTACAGAACATGAGAATCCACTTAAGTCTCCAGCAAATAAATTCATAAATCCGTAAATGATGGGAAAGAACATTTTTCATTTGTTCATACATTGCATATGCGGGAACACAGACATTCGAATGGATTATAACAATTGTCAGTTGTGTTTCTCGCCTCTGTTTTAAGAGGAATTCAATTACAGCAAAATTGAGCACTTTATAGATAAATAATACAAAAAATAAAATTTGTTTCAGAAGAACAAGAAGGATATTATCTTGCCTGAGTAAACAATGTAAATACCTATCGACGAGTACATGGTTATCAAAGTTGAAGTAAAAGGTTTTATCAAGGCTGATAACTACCATTTACAAAACAGATAAAAAACAAAAAAATTTAAGATGAATTTTGCTTATTCTTTAACTAACCAGTAAGAAATGTTAGACAATTCCTAAAATTTAAGACACGGTTTTTCTTAAAAATCAATGTATAACCCTTCCTGATAGAAAGGGGAAATCAGTTTAATTTCCCAAAGTCAATGAAACATTCAATGAATTTAGATATTTGGCACCAGAAAACTTATATAGAACGTGAAATTTCCGAAAATTTAATTTCTCGGATATAAGGAAGCTTACAAAAACACTTTCATCGATATAATTCACACATTGTTTTTGAAATTAAGTCTTATATTGTTTTTCAATATTTTAACTTCCATAATATGTGTTTTAATCAACAAATGACACTACGAGTATTCATCTAGGGTATGATAAGGATTGGTCTTACAAGGAGAGGGTCCCTACTCGTCATCACCGATTTCGTTCAAATTGACTGTTTATGTTGGGATTGATTAGAAATGAAAGTAATGCAAGTGGGAACTCCAGGTGAACCCAGGGTTAAAATTAACACTTTTCGAAAAACTTTGATAATTACCATCTTGATGGTATATTCGCAACATTTAAGCCACTTGATTTTCGCTACAATTATCTATAATCTATTATCTTTCATATACAGAAAACAAGAAATTATTACCCCCAAAGATTGCGAGGTTTGCTAAATTACTTTCAACTTACATTAATTAGCTGCATATGTATACTGAAAAGCTACCACCTTTATCTCTCGGCCAAATTCCACCCGATTTTCAAAATTCCTGAGGCTAAGTTCATTGTGAGCTTTTCATGATTTTATGAAACTATTACGATATTTATACGGCAGCGGGTTGCAGAGTGGTAACCCGTGGTGGGTTACTTATATATTTTTATAATAGAAGAAAATTATTTTTCCGGGGGTGGAGGTATTTATTTTATATTCTACTATCTATGTAGAATATTCGTGCACAATCTCATCTAAATTGGATGACAAATTCAATGTCAAAAGGTCATTCATATACAGCAATGGCAAAAAGTTTCTTATTTCCCGAATTCGGGTGTTCTGAGCTTGGTGGGGTAAATATTATCCGATTTGTAAAATGCCTTCTGGTAGTTTCTTTTTAATTTTTTCTCCTGATTTTTTGAGCATATTTTTCCTCTCCTTCTGATTAAGTTGCGAAATTTAATTTTCAGCGGCCAAAATTCTGTCTGAAAAATTAATTTCAAAATGTTTTTCTACAACTTATCGATTAATCAACTTTTTTGTTTTTTTATGGATGCGCTTTCACTAAAAAATCATCTGAAAAATTTCAGGAAGATCGGATGTCATGTACCTATTTAAAAAAATTAAATCTACAAAAATTTTGCATATCCACTTTCCGCCATCTAGCAGCGATCTTTGCAAATGCACGAAAATTCCACTTACAGAATCGAAAATCTGCATACCTTCTCTGTGGTTGGTGTTTTACCCGAGTGAATTTTTCACTTTCTTTCAAATTCTGTTGCAATTTAACCGCGACAACTCCCCCGAAAATTTTCAAATTTGAGCATTTTCCAAGCCTACAAAACCCCGGGATCTCCTACATTATGCATTATTTCGGTTTCGTTTGGTCATCTGGAGCTCCCACTTACGTCACTTACATTTCTAGTCAAGCCCTACTTATACTGTGAATTTGGATGAAATCGGTGATAACGAGTAGGGCCCCTCTCCTTGTTAGACAAATTCTAGCTTTTTGACTTGTTTGTTATAAAGGACATTGACAGAGTATGGACCAAATGCTGTCCAGAAGTGGGAGTACCTCCAAGAATTTTTTCGCATTAATGTATAAATAAAAAAATAAAAACAGAAAAAACATCAGTTCGAGAGGAAATAAATTAACGTATTTTTTTAAGAGTTTATACTGTGCGTATTTTTGTTTTGGTGAATTATTTATCGTATATGCTTTATTTGGACTCTCGTATCTTCATATATGGGGAGATGTACAGGATCGTGCGAACGTAGGGTGCTCCCAAACCTAGGGGAGTTGGGTGCGGAACTTAATGGCGGGGCGGCAGACGAAGCCCGAATTTCGATTTATCCCTTCAGAGGACGGAGAAGGGGACTCTATTGACTCCTAGGACAGACTTTGATGCGCTTCGGTTTATAGATTTATGTTGGACTGAGGAACAAAATGCACTAAGTGTGCATTCTGGACAGTACTTAGTACATCTCCCATTCAAAAACTGTCAATGTCCTTTACTCGAAATAAATGTCTTTGAATTTTTATGCATATTACAACTGGTGCTTGACCCCTTAATAATTTTTATTAGCGTAGATAAGTAGATAAGCGTTCATTTCGTCTTAAAAATATACAGAAAAGTTTCGATTGAATTTTTTTTAACTTTGGTGTTCGGTCGGCGTTTTTTTTTCAGATGCAATACTTTCATGTGCGCCGTTGTCGCCCCGCCCCCAATAATGCCTAAAACTTCTATAGAATTTTTTTTTTAGTAAATTTCTAGAAAAAAAAATGATGGCTTCCTTACATCAGGCCGTGACAGCGTTTATTTTATATTCGACCAATACAATTTTTTCATTTCATAGCAAAGACAGAGATTTCTCTTCTCTTCTCAGAAACTCGTTATAATCTTCTTTTTGAATACTTCAGAACATCACTTTCGCGTATAGGCGCTGGATATCTGTTATTACTTGTCCGTGGTAGAAGCTTGCAATCAAAATGTATTCTGAAGTCATTGACATCCGGAACACGGGTAATGGGGAAAGTATCCAATTTATTATCCCAGTATAATGTAGGCTCCAGGAAATAACGGTATACTGCATGTATGAATTGTATTACATAACTCACGATAGTGTCATCGTCGTCGTCGGCGTTGTTGTTGTTGTCACAGCACAAATGTGTCAGTGGTATGTTACTGGGAAGCCCTGGTAGGATATATAAATTGTCCTCGGGAAATCCCCTCTGGTCCCAGTTAAGCACTTATGAAATCCCTGGGAGTGACGAATGTCCGGGGTTGGGATGTTCCTGGTAGATCCCACTCCCTCACCACAGGATATACGGGAGATAATCTCAGGATATTGTATAAGATTTTCTGGTATTGTAGAATTCTTTTTTTGATGTGTACGCATTTTTATAACAAAAAAAAAATTAATAATAGCAGGAAAGTATCTGCCAGAGATGTATTTACTTTCAAAAAATATAAATCCAATATTTTTAACAAAGGAAAATTGAATTTATATGACCAAATTGCTTAAAAATTACGTTCTGAAATGTACAACTAACAAACTTTGGCAAAACAAGCAGAAAGCGAATACAATTCTAATAGACAAAGCTTCACGCATGTATAGCTTAAATAACACAGATCTCATATGGCATCTTTCAATACATATTCTGTTGTTCTGTTTTTGTTCTCCAAAAACGACACATGAAGACACAGCAAGCAACTAATTAATGCTTTCACCAGAGAACCACGCTAACCACAAGAATCAGAGAAAATATCGAAATAAATTCTGGAAGGAGGAAAAACGACTTTCTCGTGTTTTTGTCCCAAAATTGTCCTGCACTTCCCTTATATATTTGTCTGTAAAATACTGAGATTGTCCCCATTGAGAATAGTTGTGGGATATCCTAGGGAATATCTTATGGGAAAGTTTTTGAATAACTCCCAGAAATAAGGTCCTAAGGACATGCTGAATACTTTCTGTTTATCCCGGGAAAGCTACGGGATATATGGGACAAGAATGGGATGTCCCTGGGTAATTTTGTGCTCTATGAGCTTTGGGCATTATTTCATCAGGATCAATTTTGTCTCTAGGGGTTTATTTCATTTACAAATTTTTGGATTTTATATCACTGTGGAATAACGCCCAAAAGTGATAAGCGAAATAAAATCAGAAAGTGTGAAATAACACCCAACAATTTTGGACATTATTTCGCATTTTACAGGTTTGAATTGATATGAAGCTTTTGGTTTTTTTTTCACTTATCGCTTTTGGGCATTATTTCGTTGGACGTTATTTCCCAGAGCCTATAGTGCAGTTTGTTTTCCTGAGAAAGAGATAATTTTAAATTTGTTCGCAGTTAAGGATAATTAATTTTTGTTGCACAAACAGAGTAACTTCTCGATAAATTTTGAACTCATCGACATAGATTAAGGATGAAGAGCATAAATCGTTGGGGATATCATTAATATATATTAAGAAGAGAAGTGGGCCAAGAGTCAAGCCTTGCGGTAGAGCCGAGGTTTGCGTATATAAATTGTATTCAAATTTTTAATTACAATCGTGACGAATAGAGAAATATAATGTAAACCGGAAAGTACTGCCAGTATCAAAGCCTAATTTCCATATTTAACTATGATTATTTTGTGATTTATTCTATTCATTCTGTTATTGTTTTTCTATCTTCAGGAAAGATCATGGCCAGAATTTTACTACCTAGAAAATGGAAAACCATCACATGACAGTATAATGCATCTTTCTGGATCAATTTCATGCTGAATTGATAGAAAAGCCACTAAGAAAAAGAGTGTGTTTCACCACGATAATGCTCACAGGTCTGCAATTCTTTATTGCTAAAATTAGTTACTTTCTTTAGATTTACATTTAGATTGGTGAAGGCGTGTGTAGGCGTTAGCCTAGCTATCACTGCGACCTGAAAGATCTATTGCGAGTCCCTGTTGCATTTACTCCCTTTCTAGGTTCAGACTGTTAATATATTCTAGAACCATTCTGGGATTTAGGTTCCACACGTATGTTGGTGGAGGAAAAACATGTTCGAGGTGGAGTAGTTTCCGCCTAGCCAATGCTTCGCAGTAGCAGAGCAAGTGCTCTGAGGCCTGAGAAGAGCTCAGTAATCATTTTGAGCTCTGTTCTTCTAAGGAGTATGAGTTCTTTTGTTTTTCCGCCAGAGGTGTTGAGAAACTTTTTTTCCTGAAGAAGTCCTTGTAGCCTTTCCCAGTACAGGGTTTTTGTTTATTCTCCCAGTCAGTTAGAGCAGCTCTGAGGTAATACTTTGAAGTGCTACAAATGGCTCTGGTACGGCAAACTTAGTTTCCGCTCCTCTTTTGACTAGGCCATCAGAAATTTCATTGCCTTTGTGGCCCTCATGTCCAGGTACTCACAGGAGGATAACTTCGTTTCTTCACTTTCGCTATTAACTACCAGCCGCATTCAAATTCAGGCCTCCGCGTTTTTTTTTTTTTTTGACTTTTTAAAAATGAGGATATAGTTCAGGCCAGGAAAAAATCGAATCGAGTGCTTATTTTGCATAGTTCTCCCAAAATCGTATTTTTGGAAGGCTTAGGAAAGTTTATAAACGCTTTGACAAACTTTGTTTAGCTACTGCACTTGCATTATTTACTTTATTTCTTTTATAAACTTTAGGAAATTTACCTTTTTGAAAATTTCTATTTCAAACTGCCCGCTTCATTAACCAGAGTTATTTGTTTGAGTTAAATTATCTTTTTTGTTTGTAAATTTATTTACTTAAGTTATTTCCCAGAATTTCATATGTAGATTTTCAGGGGAAAATCCATGTTCCAGATTATGGTCTTGGTTATGAACAACCTGCTTCGGTACCTTAAATAGCCAGGATATTTAAGTTCAATAAAATATTAGTCGTCATTAAAATATAAATTTTGAGGTTAAGTAAGGTGCCCTACTCCATACTTTATGTTTATTTTGGAACTTAATTATTAGTTTCACTACAAAATAAAAAAATCTTTAATAAATAAGTGTATACTTCGCGACATTTCTACCGGGCTTACATCAGTTCAAATCATGTGAGTATAATTTAAAGGGAGCAAGTACTTAGCACCTAATTAAAATTCTTTTTCAGATAATACACATAACCTCAATACACTTTGAGGTATGATTCAGTTGAAATTTCGATACATAGATTTGCTGGAGATCAGCAGATACCTGTATAGTGATCGCATATTTTGGATTTGGTTTTCGTTTCATAAACAAATGATTTTCTCTTTTTATTTTGCAATAATTTCCCAAGGAGCAATTTTAGCAGCTATATGGTTGCGAAAATTGTATCTGTATTTTTAGAAGGCTTTATAATGGATTTACGTGGCTAAATTATTTTTTAAAAGTTACAAGATTTGCTTTTTGTTTTTTGACCCTGAAATGTTTTATAATGCAGTGTTAGAAATGCTTTCCGAACTAGGTATAAAACTGTTTGGCTTCGAAAGCTACTTGGTTATATAATGGTGTTATAGTAGTCTGCAATGTCATTTATCTTAACCTTCTTAATACACTTTGGCTCTAAATGCTATTTCGTTGTATAAAGCTTTCGTTAAGCTTCGGAAAACTGCATTGTGAGCCATTATCAGATAGTTTATTGTCGACAGCAAATCAGAAGCAAGAGTTATAAAACATTTTAGTTATCCCGATATACCATTGAAACCTTTTTAAAACTTGAGAACTATTTTAGTTTAAACAGGTTCTGATTAGACTTTAATTAAACTATAACAATATCAATAAAATTATTTCACGTCTTATCATACTGTAATTTCCGAAATATTCAGAGAGATAGCCAATTATTTCGGATATCGTTACACTAAATTTTGTTTTACTACATCACATAAATCTGTGAATTATTCTGATTGTAATTCCAGAAGTGATCTCGACATTTTTGTTAATGATGAAGGTTTAGAAATAAGAGATAACTGGGCTGCAAAGTTGGATGACATTATACAAAATACCTTCTGCATTAACGAAAAATGATAATTAAAAAATGAAAACGTTCAACAAGAAATAAAATTTTGTTTAAGAAGTTTCTTTCGGGATATTAATGAATCAAAAATAATTTCTTTGAATATTAACATATGAATTCACGTTTCTTTTTCTAAATATAAATAAAAGATTGGAGTCTTACTTAGCCTAAGGAAATTTATAATCATAGATCTTAACACCTAAATAACTAATTAAATCATGCTAAATACATGGCAAATAATAATAATGACAATTTTGAATGAATAAACGATCACTTGATAAAAAATATGTGACTAAACTAATGATCATGCACAGGGCAAATACATATGACCGAAATATTCGACTCGCCTCAGACAATTGAAGTTGTTCCCATTTCCAAGCACCCTATTATCTGAACGATCCCAAAAATAAGGCGGAAAAAATAAGAAGAGAAACGAGCGGGGGAGGAGAAGAAAAAGAAGAAAAGAGGGCAGTCTGGTTAAGATCGGCGACAGGAGAGGAGAATAAAAATAAAATCGAAGAAAAAATTTGAAGTCAAAATATGAAGAAATAATCACGAAGAGTATAAAATTTTAACACGAAAGCAGAAAATAGTTAATAGGATCCTGAAAAGAGGTTAAAAGTACCGAAGCTAACTAAGAAGCGGAAAAATTCGCGGCAGTATAGCGTAAATAAAACTGGAGCACAGGGACACCAGGACCAAGGATATAGTGAAGGGAATAAATTATAAACTAAACAAAGGAAATAAAAATAATGCGAACGGTAATTAATCAAACTAACTGCTAACCCTAAACCTGAAAATTTAGCATGAAATAAATAAAACATATTTCTAATATTTAGCTAGTGAAATCTCTGGTAACAGGACGGCCGTATTAGGGAACTTTTACAGGGAAAGAATCCCACAGATTGTCGATGCGAGAAACCAATTAGTTTTTTTTTTTGCGAATTTATAATTAAAATCAAAATTACACATGGTAACGAGAAACGAAGATTTTTTATATATATTTTTTGCTTTAGATCCTTCTCCACTTGCGGTAGTGTAAGCTGGACTTAATAAATTCCCTAGACGTCAGTGGATTTCCAGTATACAAGAACTCTAAAGAAGAACTTAGGCCTATTTTTAAATATTCATGAAATATTGCTTTTCATCGTAAAGGAATTGCTATTTACAGTGGAAAGGACAAGTCTGGTGATTTGAAGGCATTTCTGTCTCCATTTGTTGATAAATTGAAGGAAATTATGGAAAATGGCATTAATAGCAATGGAAATAAACGTTGTATTATTACAGCTATTAAAATGTGTTAGAATATAAATTTAAATCAATACATAAAACCACACAGTTTCGAATGGTAGGTGCCGTACAATACTTGACTGTCACATTCATTGACGGTATTGCCTGCAGCCTGCTGTTGATACTGTTGCTGTATAAAATATTATTTAGTTATTTGTCCCAAAATTATTGCAATAAAACCTACCACTTCTAAAACATCATTAAATTTATTCATTCGTCCTTTTTATTGTCTCAGAAATGCACAAAGCTAAACGACATCTTTCTTCAATACGCTCGTTGAATTTGGTTGGTCGGGATTAGTATATTTTTTAGGAGTAAGAAACGAAATAGCAGTATCATTTTATAGAGGCTATGAAGGAAGTATTTTATAAGGGTTCTAAAAAAAAACAAGCAAAAGAACTGCATGATTTTATTAAGTTTTTCAGATTAAATTAATAGTTTTATAGAGTTTTCAAGCGCGAAAAGCTGATTTAATGGTTTTATAGAAGTTTTCGAAAAAACTATTTTATTTTATTAGAGCTGAATTGTTGTTTTTACTTCGGTCATTTGTTTTATAAATTATAGAGCCGTGAATGCTGCCATTCTGCGAAAACATGAATTTAATATTTTCTTAATCTATATATTTGGCGTATATGTTACAGTGAAACACCGAAATCTGGAGAATCTCGACTTTCACTGGTGAATGTCAACATTCACATAGTCGCTTTGTGTATGTCCGAAATATTTGCTAAATACCCTTATTTCTGACTTACACCGGTAAATGTCGACATTCACCATGCACTAATGGTGAATGTTGAACATGTCGGAGATTTATATTTTCTCCTCCGTAATTCAGTCGTTATAAAACGTCACAAGGGTGCCGTAATTTTGTTGCCTCTCTTTCTGAGAGGAGTGACCAAGGATTTAAAATACACAGTATATTCTAAATGAGAAAAGAAAATAATAGTAATAAAAAAATTACTTAATTCAAATCTTATTTATTGCAACAACTTAAACTATTATGACACTTTGAATTGCACCAGAGTCCGTTGCTTTTACAACTGCATTTATTTGTAGCGTATATAGCCATGCCCCCCGTTTCTCGAACTAGCTACAGCTTCTTCTCTCAGTGACATTTCTTGAAAAGAAATCTCATTTATGGAAAGTAACTTTTCTTTACAAATTACGAACTGATTTCGAATGTAAAGCTGCTTGAGGATACCATTTTTATTTGCCAGTTTATAGAAGTCGGAGTCTTGTATTCATACATTATCACCAATTTGAGCAGGAGGAAATTCTTTTTGTGAGGTTCGTAACATTTTTGTTGCTTGCAGTAGAAGATTCTCTTTCGTTGCAGCTCTTTTTATAGAAATTAACTCGTGTTTTTCAGTCAGAACTTGATGTGAAGACGTTGTAGTTTGCAGGTCCTCTTCAATGTTTTTCTTTGGAATATAGTTTTCAGTATGACCACCGTTCAAACAGAAGTATTAACAGTTTCTTCAAGCTGTTCTTCGGTTTTAAAAGTATTGGCAATTTCTTCGAGTAGTTCTTCCGTTTCAATATATGCGATTTGTTCGCTTGGCAAAAAAGACCCTTTGGCCCTTTCAAGTGAGCCTTGTGTTTGAATGTGAAGAGGCTTTCTAAGAATTATCTTAACATCTTTCCACATAGCGCATATTTCAGATATGACTTGTTCTCTGAATTCTCTACCATTACCTGATTGCAATATTGCTGGTGCACCCAATGTTAAAAATATTGAAAAAACGTGCTGTTTTAGTTTTCATAGGTCGTAGTTGAATAAACTTAGTTAAATGATCTTGATACACCATTATGAACTTATGTTCGCCTTTTTTGTTTGACTGCAGATCTATCAGATCAATTTGACATCTTGAGTTTAACTCAGAACTGACCATTCGTTTCACAACAATACCTTTCTTAGGTACACTGTGTTTCATTTGACACTGTTTGCATAAATTTAAGTACAATATTACATCTTCATACGTAATATTTTTGTATTTAACTCGCAACTGTTTAACCATACGTGCTCTTCCTCCGCCTATTTTGGTGTGAGTTTCATATAGTATACTGACCAATTCTTCATTGGTAACATAATACTGTATATTTGTTTCCCTGGTTTTAATGGTACAATTAACTTATCTTGATCATTAATTTTTAAAACGTCAAAACGTCTTAATCGTCTGTAATCCAAAGAGTTGTTGCAATTAGTTTTAGCAGAAACCACTTCAGAAATTATTTTAGAGTAATTTTCTTGAGAAAAATCGAACCAATTGTCTTCTCGTTTACCCGCAATTAATGCATTTAACTTTTCAAGAAAAAGATCACGATTTACTGCAGTATCCATTTTTTATAAATTACGGTATCGAAAAAAAAATTAGAAAACGTTGCACGCATCATCAAGGATTGCATAAGACTGACAAATCTGGCTGACTCCCAACAGAACAAAGAAGAGAGCCAGTCGCCTCTTTGTCTGCTCCTCTCTTTTGCACCTCCACCAGAGCATATTTATGATTGTCGCACTGACTTATAACAATGGACTGAGCGTATTGCCATTTTCCTATAGGAAAGACTGGCACAAATTTTACAGTTCTCTCTTTCGTCCTATGGCAGAGTTGGAGCTACCAACACAAAATATTGCTTACTGAACATTCACTTATGCCATTTGATGTATTTATGTTGGCTGCAGATGCATCACCGCAGAAAGAATAAGGTAAAGATAGTGTTTACCATACGTCGTCTCTCTTAAAGTCGGAATTAATTTAATTTCTTATAAGAGTGCTTATAAGCGATTAGAATATCACTTGGACACAAGAAAATATATTTTTTTAATTTAATTCGATTTACGGGTGTAAAATTTCATCTGATTGGTTGAGTTTTACATATTTTTGTGTAGTAAACGTTTTAAAGGGTGCTCTAACGGTGATATACAGAAACACAAAATTTTTTGTGCCACATGAAATAGCAAATCGCTCAGTCCATTGTTATAAGTCAGTGGATTGTCGACATAGACCGGTGAGGGTCCGAATGTACAAGAATGTAATGAAATATTCTATCTTTCACCGACGTATTTGGTATATGTTGACATTCACCGGTGAAAGTCGACATTCTCCAATTTCGGTCTTTCACGGTGACATATATAATTAAGAATATAGAAATAAAAGGTCTATTCTGACAATTTTAAAAATAATTTTAGAGTAAAATATCAAATTATCTAATAATTCCAATTATACCGGACTTTAGAGCAATGCTATAAATTTTCACTAATTCAGGCGTTTTGTACTATTTCGAGCTATATTTAAAACATTTACGGCAAAATTTGATTGGCAATAAAATTAATTGTATATATTTGGCGTAAATTGTATTTTCGACATTTTCAATAATTCTAATATATTTGCAAATCGTGGACTAAGGGAAGTGTCTTATCGAGCCTTCCCCGGTCCGCTCAAAAAATTTGCACCGACGGCTTTCTCACTAATGGGCTGGGGCGGGTGTCTACTTTCCTGAGCCTGATATTGGAATGGAGTACTCACTTGGCAGACACAACACTGTCTTCCAGACTGCAGTCTTCGCCATATCGATGGCAGCGAAGTTAGCCCTTGACATGCAAATCAAGGAGAAGGACATTGCTATCCTATCGGATAGTCGGGCACTCTTGTTAGCTCTGCGTGGCTCTCGGATAACATCTAAGTTACTGGAGGCTTCTGCGGATAAGTTGTGTATCCACAACAAGGTGTCCCTTCCTTCCTGGTCACATGGGGATCATGGGTAATGAAAGGGCTGTTCTTTTAGCTAGGGCTGGCTCTGTTTCTCCGTTTCTCGGACCGGAACCCGCCATAGGCGTTGCCACCTCGAGTATCGGGTCTCTCATTAAAGCGGATGTTCGTAGAAAGCATCAGCAGAGATGGGCGAACCTGAATACTTGCAGGTGTACAAAACTATTTCTGTATGGGCCCAATGGGAATATCTCCGATTTTCTCATGGGGCTCGAAAGGAAACAATGGAGAACTGTGGTAGACATCATTACCGGCCACAGCTCACTTCATACTCATCTCACCAGATGCCCATTAACATTTCAAATTACTACCGCCAGGACCAATTTACGATACAAGTCCCCCTCTTACAGGATACAAAAAATCATAACGACCTATTTAATGAACTTGACATCCTCGGTCTTAGTATCTGTACTTTTAAAAGAATTATTTGAAATGAGATTCAGACTCCCCTCTATGAATAACGGATGAATATTGACCCATTAAATATTTTTTTCTCCTCTAATCCTTCTTCTCTAATCCTTTATAATTTTAATTATCTTTATTTTTTTATATTTTTACAATTTTAATTTTATTTTTCCCCCTTTTTGTAATTTTTTGAATATTTGTTTTTTGTTTCTTTTTGGAATTGTTATCTCACTTAAAAAAAATTAGTTTTTTTTGCAACATTTTAGTCTTCTTTTTCTTAAATTAAGTATTTTATTAAGGTTCTATAAAGTGGTTCCCGTTTCCTTTATACAATGTGCCCAAATCAACTTTGTAGAGGATTTATAGAAACTGCAAGAACGTTATCAACACTAACGTTATAAAACATTAAGTTTTATTAAAAGCTGTGAGAGTACTCTTGCAACTCTTACAAAAGTTGCATTTTTCGTTGGGTTATATAAAAGTTTTTTTTTTCCTTTTTATTGGTTGTTGCGCCTAAAGCATTTTCGTAAGATCATTATATTTCTATAGGATTATTTCGGGGTATATGTTAACAGCAGGCAAATTCTGCGATAGGAATTTGTTTTTCTTTTGACAGAATAAAGGTGCAGTAATTGGACAATACATAGATGACAGAGGACAGGGCAACTTTGTATTTCCAGTATTTATAATTTATATTTTAATTATCTACTATTTCGTTTCAGATTTTTGACATACTAAAAATAAGAAAAACTTCATTCTTACCAAGTATATCTGCCTTGGAGTACAGAGAACTGGGTAAACTTATTTTAGTAATCTAAATAACAAAAAAAAACGGGAAGAAACACGACGAAATACCAAAACTTACGGTTATTTATCATTATCTAAATACAGCTTAGTACCGTATTAGTTTTAGCTAATTTGACGAAAGCTTAAAGGCACAGATTGAATATCTATCAAGTAGATAAATTCTTCTTAAATGTTAACAGATGTTTATTATCTCTAAAGCAAATGTCATCGAAGAGATGTATCCATATTGTAAAAGGTGTACATGCTGTTAAGTCTGTCTTATCATGGAAGTAATTGATAGTTATAAGGGTCCTTAGGGTATATTCAAAATTGTCTTGGTACAATTTACATGAAAATGTTTGACTTACAATCAATACAGCTTAAATTGGTAGGCTGTGTTGATTATTCCTTTGTAGATGAGGAAATTGTGACTCTCCTGCAATTTGCTTGTACTAAATAAGGAATTTAAGCATGTCATAAATGTTTGTGGGGTGTGGGACAAAGAATCGGGTTCATGAATATAAAATAAACTTATCTGACTGGCTAAATGTTTTGTGTTGCGCACATGAGTAACACACACTGAAAAATACGGCGGGTTGTTTTTCTATTATATTTAATCCTTTGGCATTTCTTAAGGAATTTTTAATTTTTCATTAATATTAGATAACGTTTGCGGTTCACGTGCATTTATGCTAAAATTTAGGGCTAGCCGTATTACTGTTGTAGGTACGGCAGCTTTATAGAAAGGAGAGAAATACAATAATAAGACGACAACTTTCTTCCCAAGATATAAATACAGTTTAAACTGATTATCTGAAAATAAATTTATCGATTTTGTGTTTTCGAATCTTCCCATGTATTGGTGGAAAACTAAGGTTTTCTTTCGAAAGCTTTTAATTACTTTCTCACCCCAGAAAGTACAAAACACTTCAACAAAAACAAAAAGAAAAAAAAATTAAGCAGGTAGGTATATAACGAAATTGTTGCTAATTTAAGCTCGTAAAAATTTAAAGTTTTCTAAAAAATTTCTATTCCATCTGTGACCGATTTTTAAAAATTGTGAATTCGAGCCCCGAATAAGACAAAATTAAATAAATAAAAATTCCTAGGAAAAATTTCAAAGAAAAAAGGATAAGAAAAAAAGTTGGCAAGGAAATAGTTAGCGTGACTCAAATGCTTCTTCAAGAACGGAACAGAAGAACTTTATGCACGAAAAACGGAAACCAACTACTTTAAATCATCGCCGACCAACGCATTAAAAATCTGCAGGAAAACTTTCAAGTAAATTTCTAAAAAAAAAATTAAACTCTTATCAACTCTTATCAATAATTTACAAATGTCGAGCGGCTGTGCTGTGTTGGTATTTTGCAGATAGAATTTGTCACTTTTAAGTCATCTGGATCGTTGAGAAATTTTGTGCATAGATTGATACCATGTATGAAAAACTAATCTCAAGTACCACTATGGGTACGATTTGGCCATTAGAAAAAAAGTTAAAGTCGAAACAAGTATACAGACAATGGCACAATTATCTAGACAATTCATTCTCTGTAATGAAAAACGTAACAAATCGAGATTACTGTTATACAAGTAGTCAAAGTTTTATTTATTTTTGGTTCACATTTGTTTTACAAACTTATTTAAATAATGAAATTCAAATTAAAAAAAAAAAAAAATGTACCAATTTATTCGACATCCATTTCAATTGTAAAACGTTAAGAGAGGATAAACCATTTACACTATCTGAGGATACTAAATAATGTTGCGCTTGTTGCTGGGGATAAATTACCTCCCAACAACTTTATCCTGCAACAATCTAATCCACCACCAAAAAATACTTTTGTTAAGTTTCTCGATATTGGTTTGGCCACCATAAGTCGCGCTGACCTACATGTCGAGAATGCTTGTCATTATCTTATAATAAAAATCGCGGACAGAAGAGAAACATTGCCGAAAAGACGTCAGAGGCCGTTATAAAGTCCTGAAATGGGAAGAGGTGATTCCAGCCAAAGAAAAGGAATGACCATTCCACACGAAACGGATCACCTTAGAATCCGATCAACTCCGATTTGGATGAAACTTTCACAATTGGTATGAAATAACGAAATAGCATACCCACTTTTTTTTTGCCTTATCACCTCCCCCCCTTCCGGGGGAGTTTAGAAACGTCATTTTCAAAAAATCATTAATCGATAGAATGAAGCAACGGATTTTTCTCATTCATACTCCAAATTGAAGCATAAAGCTTTTTATTTTTTATAAAAAAAAATTAGCAGCACCAAACGAAATTCTATTGTTGTTAATAATAGTAATTTTTTTCTAAAAAACATATGTTATTTACTATAGAGGATTTTTAGCAATTATTTTTTTTTTTTTTTTTGTATTTTTGGTCTGAAGCTAAAAGCTTTATCTATCTATGGACAAAATATTGCGTTGGTTGTCGGCTGTGTTTTCCAGATATGAATTTTGAAATTTGTATGGAAACACTGCACTAAAAGGAATATATTGTTTCTTTTTTTCTAGTGGGAGCCTCTAGCAATTTTTTTATCTGACTTATATTTTGAAGCTAGAATCCTTATCTTTCTGCATACGAAAACTAGCGATGGTGTTTGGCTTCGTTTTTACTATATGCATTTTTAAAGTCACCGTATGCACGAAGTAAGCACTGTACTCCCAACACGAGAAAATACGAACAACACAAAAATGTCATTCTTTATACCTGTAGAAAATTATTGTACCTCGGTAAGTCATTATCCATTTATTAACGAAGTAGTAGATGTAGCACGTTTCTTTAGCATGATTTGCTCCCGCTGACTACTACCTCAACGAGGTGGGTGGGTCTATTAGTTCTATTTTGACCCAAAACCCTCGAGAAATAATTCCCAAGCCATTAAATAGGCTCCTTCACTACCACATTAGAGCCCCAACTGAGTACCAACATTCTAAAATATTTGCAGTATTTTTGTGTAAAGCTGACAAAAGTTTGATTTGAATGGCTCCTCCGCCCTAAACTACTATTCATACAGAAAAATGGTGTTTTGATAATCGTAAGCTTACTTCCTTATCCTCCCAGTGGTAATCAAATTTTTATATCTTTAATAATAAATAATAATAATAAAATTATATAAAAAATGTGTCTTAAGCAAATAGCTACGATTCCTCAAACAAAAACTCTCAGCTGAATAAGAATTGCATATGCCTCTTTGTCGTGACCTGATGAAATCGAATCAGTCTGCCTACATAATCGGACTGCGGCCGCACATACACTATTACAACTATTTCTCAGCTGAGATTTATTTAGCCTAAAATGGTAAGGTTAGGTTTTAATCAAAACTTTTTTATAATTTTTTTAAGTAAGCTAAGGCTTCTAGCTTTAAAAGAACAATACAACGACAGTCGACATGAATATAACCAATTTCGTAGGATTTCATATTTGAAGAGGTTTTCAGTACATTAGAAACGTCTAGGATAGATTCTTCTCACAGCATACGTAAAAGTAAAAAACCTGTATTTTTATATGGCAACACCAAAGAGGGGTAGTCCGATTTAGCGCACTTTTGAAAATGTATTTACTGCTTGTGTTTTTATGAAAACACAGTGTGCAAAATTTAAGCTCTCTATGTTGACGCGTTCTCAGGCAGTGTCCAAATATATAGTGGAAAACCAAATTTTTGAAGGACAACCCCACGAACTTACCCGATTTGTTCCATTTTCAAACTTATTTTACATTTTTCTAAAGCTATTCACGGGCTGACGGAAAGAGGCACGGATAGATGGACGGACGGATGGACGGACGGATAGACGGAGAGCAGTGTTTCTATGTGTTGCAAAGGGAACGATATACTTAGCATACCATATAATTTCGTATATATATATATATATATAGTACAAGAAGTGGTAGGGAGCCCCCAGTCGGAAAGAAGCAATAGGTTCCCCTCAGAGCAGTGTTAGAAGTTATCTTAGTTATATCATGTTTTTAAAACTTCCTATCAAAAACGAAACCAAACACCATCTCAATTTTTGCACACAAATATATAAGGCTTCCAGCTTCAAATTAAAAATACAAAACCAAAAGAACTAGAAGTTCTCAATAGCAAATATTACTATTATTAACAAACATTTTTTATCGTTCGGTGATGCTATATGATATTTTGAACACGACGTTTCATCGTCTACATTTCTAACCCCTTAGCGGGTGGTAAGACATGGTAGGGGAAAGCCAAAAATAATGGCTGACCTATTTTCGAATTTCATACAAACTCTGAAAGTGTCATCCAAAACAAGCCCTTTTTGATGGAATGGCTGATTTCTGAATTTTTTTTTTTTTAGATTTCAGAACTTTTGAAATAGCCAGCTAATCTTGTCCAATTAAAAAATTATATTTGAAGGAAAAACAAAAAAACAACAAAAACTATAGCAGTTATATCGATTTATTTCGCTCTTCTTTACACTGTCGGAATAATTGTACTAGTGTCTGTATTTACAATTCCATGTTTAGTTTCATACTTAGTGGTACCTTAGTGGGCCAAACTAATCCATATTTAAACTTCTATTCCAAGAAAGTGGAGACAAAATTTCCGATATCTAGATCCGGATGACTTCAAATCGAAAGATTTAAAATAACATATCTAGCTCTAAGTAACATCACATAGAGGATCGCTTTTCTCTCCTCTTAGGTAAGCAAGAAACAACTAAGGAGCCTATAAATAAAGTAGTGCAGGTATGTATGCATGCATAGATCTGCAGGTAGAGCTCCTACAAACAGGAGCACTAAATACTAAAGATAAATCTCAGAAAAAATAAAATAAGCTAAAAATCTTATGGAAAGTTTTGGTAAATTCTGATCTGTTTAGAAATTGCGGAGGATTTTAAGGGGAGGTTACCGTCAACCGTCGAGAGACATGAAAAATGCATGAACTTTAGATTTTTTTACATAAAATAAATATTTTGGAAATGCGTTTTAACGTATTTTATTCTTCTATTAATGGAGAATAAATTCCAATTTTACTAAAAAAAAATCCAAAATGGCGGCTTGAGCTCCCATCAAACAACACCGTGCACGGCGTGTTTTGATCTGCGCGGGGCGCTCCACCGCTCTGCCAGTTCATACGAAACAATTAGAGTTGAAAATGATTAAACTAGATAAAATTTAGAGGGCCTTACCGGTTTTCGTTTTCAAAAAAATCTCTAAATAACGAAATGCCACTCTTTTGAGAAAAAAAGCCAATTTTTTTACCCTGCTGCTCTTGCTTCAACGGACGAAAAAAATATTTCTAAATTCATTTTTGGCAAAAATCTTTTATTAGTGGCCCCGCAAAGTAAACTTCCTTTCAATTGCGCTGAAATTAATGTGAATTGCTTTATCCGTTAAAGCTGTAGAACGCCCCGCGCGCTGAAAAATACTGATCCCAGAAAAACTCATATAAAGTTTTACGTTATAAAAAATCTTTCACAGCTTACTTCAGCTATTCCAGCACCATACAGAGGCCCTTCTTCTTCCTGTAACAACTGATTGCACTAAATCTGTAGGTTAACGGTTTCCCGAAATTTATGATAGTACCTCAGGTAGCGAGAAAAGGTCTGCCAAGCAAGCGGGTTACGAGCGCCGCAGCTACATATTTACAGCCGGCGAACGGCTCCGCCTTCAACAGGATGTGAATTCTAAATTACTTTAGGTATGAAAATATCCTTTAACCCATGTATTCTAAATACTTTGAGGATGATAATTCTATAAAAACAAAAAAAAATCGAATTTCTTATGGTCAAATATATTTTCATATTATGAGAGTTCTTTTGACTTTTAACCATAGACTAAGTTTAGACTGGAGACTCCACTATGGTGGAGAGTGGATTGGATTTAAAACATAATTTAATAATTGTAATTTGCCTACCTGTAGGCATATAAATACTTCTAGGTGTTTTAATTTTGTCCTTACTTTCTTTGTGAAATTTCTAAATTTCCTAAAAGTATGTTACACAATTTATTAGTTCTTCGTACTTCCACAGTGAGCGCTGAATTCACCTACACGATTTGTATAGAAAATACACCAATATATTCAGTGGACCTTTCCAGTCTATATTAAATTTAGTCTATGCTTTTAACTCTCAACTTGGAATTCTGTTACTCTGGAAATTTGTATCGAGAATTACCAAACTCTATATTCCATTCGACAAAACTCTCGGCTGTTTTAGTTGTAGAGAAGTAAGAAGAATATTTCTCAACTGACAGTATTGTCTGTTTTATTGTGTTTTGTGAAGATACAAAGCTACTTAGGATTGTCAAATTAAATTATTGATTCACGACATATCCTGGCTATATTTACAAAAACAAATTATGGAAGTCCATGCAACACTTACGGGCAAATGTGGATTTGGCACCTCTAAAAATTTTAAATCACTTGAAAATGATCAATTTCATTATTTTGCAGTAGAAAACTGGATACATTTTCAGCTAATCATTATGAAGAACTTATAAATCGTGGAAATTTACTCACCAAGAGAAAAAAATTCTTAACAGAGTGGATGTGAAACTAAGAACGGAAAAAATATATGCAAAATATAGGAAATGGGGTGTATGTGACCCAAATGTGAAAAATCCGTTTTTCGGCGGGAAAATCAGCTATAACGTTAAAATGATCAAAAACAAACTAAAACACTCGATTACCCGCTCCTCTCACTATAATTTGATACATGACGTATGTTGGAAAACCTCCAATGAGGGATGGTCCGACTACATATCCCCAAAAGCCCCTCATGTTTCACTCATATTTTGTACTCTAGACCACAAAACCGTAGGAAAAAACACCAATGCTTTACGGCTCTCTCACACAGAGTTAGCCGGCCTTCAATATTGTGACATTTCTAACATTTTTCCTAACTCCCCAAGTATGCTAGAGAATCGCGAATGGAGAGTTAGGGTGTTTTAATTTGGGAAAATGGAAATTCTCATATCCCAAATTGCCCTACTCTCCGTGTTACAAAATCCGCCCCCTAGAGCCATCATACTCGTTTTTCTACTCTCTTCCGTTTAGATGTTATGGCAGAGCAAAAATCAAAATTTTGTTTATTTTATACTTCTTGATTTTTTCACTTCTTTAAAATTAAACTCTCCATCACTTTTAAATATTACACATAAAGGAGATGCTAGTGGCATGTATAATGTCAGCTTTCAGCCTGAACATAATAATATTTTCTCTCATTGTTTTGAAGAAACAAAACCCTTTTTCGCCCTTAATCCGCTGTCGTATATAAGGAATTTAATGGGATGACAATGATTGCATATAAAAACCCATTCGACTTTCATAATATCTCTTTCTTTGAAAATTGATACGAAATTGGAAAGCGATGCACTTGGTTCGTTCAGATTGAAAAGCTTTCCTACAAGAATCGATTTACGTTCCTGAAAATGTTTTCTTGGCAATTTGCTTTTGAATTAACTCAGTTAGTTTGTCATCTTATTTGGACATTATTGTATAGAGTATAGAACTCATGTGCTAGAAGTAGTGGCAGGTATACATCCTGAACATTGAACAATTCTGGTCCTGATCCGTCTCTTATATCTAATTATTATCAGGATTATTTTTTTAAGTCTTTCAGTGTTGACAATAACAATGCGAACGAGTTTTCTTATGTATCGTCGTGCATGTCTAATTGCTCTAACTTAGATTTTAATATTCGGTGTATTAGTGAACATATGTTATGCGATCATGCTCGTGAGTTGGAGTCTTCTTGGTCTGTTGGACCGAATGTTATACCTAGCATTGTTCTTAAACAACTTTTTGATAGTCTTTCGCGGCCGTTGCTTTAATTATTCAATTTATCTTTGTCAATGGGTGTATTTCTAGACATCATTGCATTTTTTAATGTGCATACAAACACTTAAGGTTTTTGATGAATATACATTAATATTTATAACGAAAACTACTTAATTGGAAGAAAGATTTTATCACTACAAATATATTCTGCAAGCTGTTATTAGTGGTGAGAAATGATAAACGCTATTTAAAAGTAACTACTTTTTGGTGTAAGCATTATATAATTTTATGGAAACACTTCCCAAATACTTATTTTTTTTTCGATGTGGTTACCGTGGAAGTAAGTTACTAAACATACTTCGCCCATCTTCTGCTACGGCTCCACGGTCTGGTGGACTAGTGCGGGCACAGGGGCTGGAGTGTACTCTAGAGATCTCCAGTCGGAAATATTCGTATCCATGTACAGAGAGCCCTCACTGATTATCTGCATATATACTCATATCCAGGCAGCCATTAAGGCGCTGGATGCTGTGCTGATAAATCAAAATTGGCGCAGCTATGCAAGACCTGTCTTGAGGAATTGAGTGTAAGGCACAAAGTGACCCTATGCTGGGTACCTGGCCATAAGGATACCTCAGGCAATGATATGGTTGATGAGTTGTCCAAAAATGGCTCCGAATTGGAAAGCTCCGCAGCAGTAGCTTATGTGAAGATCCCAATCCGAGCTTTAAAAGAGGAAATCATCAGAGGCGCTTATCAAAAGGCAAGCCTCCGGTGGACCAGTATAGGGATACCTGCCATAGTGCGAGGCAATTGTGGCCTGCATATGACAGGATATGGACAAGTGAACTGCTTAATGGCAGCAGGTCAAATATCCGGAGCTAGTGGGTATAGCGGCGAACGATATCTGCAGAAGCTGTAAGGACTCGGAAGAAAACGAATCCGTCGAACACGTGCTTTGCGTATGCCCCACCTTGATGAATAAAAGAAGCAGGCTATTAGGTAGCTACTTCTTTTCAAGCCAGGGGGAGCTGCAAAGTTTAGAAATTAGATGTATCCTGAGTTTTCTGAGAGAAGCAGGGTGGGTCTAGGTTAAGAGTCTCAGATAAATCCTGAGTTTCCTATGGAAAGCAGGATAGATCTGGGTCATGTAAGGTTACCCCATGAGGTCTAGGGGCACAATGGACCCATTAGAGCTCTAGGTAATTCAGTCTAGTCGTCTGACGGCACCCGTTTTGCCTAACCTAACCTAAGTTACTAAAGGTTTTATAAGTAGTAGATGATGGAAATGTTTGTTTCGATTACAGATCAATATAACTTAAAGTAACCATTACTAGAAGGTATATAAGGAAGTTTTATAATTATTTTCATCACCACGTTATATATATAGATATTTATTGTGGTATTTCTGGTTACACTTATATTTTCCGACCTTAGGAAAAATTGAGAACTTTCGGTAATACATTTATCAACTATAAAATATCGTAAACTTTTTTTGTGACCCTGTAGTAACTACGCTGACCAATGACTTTCAGTATCGAATGGACTCATTATAAAACTATTTTGATTTAGTTATGGTGTTTTAGTTCCTAACGAAGACGGTTCTTTTAAAATCGGAAACTTTTAGTAACGTCAATTTTTTCGTATTTTGCCATTTCAATATGTCTTTATTTTCCCAAACTGTTGAGACAATACACCAATTAGGTCTTCTTGACCTGCCTCTTCAGTCTGCACGATTTTATTCGACATTTCATTTTTTGTTTCTTAACTGAAATTATTCACTAAACTACATGAGGCGCGTACAACAAAAATTATTACAAGAATAACATCACACACACACTTTGCCATTACTTTAAGATATGTAACATTACCAAAGGTAACATATTATGACTAAAAGTTATATAAGGGCACATTTTCGGGGTATGGCAGTTCGTTTAGTTTATATAATATTTTTAGAAGTTTTATAAGGGTCATTCAGTTTGAATGTATAATAGAGCCAGTGTTTATAGAAAGGTACTTGAATTTTTATAATGGTAATTTGTTCATTTTAGTACAAGCAGCCATTTCTTCATCTCTCAATTACAGATAAAAAAGAAAGTGTCGGTTAAGGTAATTTTTTAAATTGAAGTTATATGGCTTCCGTTTAATTTTGACATTAAGAAATAGATTATTTTAGGTATTCAACATTTCTGAATTATGTGGTGTTACTTTTATGAATTGATATCATCTAGTTGATAGTGTTGCTTAATTGTTTATATATATATGCACATATATATGTATATAGAGGTATGTAAATAATTTTTGTTACATATTTACTTAATTGTTTAGTTATATACATGCACATTTTTTCTTGAGAGTATGTATTTATTTAGTTATTTATTTATATTTAGTGTACGTAAATTAGATAGAGGCCTCTGGACATTAGGTAGACATAAAACATAAAACTAAATCTTCCTGAAAGAATTATAAAGAAATACCGAGCACTAACTCCAAGTCTTCTTTTTTTATCTCCGACCTTTAGAAGAAGGAACACAATTCCGCACCCTATATATATAAGAAAAAAAAACAAAAAAGCAAATACCTTTCCTGTAAATTATATTCCCATTAGAGGGTCAAAGAATTTAGTTCGGTCGCTCTGAAAAAAGTGTAGTCCTACGGAACGACCCTCGCCTGGGAATCACAAAACATTATAATTTCAGGTTTGTTGATACTATATACATTATATTTGATACTAGGTACAAAAGTGAACTTTTTATCTTAAGTCCACCGAATAACTTTGTCAAATTTAAAATTCTCCGTCAAAATGGAATGTTCAATTTCTTCATTAAGTAAATAAAGAAATCTTATCGTGTCGTTCAAATTCTTTCAAAGACCATCGTTTTCAATAAGCATAAAATTTTATTAAAATTATCTCTTGCTCTTAAGCCACTTAATTCCGAAGGCGGCTAAAGAGCTTCAGAATGAAATGTCTTTGAAATAGCAAAAAGAAAAAGATAGATACAATAGAGAAAACATGAGAAAAATCGGACCTCCTGAAGGTCATCGGAAATCAACAACAAAAACGTCAGAAGGAAGCTAAAATAGAAAAAGTAGGACAAAGATAAATGAAAATATCCACTTACTGCATAGATATTTATGCAAATTTTTTTCAAAATCTCTAATAATACCATCTAATTGCGTATTCATATTCTCTAAGCCATATAAATAAATTTGCTTGCTCATATTTAAGGCAACAAACAAGAGATAGTCTCCCTTCGATGGCGCTTTTATTGAGAAAGTTTTTCCTCCGCGTCTTAATAGCGAAATTTCCATCTTATTAAATTCAATTCACCACCATAATTTAAGACTGTACCGAGTTTGTTGTTGCCGTTCCATAGAGTGGAGAATGGAACATTTTTCCTCCTTTTGGTATATATGTAAGGAAGGATGAAAACTTTCACATAAAATGTTGCCGAGGAAAGTAACGATTTAAAGGTCTGTGAATTTCTGGATTCTTATAGTCGATAGTTTACATAAAGTACACAGACAAGTTTCAAGAGAAATCGTAAGACTCCACTGGGCGCCTAAATATTCGCTTAAGTTCTTCTACGAGAATTATGTAGCAGCATAACTTAAGTTGGATGTTCTGTATTCTAATTTTCAATACTCAATATTTATGGAGTTGTTCCATGTAATCTTCGTTAATTTGCCACCATTTCGAAAATGATTTTAACTAGATGATTCAAATGCAACATTTAATAGAGTTCAGTTCTGTGATTTTGAGTTAAGTTGAAGTGATATTCAAGGTACGTTGAGTTTAACAGTTTCCATGTAACACAATGTTTGGCATTCAAATTATTTAATAAATATAAACCAAATTCAAAGGAAGTAAATATGAAAATTTCAAGTAACACTCTAACTTGTTTAACTTTTTGTTTGAGTTGCAAACTTTCTTAATTTATTCATTAACTCGGAAGGAACTCAATTTTTGTTTCAATTACTTCAAACCTAAATTCAATGAGAAATAAATTCTATATGAAAGCATAGTATTTAAGTGCTTTTACGAGTAAAGCACTATGATGAAATCCTTAGGAGATATTATCTTTCATTTCTATATTTTTTTGAGGTGTGTAAAATAGGAAACTAAAGAAATTCAAAATGAGCACAAATTTTATTTCACGTGAGTTAAAAGCGAAGGTAATATAAATCATAAATTCCTAGATATATTTAATTTTGAACGCAAAAAAAAAATGGAACCAATAATAAAAATTAATGCCAAGTTTCTAAACTTTCTCACCCCTACCAGGGGTCGGAACACAATTTATGAGTCATTTCCCAAATTTGTCACAAGAAAAATCAGGGAATTGAAATAGAAATGTTATGAAAGTTTCATAGGGAGATTTTTGTTGAAATAGAAGTGTCAGGTATTACTGAAATCTGAGAAAGAAACTACAGATTATTTTTCATTGAAAATATCATATAAAAATTTTTCGAATACAAATTATTTTTAATATATAAAATCTAGTATCGAGTTCGGGCAAATTAAAATTTAACGCGGTCTCCAAATATTTCATATTAAAATAGCTGGTAAAATTTTGACGTCTATTATTTTGGAGAAAAGAAAGCGACAGATATCCAAAATGCCAGTTTTTCACGGACCAAACCTGCAAGCTGTAATTGCGTACATTTCCCCCCTTTATTGGAGCCTGTTGCAACCTCTTTTTGGTGGCTGAGAGAACAGAATTCATTTTTAACGTCTTTTGATAATTTTAGACTATCAGTTTTTTACACTGCTGCAATACAGTGCAGTCTTAAATTTAAGAGATTTGAAAATAAAAAAAGAAGTGAATTTTAGATCAAGAAACAGATTACACGTTAGTAATAGATATCTTGATAAGTAAGCCAATAAATAAGTCAATGAATGAATAAAACACTTTCTTCAATCAATTAAAAAACAATCCGGAATGTGTTATAGAAATTAAATCCTTCAATTAATCAAAAAAACAATTTGAAAATTGTCATAGAAACAGGCAATGTCAAAATTTTATCAGCATTTTAATGCTCCGCGCATTAAAATGCTCAGTAAAATGAGTGTAGAATTAGAAAGCGCTATCTATCTGATAATAGTAAATTTCACTTTTTACTAGTGAGCTCCGTACGGCATTAGTAAAATCATCAGTAATATTTTTGCTTGCAATTTTACCAACTCTAAAATTTGTATGCAAATGTCACTTTTTACTCAAACTCGATAACAGGCTTAAAATTTTGAGATTTTTTTGAAATATTTCTTCTAATCAATTCAATAAATTTGTATAGATATTGCTAGATTATCTTAATACATAAAAATGCAGTGTTACTATTTCAATGAAATTTTGTGAATGGGTTTGTTTGGTTCCAGCTTGAGAGATAGGATAGTTTTTGACACGATAGATGGCGCTTTGTCGAGACGTTAAAAGCTGCCTGACAACGCACAGATATGGCAAGGTGAAATTTTGTACACGGCATTTTCATAAAAATAGAAAACATATGTTCAAAAATGGACTAAATCGGGTAACTCCCTTGTAGGGTTGTCATACAAATATTTCGTTTTTATTATATATTTGGACACTCTCTGACAACGAGTACACGTACAGAGCTGAAATTTGGTACGCGGTGTTCTCATAGTAATATCAAATAAAATTTTTAAAAACAGACTAAATCGGGCAATCCCTTCTTGGTATTACCATACAAAATTTTGGTTTTCCACTATGTATTTGGAAACTGTCTGAGAACACGTCGACGGACCAAATTGGGCGACCTCTTTTTTGTGTTGCCATACATAACTTTAATTTTTCAATATATATTTGGAAACTGCCTGAAAATGCGATAACGTGAAAACCTCAAATTTTATTCACGGCGTTTTTATGAAAATTGCTAATACAGGTAAAAAATGGTTTTCACTATATATTTAGACACTGCCTCACGCATGGACATAGAGAGCTGACATTTTGTACACGGGCCTTTAAAAAAAAATGTAAATTAAATTCGAAAATGTTACCAAACTGGCAACTCCTTTGTAGGGTTGCCATACAAAAAATTTCGTAGGTGGTATTTTCATAAAAATGACAGATAAAATTTCAAAAATCGATTAAATCGGGTTAGCCCATCTGGGTGTTGCCATACCAAACTTTCGTTTTTCACTATATACTTGGTGGCTGCCTGAGAACACATCGAGGTGGATATCTCATACTTAGTACACGGCGTTTTCATAAAAACTGAAAATACAGCTCGAAAATGGGACCAATTGCGCAAGACAAAAATTTCGTGTTTTTTCTTATATATTTGGGCACTGCCCGAAAACGCATCGACGTAGAGAGCTACACACATGAATGTATGCACGAAGGCAAATATATGCAGACACACACACATACATACACACACCTACACTCAGCCAGACATAGAGTGAAATCGTAGAGTACGGAATCGCGCGATCGAGTCAGATATTAGGCATTTCTAACCACCCCAATTCCACCCCCACCAATCTAGGTATCTATATTATCGCCGGGATACGCCGACGGGCTTCCCTAGTATAAATAAAAATTCATTTATTTTGTTTTTATTTTCTAAATCAAAAATCTGCCACCCCCTCACCTTACTGATTCAAGCGACTTCTGATTTCAAAGTAAAGTCTCCACAAATGGGAATGCCCACTTTTCATACAACTTTAGACCCGACACCCTCCAGCCATGAGAGATATCTTAAACGATGCACTATTATACTCCGAACATATTTTATTATTAATGTTTATTTCAATTCAGAGGGAGAAAGCTTTGGCGATCGGGTGTAGCTTGAGTGATTTTCTTGTGTGCAAAAGTAGACGTTTTTAATTTCGTGATTGCGCTGAATTGGTGAATCGTGGAAAATGACTTCCTATAAGAACAATGTTCCCTATGGGAGTACTAAAGACCGTGGATGAAAGAACTGTAAAAATATATGCGAAATGTTCTAATTGGGGTGTGTATGACCCACGTGCATGAAAATGGGTTTTCCGGAGAAGTACACCGCCAGATAGTACTCGGCGAAACCTTTATTTTGATATGCAACATGCCGTATTGGTAGCCCCCCTCGGGTTCCTACCCCGCCCTTAAAATCTGCAAAGAAAAATTTTCTTCTCCGAATTGTAGCTGGTAATGAACTAATTCAAACAGTTAAACCCGTTTTCTACTCGGACATAACCCTACTAAATTAGAGCCGACCTAAGGAGTGAAAAATCTACTACACAAGCTCGAATAAAAAAGAAGGAAATTCTAAAAAAGTGAGTACCTATACGGATGGTTACAGTTAGCTAGTTAAGGCTCTGGGTACAGTAGTGTGTGTACTCAAATTTCTTTTCAGAACCTAAGGGAATTCGGTTCTGTACTACATTTTCCAAAATATACTAGATCAAACTTTTGCACACCCTGCCCCCTCCCCCTCCCCCCTCCCAGCTCTCCCCCGCTGAATTGAAATAAACAATAATAATAAAATATCTTCGGAGTATCATAGTGCATAGTTTAACACATCTCTCATGTCTGGAGGTATCGGGCCTAAAATGGGCATTCCTCTTTGGTGTTCAAACAAAATAGTTCTTTATTTAAAAAGATTTAAAAGTTCCACTAATTAATTGCAGAAGTAGCATGCAGGAGTCATATATAGTTGCACATTTTGATATTTTATATTTAATTATGTTATATTTTAATTTAATTAAAAATTTTTGGAGGAAAACGAAGGGTACCAAAAGAAAACCGTTAGTAGCATAGTGGCAAAATTAATTTTTCTCGAAAAAATAATTGGGTCTAGTCACCAATGCTTATGAAAATTAATTACTTCTCATTTTTCAAGTATTTAGGGTATTTTTGTGAAAATACGAATTTTCAATAACACTAATACGAAAAAAAAAAAGAAAAGAGTGTTAGATCTTCAACTTAGAGCCGAATTGGATGAAATTTGGCAATTAAAAATATCACTATGATAAAAATTTTAATGAAATTTGATTTAAAATTCGAATATTGTCAAAAACTATTCTAAATAAAAGCTAAAAAAAAACAGAAATTTATTCAAGGCTTAAACCCATTTCAGAAAAATATAAAGCTGCTATTATACTTTTGTTGTTTCTAGTTTTGTGAGTATCTTTAAAAATTAAGCTTGTAATTATAATTTTCGTACTATAGCTAATGGGATGAAATGTAAACGCTGCCTTTTTTATTGAGATATATATAAAGACTCAAATCGAATTTTCTAGCTACCTATATTAGTCTCTATTTAACAATCCCAATTGACCACTTCTTTCTAATAAAACTGCGAGAATTCATGTTACCGCACATTTCAGATTCATTCTGTAACTGCCAGTGACTCCTTTATCAGATAAACTGTCTATTTGGCATCCTAGTGACCATAGTCGATACCAATGGAATTTATCCCCATAATTTCCTCCTCTCTTTAACACGAAATTGGAAACTACTCTATAACCATCGTAAATAATGAGAACACGAGGCGAGAGTTTGATAAATTGCCGATTGTTAATGAAATTACCAGATGTTTTAGCTTTTGTGAGTAGAGCAAGTCAGAGTTGGCAGTCGAGAGTACAGATAGATACAATTTATTTATGTCAAAAACTCTGAAATGTAATCAATGTTTGAAATTACACAATTTCATTACAGACAAAAAGACAAAATTTAAGCCGGAACTATTCATTGCATTATTGCCATCCAATGATGGAGAACGAACGGCATTCATATTTGAAATAATTGATTGTGACTTATTTAAATGGATTGATTCAATTAGAATTTAATTTACAAATTGTTTGGAAGGTAAATTTAGGCAATATTGCACATTTTATCGTCTTTCTTTGGACATGTTCCCCATAGCTCCGACGTATTTTAGATTTGCCAGATGAGATATTTAAATTTGTCATATTTTCAACCTAAAAGTGTCTTTAATAACATGGCATTACAAGTAAAAGGTAAAATAATAATCTCACCGACTCCGATGGTTAGTTGTTAACATTTTGTGAACATAGTTATGAATGTAGGATTCAATTACTATAAATCATAAATGGCTTCTCTTTTAACATAGATATAATAATGATTATTCTTAGGGGAGGATGTATTTGTACAAAATAAAGGTTACAGTACAATCCAAGTAGAAGTTTCTGAAAACTTATGTTAACTGGACACATGGATTTTTAGAAAGTTCAAAAACCAAAACGATGCCTTGTAAATGGTGGGCATACGTCTAACAGGCATGAAATAGTAAAAGTAATTTAAAAATAATTAACATTAACGAGATGAGTGAATGTGCCCTTTTCATGAAATAATTATCTACGTTTATTTTTCGCCGCCACTGCGCATCTACATACATCAGCACATATAACCAACAGACGACATCATTGTTTAAAGACCTCCCACTCCAAGTTGCTGTGAAATCAACATCGCCGGACTATAAATAGAACACGACGTTATTATTCTATGTTCCGTTTTTATATTGGTTATCTCTTAAGTTACAGTTAATAATGATTTTCTAACATTCAGAACGATGAGGACCCACAAACGAAAAACTGAAAAATTGACTACATCTAAAGATGGGATGGAAATTGCTTGCAAAGAGGCTATCAATGACTAAGTTTAAAGTGAGGAACACCGCTGAACAGCTCTGTGGCTGGAGCGAAACGTCCCGAACGGTCCATTGTTGCATCCACAGCATTCATCAACAACCCATCTCTAGACTCCTTAAGTACTAATAAACTCGGGTATATTATAGACCACTGTATGTTTATGCTCCACTTTTATACATTGCAGTTAAGGGGAACTAATGTCCAGTCCAATTAAATTACACTTTTATAAAACTCACCCTTTCACTATATAAGTACCTACCTGAAAATGCTCGGAAATTATTAGGACTCACCACCTATCAGCCACATAAGCCTCAATATCTTTAATAATTCTAAGTTCTTGGAAATGCATTGAGATCACCCATATCATCAACGTTTTATCATTCATCAATTTAACCTCAAAAGGGCTTATTAATTATATTTAATTTCTTATATATGAATGGGTCTGGCTCAGCCTAGCCCCATCCCGTCTAAAACGTCGACATTAACGCGGATTTGGATAATCGTGGATCATATAGACCGTTATTATCATATTTCATCATGTTTTAGACCTCTGCACCATTACCACATATAGATTATTTAAAAATGTTGAACTTTCTTTATTTCGTAAAAAATGATTATTTTTTTCAAAACTTTGTCTTTTTGCATGCTTATTACTTTATTAAATTGATATAGTCAAATAACCCCGTCCACTGAGTCAATAAACCCCAGGCATGGGGTAAATGGACTCACGGGGAAGCTTTTTTGAAAATGGCAAATAATACTTGAAAACTTTATAGGGAATAAAATAAAAGAAACTATTAAGAAACCCATTGAAGTAATCAAAATGAAAACGTATTTATTATGCCTAAAAACTATACAGTAACATTCTTATAAAATTAATTATGAAAAATGGGTCTACTAGCCCCGGTCTGCCCTACAATTTGATAGCAAAGAGAAGTTTGCTATCAAATTAACTGCTTTTTGACTCGCATATTAATCATATTACCAACAAAGATTTTAATACCTTGGGGTTTGTCTTATGGTGCGCTATGACATTTAAACAGCTTTCTTCGCAAATATCTATGTATAATACCCTGGTTAGATCTATACTGGAGTACGCTTCCCCAATTTGGAACCCTTTCTATACAACATACGGAAACAACATAGAGAGTATATTCAACGTAGATTAACTAGAAATTTGCTTTTTCAACTTACAGGCTTATATGTGGATTATGATGACAGATTGGTCAGATACTCCATGTTATCCTTAGAAGCACGTCGTTCCTATATTGACGAAATGTTCCTGTTTAAAATTTTACATGATTCTATTGACTCATCTCACCTACTATCTGTCTTACAAATCAGATTTTCTAGTCGCCTCACCCGCCAGGCACTTACTTTCCATATCGATTCTCCCCGCACTAATTTGTGCCTCATATCTCCTTTGGTTAGGATTCAAAAGGACCAAAATGTCGTATATATAGATATAGATATATTTAGTGACAGCTTCACGATTTTTATACGCAACGTCTTGGTCGTAATAAACAATTTAGATAATTTTTCCATTTTACATTGGAATGATTTGGTTCATCCTTATTTTTCTGCTTTTTTCCTCTCTCTCTTTAGATATTGTACTTGATTTGCTTTCATGCTTATTTGTTATTTTTATTTAACTTTTTTTTTTTTTATTATCATACTAATTAAGTTATCCTTATTTGTTATCTTATTTCTTATTTTTTGTTTCTATTATCTATTTTTGATTAATATCAAATGTTGTTTCATTTTTTAGCAATTAATGGACTTCCTCCCTGTTGAATTTTTGCTTTTATTATACTTTTCCTTTGAAATTTTTCTTAACTTGCATTTTAATTTGATTTTTTATACTCTTTTGTAGTTCTTCTTTTCTTTTTTAATTTTTATTTAAAGTTTGCATTTATTTAATGATAGTACAAAAGTGGATTTATCTGTTGACTATCGCATGAATTTCTGAAATAAATAAATAAATGAAACAAATAGCTTTGTTTTAATCTATGTAAATTCTATACAAATACTACAAAAAGCTTTGCTATAAGTTCGGTATAAAATTTAAAAGTCAAAGCAATAAAAACAAATCACAATTAGTTATCTCTGCTCCATTGTGTCTTAAGTGCAACTATGAGTGGAGTACTTAGCGAAAGAAAAGATATCAAAATAAAGCAAATGCAACCCCCATAAAACTGATTGGCGCCACGGTTTCAATGTACTCAACATGCATCTATTCTCGAAAAAAAAAACAGAAGACCAAAAAAAAAAAACAACGGATAAAGTGCAATAAAAAATTATTTCCCATTATTGTCAATAACTCTTGTCTGGCGGGAGCTTTTATTCAGTGTATGTTTGGATAGGTTTCGAATTTTGTAGAAATTGCTCAAAGCTCACAGCATGGTAAACGTAGACGTTGTCTTTCTTAAGCATTCCATTCACGAAATTTGCTTGGTCTCTTGCGGCAATTGTGAACGATATCCGTATGTAAATCCACAGTGAATTTTCACTGTATCCCGTGTCGTATCCACATATCTTTCCAATCCACCGCTTTGACAATTCAGCAATCGGAAAATCTGAGGATAGTAGAAAAGCTCCGGAAGACATTAGAGGAACATCAAAGCGATAGGAATCTTCAGTTATATGAAGACCCAATACACTATATCGTCCTAGTACCCTATTTGATATGTAACCACGTTTATTGCTACATATATATGTTTTTCTAAGGACTTTCTACATGACAATTCACTTCCCATTCGTGGTACGACTCCAATCCGCAAATTGTGTTGTTTCCCTACATTATTTCATGGATCTCATACGTCCGATTGTGTATCTAACGGTTTATGATTTGCTATATGAAAAATGAAAATGCGGGAATTGTGGATTTAAATTACATCACAGAAAAATTTGATATCCTTGGAATTGGTGCGGACATAATCAGGAGAAATGTTCCGAAAATGAGTCCTTAAAATATGAGGTATGTTTAGTTTGAATGATGAATTGGTTTTTAGTGACCACTAGAAAGCGGTACTCTTCCATGTTTGAACAATGTGCTCACAAAAGGATGTTGGTTTATGGATAAAATCGAAGAAAATTGATTGAGGCCTGGTGCCAGCTAGCCTCCGTCAGTTATGTATTTCTACATATAATCGCAATGGACTGGTCCATCATTCATAGTTGATCTCAGATTGTTGGGCTCCAGTGACAGTTTTATTGACTTTAATTTGAGTTGTGACCAACGGTTTATGTTTGATATGCTTCTTTGATAACACATTCACGACGACTAGGCATGAATATGTATGGCCCGAGTTAACTGAGTAAAGTCTGACTGGCAAGCAAATGCCTGTGTTTTCCCTTTTCCAGAGAAAAATTTTTATGTTTCTAGCGCCCATAATATCTCTATATGAGAATGTTTATTCAGGGGCAGAATGGTGCTTGCAGGGTATAGCAATGGAATACATAATGGGATCCATGGCAGGTGGCTGTATCATGCCTACGATTTGTAGTCAGTTTTTTGTTGTTGTTGTTGTTGATATTTTCATACTACATACTAATAAGAAGTTGTTGTAAAGATTTCAGCAAGTTTGGTTTAATTAAGCTGGTTGCTTTGCAGTGTATTGCGATGTGACTTCATATCCAAAAACAAATATATTCATCAGAAAGAAAAGGATAATATCTACTTGTTTACTTTTGCACTTAAATTTCTTATTATGGTCAGCTAGCTGAAAGGCGGAATTTGTTATGATCCTGAATTTGACGAACGGTTAAGCTTTGAGTTTTTAAATTTCTTTGGATATAATAATAAAAAATGAGTATGGGATAAATTTCAGTTTATTTATTACTGCCTTCTATTTACACAAATTAAGTAAAGTTTAGGTGCAATTACAGAGTTAAAAAAAATGTAAGTAAAAGTATTAAATGGAGACACGTTAATAAGATTCATCATCAAATAATTTTAATTCTTGTAGAAACTGCTGTAAATTTCGCCACAAATCTAGTACGATTCACTACAATGTCCGAACACAATTAAACTTGTTGTGTCTGCTGAATGTCCAAAAAGATTCAAAAAACATTTGCATGGGTCCATATTCTCCATCTGCCAACAAAACTAAAGATCTATTGTGAAATTTTTTTTTTTTTTTTTTTTTTTTTTGTGAAAAGGCAATTTTTATTCACATAATTCTAGTTTACTGGCTAAAATATTACTAAGTTTACTTATAATTAGACAGATACCTTAATGCTATTCAGATAGTGGTGGGAGACTAAAAGAGGTTTGTCAAAGTTATGGCTTCGAGTGAGCTCAGAGATTATCTGCTAGAAATTACACGGTGATTTTGTTTTTTTCATTGTTTTGAATTTTGCAATTTGATTGGTAATTTTTGGTTTTTATTAATTTTTCAAAGCTTCTGATTTACTTATAACCTCATTTTGAAAGTATCAGATAAGGTGCTGCTATTGGCATAACTTATTCAAAAACTAAGTTTGAAGCCTCTGCCACCAACTCCAAAACAGTGGAATGTCTAGATATACAGTGGAAAGTCAGTTATCCGTTAGACATGGAATTGTATCTCTTAAGGATAACTGAAAAGGTGGATAACGGAAATTCAATAAATTTGTGAAAATATTGAGAGATTATATGCTTTTGAAATGATACACATAATGAGCAAGAGAAATTAAATGAATTTGAGAGTTTTGAGAGAGTTCGTTAATGTGTGGCTTGCAGTCTAGACAAAATGAAATAGACCATCACAGAATAAGGTATGCAATATAGTAAGAGTAGCGAAACTCTATTCGATCGGCTCAATAAGTAATTAGAATTGAAGGGCTGCTGTTAGAAGGAGATTTGTTGCTGGATGGCGTATCTACACCACATTTTTCCACCGACTCTCTCATGCCCGTTATGCTCTCTCGAAGGCTTCGACGGGAACCATCTTCAGAGCTGTCATTACGTTCGCTTGAATAGCTAGCGTCAATGCTGATGTCAAAACGACGTCCTTTAAGTGCAGTTTTGACCCTCGAAAACAAAAACAAGTCGACCGGAGCTAGAACGGGACTGTAGAATGACTGCGGTAGTGATGCCATGTTGTGCTGCGCCAGGAACTCACAGAGATTTATGACAGGGTGCATTGTCATAATGAAGCAGGTAGGTAGGGGCGATGTCTTTCCGCATGCGGATGGACATTTTAGAACATTCACGTAGTAGAATATTAGTGAATAATAACAGCACACTCACTCGATGGTTAGAATTCATCAAATCATGCACACGAGTCACATTTTCATAGGTATGGCTTGTTGTTGGCCGTCCAAAGTAAAGGTCATCGTCTACTTGGCACTCCTTGAACTTCCTCATTCACCTTGAAACTTGCACATATGATAGAGTATAGTCCCCCAGTAGGCTTGCTTTAGCAACTCGTAAATTTCGGATGTCGAAACAAGGGTCCACTTAATCAACTATCCTGATTTCACTGATACTCGCAACGTACTGAATTTTAGTACGCTGTATAACTTAGGGTGCCCTGTCCCCTTCCCACCTTATCAATCTGCTTCGAGCACTCGACGACCAGCAGGGATGCGGCTAAATAATATGTTTCATGACTTTTGGGGCACACCCTGTATATGTCGTAGACACTTGATGTAACTTAGCACTTCATGAAAAGTCTAGCCACTTCATGAAGTGTAGACAGATAGTGTATCAGCTTACGGTCAATGATTTATTACACTATTTTTTTGCTGTAATACCAACCGATATAACGGAATACTTGGGGAAGTAGATGAGTGGTGAAGGGGAGGTCGCCTGCGATACACCCATATAACCACGTGATTCGAAAACACAGCCATACGTACATCCCTACTGAAAAAAGCACTCAAAAAAACTCATAATACCTGTCGTATAGCGGCTTTAAAATAAAAATTCTTTTCAGAAGGTCTTAAAGATAACAATTTTTTCTTAAGTAATTTAATCCAATCTTAATCAAACTTCCAAATAAAGAGTCTTAAAGCCGATATGATAGCTGGAGTTCAGTTTTCTGTATAGACTTATGGCAGTGGCGTATTTTAGAATAGTATTTAGATAGATCCTCGGACTTGAGATGTATATAGTTATGTAATAACAGCCAAATCGATAAATAGTCCAATACAGGAACTACATCTGCCTGGCTTTGGCGTTGATTATAATACTATTATTTTTATATTACTAGAAAAAATCAAATACTAGAACAATTACTGTATATATAATCTATATTATTATTATTAGAAGTTAGGTCTAGGTCTTAATCTGATTTATCAATTGAATTTTATATTATTGCGGTATTATTGACTATTCCCTTGCTTTTAAGTGGAACTTTGAAATTTTCTGTTATACATTTACTTTCATCCCCAATGTGGCAGTACTAATTACATGTATATTCTTAATTCGCCACTTAATTTCTCCAACTTACACTTTTCGCTTGCAGTTTGTTTTCTGTTCTTTACTGATTAAACCGATGAAAAGGTAAGAAATGCATAGTAAATATTTGGGTTAAAAGGACAAGGCTCGACTCGGTTCAGTGAACTAATCCGTCTTTAATGATTGCTCAATACGCAATACTGCTTGTGAGCTTAAGTGATCTATTGATATTTTTGAGCTTGACGCCTATGTACAATTTGTTGGAATTCAATACATTTCAACTGCACAAGTATATTTTTCTAAATTAAAAGAAGACCATGAAAGAAGACTTACTCAGTACATATAATGAAAGGAAGCACAATTAGGCCGAGAAATTCCGGCATTTCCCACTATGTGGTGGAACTCTGTTTATGTATTCGTAATACTCATGGAAGTAGTAAATCTAACATATTTTTGAAGGGAGGTTTGGCGTAGCGTTTTAAAATAAAATACAATTCTGAGCTGCTACTGACACATTGAACAAAAAAAAAAAAGTTGGGAACACAAAAACGTAAACAAAGAAATATTTTGAACACTAATCTTGAGAAACTTTCTAGTATAATTTCAGGACTTCTACTTGCCTGAAAAATACCAACTCGGGATTGATTCGGCGATTAATGCAACAGCACCGCATAGCACAATTCATTGTTGAAATATTCCCCTGTTTATTAACTTAAAGTCAAGGCTTAATCACTAAATTGTCACTTCGAATACTTTTATTTAAGATTAACACAATTAACGGAACAATTTAAAGCTTTTTATTTAAAAAACACACAAAATATACAGCCCAGCGTAAAAATATGAATCTGACGTTTAATTAGAATTAAAATTAGTAAGTTAACATGTTTAAACTTGATTAAATTTTTCGTGCTTTTCCATCCTTTCGCCTGAAAACCGAGCTTCCCTCACACTGATAGGGTTTTTACGCAATATTTCGCGTCTTTTAGTTACACAGGGTGATTCCGTCTAGGTGGTCAATAGAGCAGGATGGGCAGTACTCACATAGACAAATAAAAAAATGTATGCCAGGGGGTGGGGTGGGGGGTACATATCAACATCAACCGTTTCGGAGTTACAGGGAGATCAAGACAAAAATTCTAGTTTTTCCCAAAACCCCCTGCGTATCTTAAAAAGTACAGGACACACGATTACAGTTAAAAGCTCATTGTATTCAGAGCTTAATGGTTTTCCCAACAACTGCTCAACAAATCCCGTTTTCCCTGAGAAGTGGTGGGAGTTTAAACTGAGAATTACGGATTGTCATACCTTTTCTGTTTCCTTTGACCTCTATTTTTTTGCGAAAGGGTCATTTACATAACCTTTTTTTTTATAAAAACTGTCTTTTTAATTAGACCTATTAGACTCTATGTGCTAATTGTGGCCGTTAAACTGTTATTAGCTTGTAACCTATTTAGGTCATACTGAAATTAGACGATATATTTTTTAAATGACGTGTTTGCAGTCACTATGGGAGCAAGTTATCTTTGAGATTAGGTTTGAAAATTGCTTTGAGAGTAGATTAAAAGCTCATAAATCTTTAACCCTTTCAGGGGTATCACCAGCCCCTAGTGTTCCAGATAGAGATCGACGTACATGTACGTCCTGCCATGATTCAGCCCATTTTGGGCTATTTTTTCGTTTTTCTTTTTTACATAATTTCACGGATGATGTTTCTAGGTACACAAGGTGTTTCCCCGTAGGAGGTCAATAGTTCAGGCGGTGATAGTATTCACCTAGACGAACAAAAAATTGTATGGCAGGGGGAGGTAATATCAACCGTTTAGGAGTTACAGGGTGATTAAAAGAAAAAAAGTTAGTTTTTCACAAAATACCCTGTATCTTAAAACTTACAGGGCGTATGCTCACAGCTAGCAGCTCAACCAGTCCCGTACCCCTCTCCCCTTAAAAATTATGGTTGTCTGAACTAAAGATTTCGGATTTTCTTACTTTTTACTTTGACTTCTAATGCTTTTGCAAAAATGTCATTAACATAACTTTTTTTATATAAAAAGTGTTAACTGTAGATCTTCCCTTTTAATTTGATCTATTACATCCTATAGATAACTTGTAATCTACGTCTTACACTTAATGGTATTTGAATTTCTCTCAATCTTTCTCTTATTTTCAAACATGCTGCTTCTATACGCAGCCTCAAGATATCCTCATTGTCAAGTACGGCAGAATAAACTTGTTCCTTCTCGCTGGCCATATTATTTGTCCATCTCGTCCTATCCATCTGTCAGGAAAGTTTTCGTTCAGCCAATTTTGCACCGTATGGGTAGAATAAGGAAAGGTCCATCATGTTGAAAAATGATATTCAGCCTTATGCTCAGAGGCGAGAGAAAAGCCTCTCCTGATAAATTATGGCAAAAGATATAAGGCCAATGAAATTCTGACCCAGGATTTCTGCCCAAACATTCAGCCTGAATCTGTGTTGGGAGTGTGATTCCCTGCTTGCGTGAGGGTTGCTTTCAACCAATCTACACATATATATTGTGGAAGTTAACTACTCCATCGCTTGTATAGTTGTACTCATCAGTTCACAGCACGCTGCTTAGAAACGTGGCTTTGAAGGTCCCTTGACAAAAGTTCTTGCGCGGGCGTTAAATGAAAGTGTTCATTCCTTAAAGTCCGATAAACAAAAGTTTGGTCTAAATTAAGTTTCACTGCCAAAGCCTTAGTACTTAACGAGCCACCTTGTCGAATCATGTCCATACTGTTTTCGATGTCCTCAAGTCTCGAAAAGTGAAATTCTATTTATAAGAAATTTTAGTTTGAAGATAAAAAATTCGACTGACAAGGGATCCTTCCATGATTAATCTATTAAACACCCGTAAAAGTACACCATATGCGCAAAGGTGCGTAATTCATATCTACCTTCTACTATAGCTGGCATAATATGTGCTTTTAATTAAATTTCTCGACTATAATTGATGAAACGGTGTGTATATCAATAAGGCGATACAAATAGAGAAGGTTCTCATAATAGGTCAGAAAGCTTACTTTTACGGATTACTTTCGTGCATCTGCTGCTGACAGTGAATCGAGTGGCTAAGTATGCGAACATAACCTTCCGTTACATTCTGTATAATACCTGCAGTTTGCACAAACTTAACATTCTTGTACAAACTCTAATGCTGTCATTTTATCTGAGAAACTCAATTTTTTTCACAAGAACCTCAATTTTTTACCTGTGTACAAATAGGATATTTGAGTAAAGCAAATGAGAAGTTTCGTATAATTTGAATCGGGTTATGGACATGACTCATCAGAGAACTTGTTTTATGTCACCAAGTGACCGTCATAAAAGCCACTCAAATAAACTCTAAAATGAATCACTTTTGTGGTATGAATCCCACTTGAAAGATTATTGGATATTATTTTATGAAACTTTCAAGATACATCATTGATTTATTGTTGGAAAGAGAATCATATAAGCTACCAAATAATTCAAAAAGCAAACAAAAATTTTATTAGAATTTTTGAATAAATCGCTCCCGAAGTAAGAAATGTTGAATTTTCAGTGTTTTAGATACTTGTGCATAAAAAATTGACAACACCTGCATAAAAAATTTTTGTTTATTAGGTAGTTGTGAAATATTATTAGAAATGTATATTTAAATTTTATTAAAATCGGTAAATGGGTTTAAAACCTATTTCCAATTTCCGAAATCTATCTAAAAAATTCAAAAATAACTCACTCTTCACATGTGTATGTTAAAAAAAATAACTCACTAATGAACTGGCGGCTACAAATACAGTCGCTGGATAGGCCATCAAATTCTGTATACAATGAACTCTTAAGAGGAGTCAGTAGTCAGCAAAAGTTTCAATTCAGATACCAGCGAACCTGTAGGTAATAAAATTTACTATACGTAGGTTTGTGTTTGAAAGTGAGAAAATTCATATAAAATTAGCCTAGACCTAGACCACAGAGCACATTAGAGACATCTACCACAAAAGACAGAAACCCAACATCCGACAAAACCACCACTATTAAAGACAAATAATTATAAAAAACGCCACTAAAAATGAAAAAACTCGACTTTATTTGCTAGATCTAGACCTTATTTTTCTAAAACAGTCACAATTTAAAGAAATGAGAATATCTACCGACAGGAATTTGATTTAAAAGACTTCAATTTTTACCATTTGTTATAAGTTTCCGAGCTAATAACTCCATTCCAATACACTTTTTTAATTGTTCCCGCCGTTGTTCACTAGATTTCTTCATTACCTTTAATTTAAGATATAAATCATTATCCTGCTACAAATAGTTTGCCAGAAATTTGCATTGAAAAATGTATGAAAGTTGCAAATATTGGTACTGACTCCTCGTAATCTTAACGGTAACCGTACGCCCTGCCCTTTATGAGATACATGGTGTTTTGTGTTCCGTAATCACCCTGTAACTCCGAAACAGTTTCTCAATGTCTTATGATGGATTTAAGGTCCGGCAAAATTGACGATGTCGTTATAACGAAAACCCCATAGACTCATTATTCTAGGAATCTAGTTTCGAGCCTTACTGTGAACAGATTTTCACTTGAGAACCGCTCAAATGTACCAGCTATATTTCAGACAGTAGTTGGGAATATTCCAGAAATTAATTCCAATCATTTTAAATTTTTACCCAACCGAGCTGCGAATATGAAAAGATATTTATACATTAACATATTTTAGAAGAACGCCTCATACATTTTCATAGAAGATTTAAATGAAACGAACAGTACAAATTGTTCGCTTCAATAAACAGAACAATTTGTTCTCTCGAATATATGGGAGTTCTAGAACAAGGTGCACAAAAGAACACAACTCATGTATCATTGAATTGCTGGAAAACAATGGTTTCCCAATATACAATAATAATAGAATAAATATCGACGTTAGGTTTTGTTTATAATTATTTAAATTTCAGACAGACATGTTTCAACATGCTGCTTTCATTTAAAACAAAACATTTTCGTAAATAAAAGCGATTTCCTTCTCGAAAATCCTTCGCAATAGTGCTACACTTTCCTCAATTGTCAAACTAAATTCCCAGCAAATCATAAATTTTCCCGTTAATCCGAGAGTGAACATTATTTCATTTATTTCAATTAGTATGGCACAACTTTAATAATCACCAGATCTATTTATTTGGTGTTAATACGAAAACCACACTTAATATTTGCGCGAATGCAATTTCCGTTTTACTTCAATTTAATTTAGTTCCAATATAAAATATAGACATAGAGTTGTAATCGTTTTAATTGGTTCAATAACTAAACAAACGTTTTATTTATTTCATCTGGATAGAACTTCTCGTAAAATTAACAACTACAAAATATTAACAATTATTTTATTGTTTGGAAGTGATTCTGAGTCCAGCCTACATCAATATGCCCATCCCATCATCACAATATAAACCGAGCTTTGTACAAACTCAAAATTATTAATTCATTCATTTTATTGAGTGGTGTACACTCAGCCACAGTGTAACCTCCAATTTCTGTAAAATACCCCACGAACAGGAATATTTAGAAATACGTTAATATTTGATAGGTTGCCTTGAACCAAACAAAACTCTAGCTAATGATTGTAATGTAGATGCTCATAAATATTCAAAAGCCCCAAATGTAACCCAACGCAACCAATAGTACAAAATACAATGGAAACCGCAAATCACACAATTTGTATGGAAAAGCCTGTGACCCGGCGTTAAGCTACCCCATATCCATCCAGCTGGACTTTCTGTTCCCGAATCCATTTGAAATTATCCAAAATCAGAGACCACATCGAGCCAATTTGGGATTTGTACCAGAAATTGGTAGCGGTATAGCCCGAAAACTATGTATACATATTCTAGGTACTACTTACCTATACATGCATACATCGATAAATAGAAATCCTCTTTCGGGATAATTACCGCACCTACCAACCAAAAAGATGTCTCACAGAAGTCTATGTAGATCCAATTGGATTTACTCCTTCCTGATAGCCTTAGTCCTAAACCACCATTTGAAATATGGTAATAGAATTGGCACCAAAATATTCGCCTGTATAATGCCAGGGATAAATTATGAAATTATAAATTACTTCCTTCTAGCAGACCTAAGCGCATATGTATAGGTTCCTTTGTACTTAGAAGGGGTATATCAAGGTATTCCCAGAGTGTCAAGTCAAATTGCTGTGCTTTATTAATGTTAGATCTTATGTTGTATGACATTTTATGAAAATTTTAAGCTTACAGCAGATAGATGTGAAATGGAAATTTTTACTGAAATAAATTGGACTGTAATGGCATTTGAAATTTTGTAAGAGTACCATGGATTTAAAACTACAGAAAAACTTTTATTATTGAAAACTGCATAGAATTTGGTACCGCTGAAAATACTTAAAGCTGAAAAATGGGTGCATTATTAATGAAAGCTTTATATGCCACTGCCCTCAAAAGGTTTATTGACCTCGTTTAGCTGTGAGAACTCTGTAGAATTTCGTGTAATAATTTTTACCTGCCCTTAATCCTTACTGCCAACGAGTAGATGTCTAGTTTTAATCTACATAGGAAGCTTTTCATACAAATATTCTCCTCCTCGAATTCGTTTATGTTACCTAAAGTGCAGGCAATCCAAAAATCACTGATGGAAAATAGAAGAGTTTTTCCCTCGTACCATCATCACCAAGTTTTAATCTAATTCTTTTATTTATTTTTTTAATTTAACTTCCTCACGCATGGTGGATTGAATGTAAAGATGTGCGGGTAGTAATCATTCGGTACAAAAGTATGCGTTACTTCTCTAAAAACTGGGTACCGAATACATACCTAAATAATTATTCGTTGCTTGTACTCATATTCAGTTGATTCAAAATTTTCATTTCATGATAAATTCGGTATTCTATTACCTATACGAATACAGTGTAACGATGGAAATCAAATAACTACAATTCTATCTACGGCGGTACCCGGTTAAAAATTTCGATAAAATTTCATGCCATTGAGTATTGTACCTATACGATTACCAAACTAGATTAATCACACTTTTTTTCCCAGTTGTTCACGTAAGTAAGTACCGAATCTTTTTTTTTTTTTTTGTTTTTTATCACTAGTATGATAGTGGGGGTGAGAAGTGAATAATAAACTGCCGTGGTGGTGCTAAAGTTAACTTAATAAGAAGTTAACCCTAGTATCGAGTTTGGGCAAAATTTTACTTTAAAATCGTTATTTCACTTTAAAATCGTTAGTATAATGTTGATGTATGTTAATTTGGAGAAACCAGACTAACAATTTTAACTCTTCAATCAATATTAAAAAAAAAAAACTGAGAATTGCCATAGAAATAGGAAATGCCAGCATTTTACCAGTAACTTAATGCCTTGAGTATAGTATCGAATTCGAGTAAAATGTGACTCTTCCATACATATTCTAGAGCTGGTAAAATCGGAAGCCGAAATTTTACTGAAGATTTTACTAGTGCAGTACGGAATTGTAAAAACTCCACTCATTTTACTAGGCATTTTAATGCGCAAAGCAATAAATGACTGGTAAAATTTTAACATTTTCTATTTCTGAAAGTTAAAATTTTTATCAAAATGTAGAAATGACTATTTTGATTTCTATAAATTAATATTTACTCGCGATTTTAGTGCGAAATATTTTAAGAGCCCGTTAAATCTTATTATGCCCAAACTCGATAAGGTTTTGTGCATTGAAATGCTTAGTAAAATGTGTGGAGAATTTATAGTGCCTTCTAATTTTATTTTACATAGAGGGAACTTTTAGTTTTTACCTGAAAACACTGTACTGCACTAGTAAAATCATCAGTAAAACTTTCGCTTGTGATTTTACTGTCACTAAAATTGCTATGGAAATGTCACATTCTACTCGAACTCTATACTAGACTTTAGTAAACAGCCGCACAAAACTAGAAAAATTCCTCGTTTGGAACAAACAAAGAAATATATGCAGGCGATTTTCTGATGAATGAAAGAACTTATCTATTGCCCTAATGCGACTGAGAAAACGAGTTAAAAACAAAAATTAAGAGAGAAAATCATTACCGGAATAGTAAAATCGTCTTGAGAAGCTTCAAGATCCTTTCAAATTATTCATAGTAATGAATTTTTCGTACAACCGGTCAACCTACCTCAATTTTTTAAGAAGAACAAAAATTTCGTTTTGGGAAACTTACTGAAATTTCTATAATTTCTATAAAATAAAATTCTCACTTTTCCCAAAACTATCAGAGAATCCAGCATGAGTTACACCCACTTAATTTCTTTAGAGCAAAGGGCAATTGCAACAAAATATTTGGGATCAGTTATAACTTCTCTTTCTTCTGAAAGAATATTTTCGACTACGGCAGAACTAGTTATAAAAGATAGAAGGAATCAATTTTTTCCTGAAAATGTTGAGAAATTAATGTTCCTCCATGCTAATCAAAACATTTCTTAAAAACTATTAATTTACTTCTGAAAAATGGTATTTTTTCTCCTGAAATATTTTGTTTTTTATTTTTCATTCTTGAACTCTAATTCGGCACTATTGTTTTCATATTTAATTAAATACTGCTTTTCACAAAAATATTGTTTAATTAATAAGTACGAGTATACTGCTTGAAGAGTATTTTACCTAAAATACCGAATTAGAAAGTAACGAATTAAAAGTAACGAATATTTTTCGTGGAGTAACGAATGAGTACCGGGTAACAAAAGTAACGATATTGCACATACCTAATTGAATGGGATTCATCCGCCTGAACCTGTAATGAAATGCTAATACCCATTCCTCTACGCCGTTGAACTAGAATTTCGTGTATTAGTCGATAATCCTAGATAGTGGTAGGATGACTCTAACGCCTTCCATCTAGAGAGTTCCGTAAGAAGTGTCCTTTTAGGTGTTAATGCGAATTTCTGTTGTGGCAAGGGCCCAACAACTGGGGGTTATTCTGATCTCTTGTCGTCGTTTAGGAATATATTTTAGTCACCTATTTTAACATTTCACCTCAAATTTGTCGTACTTTTATATTCACCATATTCATTTTGTTTTATCCTTTTAATCAACCACAAAATAAACTAAAATGAATTTGCAATGAATAAATGTCAGAATATACGCCTAAAAGTGCGACAAGTTCGTCAACTGCGTCAGAGGTTGTGCCAAAAATTATAAACTATGGTGAATGGGAATTCTGCACATAATTAGAGCAATACAAATCCTTAAATTCGTAAAATAATTTTGATTTTGTCATATGAAGTGTCATTTTCAATTCAGTTTACGTAATGCAAGGCTTGCTTAGCTGAATAATAACACACACAAAAACTAGCAGAGAAGCTAATTTCATTTTGTCATATATTTTGACATTATATTCATATCAGCAAGCCCTGCATTATGTAGAATGAACTGAAAATGACAATTCACAGTAAATATTAGCACTTGTATTGCTCCAGTTAGGTGTAGAATATACATTTATCGCAGTATAAAATTTTTGTCACAACCTCCGAAGCAGCTGACTAATTTGTCGTACTTTTTGACATTGATGAATATGATGAATAAAAAAGTACGACAAATTGTGAAATGTCAAAATATGTTACTAAAATATACGCCTAAGTTACTCCCAACTAGGTGATTATGATCTTTTGTTGTACTTTAATGTCAGAATATACGCCAAAATTAAACGAACTTCTCTCCTGATTTTTTGAGGTTTTTATTCAATTCAACACGCCTTGCGTTATGTATAATGGACTAAAAATTACACCTAACATAACAGATTCAAAATATTATTTCGAATTTAAGCACTTATATTAATCTAATTAGGTGTAGATTATCCATTTACCATATTTTAAAATTTTTATCGCAATCTCGGATGCGTTTGACTAATTTGTTGTACTTTTAGGCGTATATTCTGACATTCATTCATTGTAAATTCATTTTAGTTTAATTTATGGTTGATAATAAGACTAAATTATTTGGAAGTACTAGGTTATATCACTGACGACTTGACATCCCATGAGGAGAGTCGCCGCAATGCCGACCCAATACGCTGCTACAGTTTGGTCTGGCCCAATGATAGTCTGACTCCTATTACTCAATCCACCGGATTAATTATTCCCGCCGCAAGTAAGATTTACTTCTCCTTCACCATGCGATTTTTCAATCCGACGACGGCGGAGCTGCCACATTCAAGTATCAGGATTCGATTCACTTGTTTTCAATAATCAAAGGAAACTTGATTTTTTCAAAAATTTTTTCGAAAATTACAAATTGACAAATTCGCAAACTCAGTTCTCCCGGCGGATTCAGCAATAGGGGACGCTCAAAGGAGGATATTCCATAGGAAGCCTGTGGCGTAGGAGCCCAGTCAATTGAAGGGCGGGAAACAAGAATGGGTTCAACTTTTGGCTATATCTGGCTATAGTCCGAATGGGGGCGTTCTGTTGGTGGCTATAGCCAACTTAGATCCAAAAATAATAGATATAAATGAGTAGAAATCGTTTCTGCATATTTTGGCTTAACTGTCAGAAGTTATTGTTTAAAGTGGGAAACACAATTTCACCATTTCGATCCGATTCTACAAATGTCAGGCTTACATTAGACATACGTGCAATTGGACACATTACACCAAATTGGATTGAAATGGATCGAAGTTGAGCAAATTTCAACTTAAACGGATGACATAAACTGGAAAAATCATCTATGAAGATTTGTTTATACTCAAAGATGGGTGAAAAGGCTTTTGTTGAGGTAATATAAAAATGCATGAATCGAAACGTCGGAATTGTATTTGGCACTCCACCCTTGGCTGTAGACAAATCGGTTTATGTTCTGCAAGTGAAGCTTGAAGTTTATTTGTTTGTTGTCACAGAGATGCTGTGTTGCTTACTTTGAAAAGTATGACTACTTGTGTCGTTCGAAGTATTTATTAATTTATTACATTTTTTACTATGGTTACTATGGCAACTAGTTTCTTTTATTACTTGTTATAGTTATCCCATTGAAATTAATACAAATTAACGAAATTGAAATGAGAAATAAATTTGTCATATACTCACACAAACAAGAGATTTAGCTAAAGTCAATCCGGCTATAGCCTCAATAGCTGGCTATAGCTAAAACTAGAACAGACTCTCCATGTCAACCTTACGTCGGCTTGACAGCCGCAGGGTGAGCAGCTTCAATGCCGATGTTTCTTGCAGATAACAGAGGCAAAACTAGAAAAGACGTAAAATCTCTAAGATAAGGTTTATCTAGTGCATCAAAAGAAGGAAAACATCGGCCTAGTTTGTTGGAAATCCCTCCCGTAAATTATGCTTTTAATTTAAATCCTTGCTGCTGTACGAAATGATTGCTCTTATTTTCTTTTATTTTATACGAATCGCAAGTTGACATGCATCTAATTACATGTTTGTTTCTTTTCTTTTTTAGAAATTCAAGAGCCTACCTAGCTAATTCCTCTTTTGTAATAAGCAAGGTGTTTCAAAATAAAGTTTTTGTAGAGTTTGGCCGGTAGAGAGCTCTGTGAGTCTGGGTAATTATCCATTAATTTCCTGCAATTTTCTTTTTTTATATTTATTATATGAAGATGACTTACATAGCAGATGATATTGAAGTATGTAAAACTTCAATAAATGGCCAACCATCTCTCCATCGGCCCTTAGTTTAGGAGTTATAAGAAAGTAAATTCAAAAAATTTTTCGTAAATTTTTAAATTTGAGTTATTTTCGCGCCAAAAATAAACCACCACCATAGCTCTTTCTTGTAAGATTTTTAAAACACAAAACTTACTTATTGTTTGTTTCTATGTACTTACTTGCATGCAATTATTTTTGGCATGAACAAATTTTTTTTTATATGTAGTATTGATGTAATGTAAGCCATGCAAAAGCTTTCGAGTGAATTCTTAATATAATGTGGTGATGAAGATGTCAAATACATCCTTGGGTATTCTTCTGAAGGCTAAAGTGGTATCTTCGGATAGTTGTGGAAAACTCTCTGTTAAACAGTGCCAGTACCAAAATTACTATTGAATCCAAGTCCTCAGGCTGTGGAAAATCTACTCGTGCTGTGACTCAGATACCCAATGCTCCGAATCACAACCATAATATCAATACATCAGTATATTGCCTCAGACATTATAATAAAATGAAATTAAGCATAAATTAAATTGTATTATCAAGACACACATTCCACTCCCACGGGATACCTACTTACCTACATACAGTTTCTTCCTTTTTCCTTTTCGCATGTACACAGTACATACCTACGTACATTTCTTTAATTCCTCCAATATAAATTCTATGTACATATGTACATTTAATTATTCTCGCCGTCTTAAAATTAATATTTTCAGACGACAATAACAGGCATAAGAGATTTCAGTTTCTTCATGCAAATTGTATTGCATCAAAACTTTTTTCACGCTTGCTCAGGTACAATTTTTCAATGTGCTAAGCAAATAATAAAAAAGCAAAAGGCTTTTTATTAAATATCGTGGATACCTGGAGGTGGTAGGCCCAAACCTCGGGGAGTTTCTTTTTGACCCGTCCACCGGTAAGGCGAATGAAAGTTTTTGTTTCGAAAATTCTGTGAACGAGTAATTATACCTACTGAAAATTTTGTATACTTGTGAAAATTTTGTAAACGCTTGATTTATACTAAAAATTGTAGTAAACGTGTAGAATTTTTAAAAACGAGATTATGAAAATTTAGTGAGCGAATAATATACTTAAAATTTCAAAAAACATGGTTTATTAATCCCAAAACTCAAAGGTGCGTGCTCTCCTCTCAGAGTACGGCACGCTACACCCCTATAAGATAAACATTCAAAAGTTTGATCAGAATAAATAATATATTAAGACTGAATGGCAGAAAATAAAGCTATCGACTTCGAGTTTACAACATCAAATAAGCCAAAGTTGCAAATGAGCGGACTAATTATCAACTCACCGCTGAGCTCAATCATTCAGTCAGCTCAACATTTGAGCGGTTGTTTATCACTCGAAATCTGAGCGGAATCACTGGATAAACGGGCTCAAGTCTTGAACGGACTCAAATCATCTTTTAACTAACATAAGGAAAATCTGATTTAATTAGCTTGAAATTTCAATCAAATAAGAAAAGCTCATAAAAAAGTCGTTCATTATATTAATTTAGCTTTTATTAATATTCTTATTTAGAATTTTGTCTTCCTCTCAATATTATGAAAAAGTTCAACAACGTGTAAAACATATAAGGAAAACACCATACTTGAGATTGAAGAAAAAAATGTTCATGTTAATGTTATGTATTAGTTCAAGATGGAATTTATTTGGATTGTCCAGTATATAGCAAATCCTAAAAAATGTTTTTAATTTGTCATTTCATCAACCCATTATATTTTTGGTGACAAGTTTCAAGTCTTGGTTTTGACTCATCAGCAGGTCCCAAATAGCGAAATTGATTGACTTGAAAAACAAATGAAAAAATAAAGCAAAGAAAAGAAATGAAAAAATGTAAAAATTTAATGGGTTGTGTGATGAAATAACAAATTAAAAACATTTTTTAGCTTTTGCTATATATTGGAGAATCCAAATAAATTCCTTCTTGAACAAATACAAGTTTACCCCGGTAAAAAATCCTAAAGTGTAATCTCTATTTTTATTAGTTAATGTTATGATTTGAGTCCGCTTAACTCAAATGATGAGTCCGCTTAAGCAGTGAGTCCGCTCAAGACTTGATTCCGTTCAAGCGGTGAGTTCACTTAAGTTCGCTCAAGAAGTGAATCCGCTCAAGTAGGTGTCTGCTATAGACTTGAGTCCGCTCAAATTTCAAGCGATGAACAATCGCTCAAATGATCAGTGGACTCAATGATTGAGCTAACTCAATGATTAAGCTAAATCAATGATTGAGTGGACTCAATGACAAAGCCGACTTAAGTCTTGAGTTGAGTGATCAGTTGCGTCAAAATTTTAGTCTTTTACATCCGTGAAATAAAGCAATGCCTACCAATAACGCCGCCTGTAATTAACTATTATGCACATATCTAGAAAACCGAGTATTTGCTTGGACTACTGGAACCTTTCACCATAACGAAAAACTTTTCAGAGTTAGAGTTTTTATTAAAATGGAGGTTTACAAGTTGAATTTTAAAAAATAAACTACTTACGGGACTTATCCGGCTTTTGGGCCATTGAATAGAATTACTTCAATCTTTATTCTCGTGTTAAAATAAAAGTGTAGCAATAAATTTTAATCAAGTTATAGGGATCTCCCTTTCAATGTTATAAAAGTAATTATAAAATGAAAAATATTAAAAAAATTGTAAAAATAGCTCCGGTTGCATTTATAAATGTGCTTGGAAGACCTATGTACGAAAAATTATAAAAATTGGTGTATGCACGAAAATTCTTTTTAAGAACGAGAGGAAAATAACACGTTTTTTTTTAGATTTAAAAAGAAAAACAACACAACTTCTTCTGAAATCTACACCCGGCTCCATTTGTACTGCAGAGTTATTAATATTTTACCGAAGGTAAAATTGTGGGAAAAAAAAAAGAGAACAAAAAGCTTGCAAATTCATTCAGCCTTATGCCGCATTTACAATGCCCATCCTATTTTTAATATGGTATTTTATTTAGTTTTGATAATTAACCCTAAATAACGAATTTAAAGAAAAACTGACTTATTAGTAAACCAAAATATTTTTTTCGAAATACTTCAACTACTCCATATTTACCTGGGTATTGCACCAATACGCACGATTAGGAAACCTTAAAAATGTTCAGTGGAAAATTGTTGGTGCGCAGCTTAGTCAGACGCTTTTAGGGTTAATTGCTTTAATGGCATACGGATTTTTTGATATATATAATATAATCTAATATTTTTTTTTAAATAAAAATCTATCTCATTTACTTTTCATTCTGGAGTGACAAATTTAATGTAAATATTGTTTCAAACATCCTAAAATAGACACAAATCTATCAACCTCCGATCATGAATGGAACCATTATCACATAAAAAATAATCGATAAATGGAAGAAAACATGTCCTTAAATGTATTTCAAAGTTTGGTTTAATTTAAGTATTCCTAACCGAAGCCATAAATTCTTTCGTTTACCAACCCAAAACAACATTATTTGTCATTCTTCAGGTAAAAATATCTCCTTTGAGTTAAGGTTTGCTTTAAGTATTTCGACTCCTCATCTGCCTATAGTGATACATTGTTCTTGTATGTCACCACTTACCCTCCAACGGGGATGAAATGGAATTGTTTCTGAAGAAATATCCGAGTACCTATGAATGCAAAAAAAAAAAAAAAAAAAAGAACTTCTGTTCCTAGTTGAAGTAACAATGCCATCAACAACACATTTCTCATTTGATAAATGAATTTCAGTTCCCCGTCATTGAAGAGAATGTTGGACTTTTGATTGATGCTAACGAGGAAAGTTCTTTCAAATAGAATCAAAAATGTATGTTAAAAAATTTAACTGTTTTCTATCTAACAGAAACACGTAGACCAAAGCATCATGTCCGTACCACAACTATCGTAACCATTAACGGAATTAAGTAAGTTGGAAAGTTCTATTACGATAACTTTTCCCAACTAGCCATCAGGAGAAACTAATGAGAAATTGCATTTAGACAGAATGCTATGCGCAAGAAACCACATATGTGGATATAATTGACTGCACTTTAAGTCTTCTAAATTGGAACCACTCGACTTTAATCAAAAGGCAAGAAAAATAAATCTAGAAAATTGCAGCAAGTATTCTCAAGTTTTCCTTAAATATGTCAATAATGTTTTTTTTTTTACCTTTTTCTATACTTTTTTTGCTGTTCTTTTCTAAAAAACTCTGAGGAGAACTTCGTTCTGAAAAAATAAACTTTCGTACGAAGTTGTGACAACTAAGCAAGCTGGTAAAATAAATTTCTTCATGACATAACACTTTTTTTTTCCTCAAAATACCTCCAGGATATCTGCTGCTTTTAATCTGTTTAGCAAGGACAATTTTTCTCTCCTATTTATAACAGTCGGAAAAAAAAGCAAAGCAAGACTTCTATGAAGTAGGCTTATTATCTTAAAAGTATTCTGCCCAGCGTTTTACTTGTTGATATAATTCATAAAATGAACTGAGGTTTGTTTTCTTTATCAAGGTAGGTATACTCACTACCGAAAGGGTAAAGTATCTTTCGTTTGAAGACAACTTTGAAAACAGTTCGCATTGATTATGTAAATAAACGCTTCTTATTGAAACTTTCAGGGTGATAAGTACTGTTACGTGACTTGATTATAAATACAAAATGCGGAGAGTTTCCAAAATAAATGTCTAACAACGAACTCTTTGGCTTATGGACTTTATGGTTTTGAAAGCATTCTACGCAAATATTTGTGGAGTAAAGAAGGATAACTTAAATTTATTTATGGACAACGAGATTATTTTCTAGGGTTTTGAAATTTCAGTCATTTATTAATTAAGGTATAGTATAAAGGTTGACTGGCGCGGATCTAGCATTGAAATTAGGGGGGGGGGGGTCATCTCACAAATTAAATCGAGCAAAAAAAAAAAAGCATAAGTCGGTTCGCATAGCCCCCGCAGTACTGCAGTACTTGGAACTAGGAAATCCGCATTACGCGTTGTGGAACTTCTTTTTACAAAAACTAATTAATATTTTTAATAGAATAGGGTGCAAACTGCAGGAGTCATTCAAGCCAAACTTTATACACTGGCATATATATAATATGGACACTGGCATATATATAATATGGAATGCTCGATATGATGCTATTTCATGCGGGTACAATTTTTTGTGTCAAAAATAGTTCATACGTCGGTGCCAACATTGAAAAATCCATTGGTGGAAAGTTGAAAAGTGAAACCTCTCGAATTTCTATTAACCCAAATAATTAATTTAAAAACATTTATTTCGACAAACCCACTTATTTATTTATTGTTTACAGCCCTTTCTCAGTTCGCACGTTACATAGAAAAGTGACCCAACTCAAAAAATGGAACTTTTCAGGAGAGCGAAAAAACGAAAAGCTGTACATAGAATTAATTCTAGCTTAACGTAGTAATTGTTTGCTAAAAATAGTCTGAACTCTTAAATTTGTTAGTAAATATATTTCTGAAGATTTATATAAAAGAAATTTTAAGTTTTTGTTACCGCAGTTGGCGAGGTTAGCTGTTAATCCCGCATCCTCTTAAGTTGTGTCGCTTTTCTTTGTTGTGAATAAATATTTTTAGAAGTTTTTTTTAAGTGACACAACTCAAAATACGATTTTTAAGAATTAAATTCCGTACTTTGAACTTTGTGGAAAAATGTCATAACTCATAATAAAATTTGTAAGAAATAAATGCTGTTTTGTGGAAAAGTGACGAAATTTAAAATAATATTGTTAAAATGTCGAAAACATATTTACGTTTGTTATGAAGATCGTCACAACTCAAAAAGTGACACTGACACACTGTTCTATGAAGAATATCTCTGTTGTTAAGTAACAGAAAAGTGACACTATCGCTATCTAGCGGCAAAAACAATCAGATAGAAATATGCCAATTTCATGGCGTAATTAACTCAAAAACGACAAATTTTGAGTTAGGTCACATTTCTATGTGACGTGCGAGTTAGAAGTTGGTGCTTAGACCGAAAGAGAACGCTATATAGAAATGAGCCCACTTTCTGCAGTGTATTTCTATGGACGTAGTCAGTCCATATTTTAAATGTCAGTGGTTTTACATAAGAACGCTGGAAATATTTTAGAATATTAGGAGTGTTACATGCCAAAATTACCTGAAAAGGGGCTCATCTCTCTTTAAGGAGAAGAAATTGCCATCAGCAATTGATTCAAATTCCTCAGTTAAAAACAAAAAGTATTTCCCATAGAACGACTTGGGACAAATAAAAGTTTTAAATTTCAACCCAAGTCGTTTCAATAGAAAAAAGCCCCACGACAAATCTTACCTTCAGTAATAAATAAATAAATAAATAAAAATACGATATGTATGTACATATATACCTACATACATATCGGGCGCATAAAATTTACTCGGTGAAGACTTAAACGATCAAGTCTTCACCAAAAAGCCTCCTTTCAGCAAATTGTCGCGAGCGGCATACATTCTGGGTGCAACAATGTATGCACGATAGCAAGACGATGGTTTGATATTTATGAAAATATCAAATTTCATTTCAACCATCGTCCGCCGCGGTAGGCTGAACACTAATTGTAAACAGGTAAAGAAAATAGAAGTTGCGATAAAAAAAAAAATAAACGTTTTGTGAAATTAACCATAAGAGGAAGTTTGTGAAAGAAAAAGTTTGTTAACAAAGCAAAAGTAAAAAAATATATATATGAATAAAAGAAAAGTGTGCGAGTTGTCTTAATCATATGTAGCTTCCTGAAACGGCGTAGAGTGATTGCCTTCGGCTAAGGTAAGCCCCGAAATATAACAGGAGTTAGGACTAAGTTAAGTTAGGGCTCTGATGTGGTAGCCAGCGAGTCTGTTTCGTGGCTTGGGAAGTGTTTCTCTGAGGTCCGAAACCCAAATTCCTAGAAAAACCTATACACATACATCACCTGCATACAATAGCATTCATTGAAATAAATTTTTATTTTTTTAAGTTTTGGAATAAAATTTTTTTTTAAGTTGAATTATATAAATGAAAAAAGTATAAAATAAAAAATATATTTTTTCAAATAACTCAATTAATTAAATATTTTTTCTTCAAATTTAGGGGGGGGGGGTCGTTTCGTTGTTAATTTTCCTCAATATTTTCGCTTTTTTTTTTTTAACCTTCCATCTTCACCACCACTTCTTTTTTCAAGCTTTTTGCGTTCGGCATGAGCTCTTCCTTTCAATTCGGACAAAACTTCAGGCGACGTTAAAATTGCGGTTTTCATTGGCTTGCGACCACGATTAGATATTTTAGCTGGTATACCTCGTTTTAGTGGACTATCTTCTCTCAAAGCCTCACGAAAAAATGCAGACGAAATGGTACCCGATGTGGACGCCGCTTCATTAGTTATGATTTCTGCATGCGCTACTGTTTTAATATCAGCACCAGGAACTACAATATGGCGTTGTTTTTCCGTATCGCTATCGTTGCTATTACTGCGTTGATTTTCTCTGCTTAGTGTTGCAGCAATAAAATCTACTTCAGTGAATACTTTTGCATCGAATGGGTAAATGCCTGTTGATTTGAATCCGGATTTGATGTTTTTTTGGAATGGCGGCAATATCAAGGTATTTCCCAGCGATGAGTGGAATGTGATGCAAATGATAAACTACACCCACGTTGCTTCTTTTGCATCATAATGCTATTGTGTGCAAAAGGTCTTAAGTGGGCCAAATACAGCGACATCCAATGGTTGCATACGGTTCGTACAATCTAGAGAGAAACATAGCATTGTAATTCCGTGCTCGAATGCCTTATCAATTGCTTCAATGGATAAATGAGATGTGTGGTTATCAAGCCAGAACCATTTGCGATACTAATTTATCCATGAGTGCCATGTGTCATGTAAACATCTTTAATTTTCTTTCTCGGAAAAAGGAAGAAAGGTGGAATAGACTGACCACTCGCGCTCACGGACAACGCCAGAGACACATTTGTTCCTCTTTATGCTGATGTTGACGAACCAATTCGTTTTCTGCCTTTTTGCGCAATGACTTTCACGGCTTTAGTTGGAACAGTCAACTCAACAATGAACACTCTTCCATATTCCATATGCGATGAGGTTCAAAGGGAGTTTCGATGAACACAGAACGAAGATTGTTGAAAATCGCAGCAACAGCCTCCTTGTTAAAGGACCTTGCTCGGTTTTGGCTGACTTGCTCAGGCGTTCATAACGACATATTCGGATGGCGGTTCATGAATGCGTAATACCAGTCATTGCTTGCTCGAAAATTCTAATTCCACAAAGCAGGATAACTAAAGACTGTCCCAGATGAAAAGTGAACGCAGAAAAAAATTAATAACTCTTGACTATTAAAATATTTTAGAAATTTTATTTTACTAATACGAATATGACAATATAGTCTAATTGTAAATCATTATTATTTACTAAATTTTTCGTAACGGTAAAATTTGCGCCCTTTTTTTTAAGGCCTGCCATCAAACTTGTTACATAAGTTGAATTCAGCTGCTGCATAACACGGATGTACGTTTTCTGAAATCCTCGATGTTTTTGGTCTGCTTATTTGTTCTCTTCAATTTCTGCTTCATATGTGCCCAGTATTTTTCAATAGGACGTAACTCCGGGCAATTAGGCAGGTTGGCGTATTTTGGAACAACATTGATTGAATTTGCCTCATAAAATTACAAGGTCCTTTTGCTATAGTGGCAAGTTGCCAAATCAGGCCAAAATAAAACAGGAACTCCATGTGACCTTACAAAAGGTAGCAGTCTTTTTTTCAAGCATTCCTCGATGTAGACATCGCTGTTAATATTCGCTTGTGTAATGAAAGGCTTTGATTTCAAACCGCATGTGCAAATAGCCTGCCAAATTAGAAATTTTGAAGGAAACTTGGACATCCTTCGAACTTTAAACTGCTTAGGGACTCCTCCTCGATGAGTGGAAACGTAAAATGTTTGTCCAGGAAGTTGCTTGAAGTCTCCTTTGCAATATGTTTCGTCGTCGAGAATACAGCAAGAATACTTTGTCAAAAAATCGGAGTAAAGTTTTCTTGCACGCGTTTTACAGATTTTTTCTTTTTCTTCACTTCTGTCGGGCGCACATAAAACTTTAAATGATTTTAAATTTGTCCTGTTTTTCATCCTGTGTGCTGTTGACTTCGATATTCCCACTTTTATAGCCACATCTCTGATGGAAAGGTTGGGGTTCCTCTTGTAGGTGTTCTTTAACTTTTTCTCTTTTCCTATGTCCTTCGAGCCTTTTTCCGCACCAGTTCCATGTTTCCTCTGACTAGTCGTCCTTTCAGCATAATTTTTTAAAACCTTGTAAATGGTACTTTTAGCAATTTTAAGTTTTTTAGATAACTTCCCAATGGACAATTCGGGATTTGCACTTCGTGTGGAAATAATTAATTTTCTTTGAATTTCTTGATTAGATGTCATTGTTCACGTTACGGTGATATCAACAAGACTGATATGTATATCAAAAGAATGAACTGTGACAAACAAGTCGTGGCATGTTCGATCATAATCCGTTAGATAATAGTGAAATAACAAAGGAAAGAGTGCGTTCACTTTTCATCTGGGACAGTCTTTAATTCCAATTTCTTTTGCGCATTGATATACCAAACACTTCAGTTCGGTAATTCTTTGTCGATAATGAATGTTACTCACCTTGAGAACATATTGCATCAATTCCATTTCTTGCTGTGCATTGAAGACTGGATTTGTATCCGGTGTAGTTGAAACATCAATGTTCGCCTCATTGATTTTCTTCACATGAAGGGTCAAAGTGGCACGTGAAATATTCATTGATTTAGTGACAGATCGAATAGAGTTTCCATGGATTTTTATCTGCTTGATCGCTTCCAAAACAGCGGAAAAATCAATCCAATTGTCGCACGAAACGAACGAGTACGTGCACACGCATCGATTGCTAATGGAAAATGAATTTTGGTCAAATACAAGACAATGACAGCTATTTGCATGAGCCAGATTTTCCAATTGTGGTGAATTATTGACGTGACTCACAATTTCCCATGACTCATAATTCCACAATGTCCCCTAGAGTTTTGTTTGAAAGTTATTTTATTAATCCACCGATTATGGGTGGGTTATATGAATTATGTATTATGATTTCGTACATAAAAAAATATGTGGGATTGAGGTGATAATACGTCGCCTGAATACTGTTTTGCTCCATATGAAAAAAAGTAGTTTTGAGATAAATGCAGTTAAAGTTGAGACCTTTATTATAAAAAAAACTGTTCGATATATTTTTTTTTACTTTACATAAAAACTCAGTTGTTTCCGTTCATTTATAACTTGAATTATTTTTGTTTCGATAGAAGAAAATTTCCGTTAAAATTTCAATTTAACCTTGATTTCCAAACATGACATTGCTTGTATGATATGGGGTAAAACAATTTACTAATAAAGTTAAAAGAAATATTTTATTACTTCAATGTCTTTATCTAGCCATGAATATTTTTTTTGTTTTTTCTAAACAAAAATACATTTCTTCATTAATAATGAATAAATTTTTATCATTTTCTTACCGGGCCAGATTTATATTTGTTACAATAGGCCTTTTTGGGATTCTCTTATAAAAACAAAATGCAAAAAAAGGAAATTTTATATTTATTTTATTTTCACACAATCATTTTATTTCGGGCGGAAAGTTTCAAGTCTTGATTCGACTCATCAACATGTCCAGAAAAGATATGAAAATAGCAAAATGGGAAAAATTCCTCCATTTTCCCATTTTCGTTTTGTATTTCGAGTCACAAAATTTTGTTGTATGGAACCCGTTGATGAGTAGAACCAAGACTTGAAATTCTGCCACCCTAAATAATAAATAATTTGAGCATGGAAATAGTTTAATAAAAATCTCTATCTGTATCTGGAAAACAAAATAAAAGAAATTTTATATCTTTTGCCTTATCTATAAAACCAGCTTGGTTGATTTTAATCGCTACAATGTTTTGAAATAAATTGACTCCGAAATAAATTGCGCGGTGCTGCCGGGATTTAATAAATTAACTTAAAAGGTTCTAATTGTTTTTTTTTAAATAGGTACAATATTTTTACTTTTGAAAATGGTATGTTTTGATAATTTAATAAATCTGATTTTTGTGAATATGCCAAGAAATATTCTTTTTGAATTTGATAGCCATGTCTGCACCACTGTATTTTATATTTTTCAAAAGTTTTATTATTGACACAATACTTGGAATTTCAGTATTCTTTGAAAATAGGACAATGCAGCTATGGAGGCTATCTGTGAGATCTAGTCTCGGACGTTGGAGGAGGTTGCCGGTAAAAAGGTAAAATTCAAATAGAAAATTTTTATTCAATATTCATTTATTTAAAACTAAATATCACAGTAAATTCAATTCAATAGAACTCCAAAACTAAAATTAACCTACAAACTACAATACAATTCAGTAAAAATCTTCAAGAAAAAAATAAAAACAAATTAAAATTCCGTAAAAGTCCTGCTCGTTAGGCTGCTATTAATTTATTCGTTCTAAAAAACGAGAAGAAAAACATAGTTAAGCCTCTGCCAACAAAAAAAATTTCGATTGGTACTAATGACAAATGCCTTTTGCAAGTGCGTGGCAGCACAATGGTAGCAAAATGATTTTGCTTGTGCGTGAGGGCACATGGGTAGCAAAATGCTACTATAAAGAAGAAGCGCAGATTGTTCGCTGCACCAGAATTGTTCTTCTGTAAATGTAAGCAGGAGAATTGCCAAGAATTATTTTCTGCTGCAGCTCGTCGGCTTTATATAGCTACTGTATCCAGTTATGAGTTCTGGCTTCCTGGTGTTGCCCTAGCGACGGTTGTTGCATTTGCTTAAACTGATTGCGGCGAGAGCAGCTGAATGTGTTAATTTCACTTGATGACATTAACAAATATAGGAGGAATGTATGTTTAAGGTAAGTTTATAATGTTTTTATATGTTAATGTTAAAATTAATAAAAATTTTGTATTTCTTAGATGATATTGTTGATTGGGAAAATCCTTGAACGCCGCTGGACCAAAGGGAGGAGTTTCCCTGATTTTAGATAAGTATTTTTTTAAATAACATAACTTCAGTTTGATTCTTTGTGTTGTATTTTCCGTATTTTTAGGAATATATAACCATCAGAGAAATATAGTACGTCGGTGGACTGAATACTATCAACATCTTGTATTTGAGAGGGACCAGGCTCAAAATATTGTTGAATTCTTTCTTCCACTCCCTGATATCTGAACATGAAATATTTCAAAGCTGTTGTTACAATTTTGTTTATATTTTGAGGAACACACCAGTCGTTCGAAAGGATGATTTTTCTTATTGCAAGATAATCATATCTAACCATGCTAGTATTACTATTACAGTGCTTGTCAAATCATAGCCTGATCCCCCACATAGGCATTCATCGTGGATATATTATTTATTTATTTAAGAACTTCATCAAAGGACTGATTACTGAGTTTACAAAAGTATAAAAGTATACAAAACAATTTAATGACAAAAGGTATACATAACAAAATAATAAAAAGAAAAGTAACTCTAACTAAGCTGATCTTATATTTGACTTGCTGAAAGATGAAAGTTAATGCAATCAAACTGACGGTTAAAGAGACGCGACATTGATGAAATCGGCTCGTGCATGCCACAGTTTGTACTATGCTGGGGAATATCGAAGAAGTCATATAGTTCCTCCAGGAGCTCACAGGAACAAATATATTAAGAGAATTTAAGAGCTCACACCTTATATACGCTGAAACGCACAAACAACTCTGGAAGTTTTTCGTCTATTCTCGAGAGAATCCAAAGCAAAAAGTTTAAGCCTGTCAACATATGGAGGTAGAAAAATAGGGTCATCCCAAAAACGAACGAATCTCACCTACAGAGCCTCGATGCGATTTATGTATACAGCATAGAAGGGAGACCAGACCGGATTGGCATACTCCAAAATAGGTCTAACGAATGTGCAGTAGAGGACCTTCGTTATGAATGGATCATCCAACCTAAGAGTAGCATTATCCCTGGCAACGATTGTGTTAATCTGATCGTCGAAAGAAAGATGAGTATTAAGGAAGACACCCAAATCTTTGGTTTTGTCAAGTCTAGTTAATGAACATCCATCTAAAATATAACTAAAGTCGAAAGGCCTCTTTTTTCGGGAAAAGGACATAGCGGTGCATTTGCTGATATTGAGGGGAAGACAGTTGATATCACACCATTTATGAAAGGTGTCTAAGTCCAACTTTAAAATTCCTTACTGGTTTTCATTAGAAAGAATGCCGAAGATTTTGGCATCGTCAGCATAGCAAAGTATTCTTGAATTAGCCAAAATCAGAGAAACATTATTAATGTAAATTATAAAAAGAAGTGGTCCAAGATGGCTACATTGAGGAACGCCAGAAGTATTAGCTATTTCGTCAGAAAGAGCTGCTCGAAATATAACTCGCTGCGTGCGATCAAATAAATAAGTACGAAGCCAATTGACAAAGACAGTAGGAATACCAAAAACAGTCAACGTGTGAATTAAGACTTTGTGATTGATTCGGTCGAAAACTTTACTAAAATCCGTGAAAATGCAATCGACTTGCTTTCCACTTTCAATATCAGAAATGCAGGAATTAGTAAACTCTAATAAATTAATCGTAGTTTACCTTTCATAAAGCCATGCTGAAAGGAGCGCAGGAAAGGCTTGCTGTGGAAATATAAAACATCACAAACCAGGGCTTCAAATATCTTACCAATACAACTTAAATTAGCTACAGGTCTGTAGTTAGAAATGTCACACTTGTTGCCCGTCTTGTGCAAGGGAAAAATCAAAGAAAGCTTCCACTGTTTTGCAAAATACCACACGTTAAAGATAAATTAAAAAATAACACAAATCAGAAACGAGGGACGTAGCACAATGTTTTATGCGCGTGGAAGAAACACCATCCGGACCACTAGAAAAACTATCAGCTATGCTTGAAATATACTTGAAGATAGACGCTTCGTCGAATAATTGCTATGAAAATACCTTAAACTAAATTACAGCTCTTATGTCGACACGTTCTCAGGTGGTTTCCAAATATAAAATGAAAAACGAAATTTTTATATGGTAGGAGTTGCTCGATTCGTCCTATTTTCGAACTTAATATACGTATGTTTAATTTTTAATTACAGCACTCTAAGTTAGTTATCGTGATTACGGACAGACGGACGGGACGGATGGACAGATGGACATGCAAAAATAAAAATAGCTTTTAATACTTTGCGCTGTTGTCCAGCCCATTTGACTCTACCAGTATTATTTCTATGCATTACAAATGATGATTTCATCTAGCTTCTAGCTCACCTCAAGCCCATTTTTGATGAAGCAGGCTATAATTCTTTATCAGATAGTATTTCGTCCAATATTCTTCCATATATTAAAAACAGTTTTAAATTTGTTAATTTAATATTTACTACATCAATATAATATAACAACATTATAGTAATAACAATTGGCAGTAACTTACTTCTAGACAAACTTGGTGAACTCGATGATTTCTTCATTTGAGAATTTCTGAACTCTATTTATATAAGCCAATTTCGCTGCAACTATACGTATATGAAACAAACCAAGATTTTGACAAAATTGATTTGGATTAACTCTACGTGTAAGAACATTCCTACATGGAGCAATCGAATTTTAAACATTGTTTAATATTACATGTGTAGCAATAAAAATATTTAAGAAAATATTTTAAAGTATATAATGTAATTCATGCCCCATATATAAACAAATTTAATTTGGGGTAAACCAATATACTAACGTTTCTGTCCAAAATATGATATGGAACAAATATGACATGATTTATGTCGTAACATATATAACTTATAAAAAATTGGATAATAGCATTTAATTCCACTTCACCGTTCTTAACTCAAAATATCAAATTTGACGGACGGGGCAAATCAATAGTCATAACTTCCAAAAGCAATCTTTATGCTGAATTCTTAACGACTCTAACAGCACTATAAAAAGTGAAGATGAGTTTGTTTTGGAAGAATATATTCCTGACATGCAGAAGAATAAAAATCAAAAACTAAATAACGATTTGAAAATCCAGTCAACCGCACCTGAAAGAAGCAAAATTTCAAAAGTCCGCTATTATTCCGAGACTGTAAGAGCCGTAATTATTACTGTAATGTGTGAACATGATATACTCCATGCCACTCTGAACCATTTTTTTTTCTTTTATTTTTAAGTAATTTTTACCTACTCACAAGCCCCTGACTAAAAAACTTTGTGCCTGAAGGTTCCATTCGTAACGAAAGTGTTTTGTGGTAGTAAACATGGATGGATGATTTAGATGGTTTACTGTGATGAGAGAGAACCTGAGAGGGATGGTAGAGTCGCAAGTGAAGAGTGAGACTGTATATAGGAGTTACGATTAAAAAGTAGAAAATAAAATATATTAAAAAATCTTTTAAAATAAATAACTTTTGTAAATAAAATTCACTAAAATCTATAAACAAATTTTTTTCTCCCTCAACGATATACGGAATAAAAGTTTCATTGCAAAATAAGAAATGCTAGAATTCAGATTAAGTCCCCCCCCCCCCCGCCCACCCTCAGGATCATAGCGTCTGACTGTCATTGAATTGCTTAAGAACGTACACTGTATTCGTACAATATCCCACTTCCTTATTAGTTATTTATTCAATGTGCCCAAGTTGTTAAAAATTTACTCTGAGTTGTAGCATTACTTATTTTGCAATGAAACATTTCATGTGTATATCACTGAGAAAGGAAAAAAATATTTTTCACTTTTTAGTGCATTTTATGTACAAAACTTATTTATTTTAAAAAGTCTTTTAAATATATATTATTATGCTTTTATTCAGCATAGCATGATGTAAAATGAACTGAAAATGACACTGAATTGTAAATAAAAAATATTATTTCAAATTTGAGCACCTGCTGTACTGTATGAAAGTATTTAATATTCAATTACGATATTTAGCTGTTGACTGTACTGTTGTTGTATCTGTGCCAATTTTGAAAATATGGATTCCCGCAGGCTTCATCATACATATTAGTCATCTTCCCCAACTCTAACGTTCGCAATTTAGTTACTTATTTTTATAGAACTTAGAATCACTGCGGAGGAGTGTGGACTATGACATAAAAAAAGCTGTACTGATTTAACTATTGTATTTCGGGAGTCTTAGACACATAAGCAGGAACCTTTCGTTTTTGAAGTTTTTTTGTTTGTTTTTTTGTTTTTTTTTTATATTAAATGGCGCGAGAGATACTAAGCACGAAGGCCAGAGGGGCTCATTGTTCTTTCCTGCTAGAAACCCTATCACCAAAACGTTCATATTCTCTTAATAAAGCACATCAGGTCTTGGTGAGAAAGGTTTTTCAACTCCTCTACGGATTGGAGCGCAGAGCCTAGAGTGTTTGATTGTCTCAGGCTCTCCTTCTAGGAATGACAGACACTCTGGGCTGTCAACAACTGTTATCTTTGTTAGATGAGCGTGAAGCGAAATGTGGCCACTGGTGATGCCAACCAGAGTTCCAGATTTTTTTTTTCTTCCGAGCCCCATCAGAAATCAGAGATATTCTTATTGGGCCCACCAAGAAACAGTTTTATGCACCTACAAGTACTCAGGTTCTTCCATCTTGTCCGAGGAACGGAGAATCAGAGCCAGCCTTTCATTCCCCATGATCCCCATGTGACCTGGAACCCGCTGATTGAACATCTTGCTGTGCGTACACAACTTATCCACAGACGACCTGCAGTCCCTCAGTTATTTAGATGTTATCCGGGAGCCACTCAGGGTGATCAAGGCTGCCGGACTATCAGAAAAGATAGCAATGTCTATTCGTTTGATCTCCATATCAAGAGCTGCCATTGCCATAGCGAAGACTTCAGCTCGAAAGATACTCCATCCCAGTGTCAAGTCTGGCATGATGTAAAATGAACTGAAAATGACACTGAATTGTAAATAAAAAATATTATTTCAAATTTGAGCACCTGCTGTACTGTATGAAAGTATTTAATATTCAATTACGATATTTAGCTGTTGACTGTACTGTTGTTGTATCTGTGCCAATTTTGGAAATATGGATTCCCGCAGGCTTCATCATACATATTAGTCATCTTCCCCAACTCTAACGTTCGCAATTTAGTTACTTATTTTTATAGAACTTAGAATCACTGCGGAGGAGTGTGGACTATGACATAAAAAAAGCTGTACTGATTTAACTATTGTATTTCGGGAGTCTTAGACACATAAGCAGGAACCTTTCGTTTTTGAAGTTTTTTTGTTTGTTTTTTTGTTTTTTTTTTATATTAAATGGCGCGAGAGATACTAAGCACGAAGGCCAGAGGGGCTCATTGTTCTTTCCTGCTAGAAACCCTATCACCAAAACGTTCATATTCTCTTAATAAAGCACATCAGGTCTTGGTGAGAAAGGTTTTTCAACTCCTCTACGGATTGGAGCGCAGAGCCTAGAGTGTTTGATTGTCTCAGGCTCTCCTTCTAGGAATGACAGACACTCTGGGCTGTCAACAACTGTTATCTTTGTTAGATGAGCGTGAAGCGAAATGTGGCCACTGGTGATGCCAACCAGAGTTCCAGATTTTTTTTTCTTCCGAGCCCCATCAGAAATCAGAGATATTCTTATTGGGCCCACCAAGAAACAGTTTTATGCACCTACAAGTACTCAGGTTCTTCCATCTTGTCCGAGGAACGGAGAATCAGAGCCAGCCTTTCATTCCCCATGATCCCCATGTGACCTGGAACCCGCTGATTGAACATCTTGCTGTGCGTACACAACTTATCCACAGACGACCTGCAGTCCCTCAGTTATTTAGATGTTATCCGGGAGCCACTCAGGGTGATCAAGGCTGCCGGACTATCAGAAAAGATAGCAATGTCTATTCGTTTGATCTCCATATCAAGAGCTGCCATTGCCATAGCGAAGACTTCAGCTCGAAAGATACTCCATCCCAGTGTCAAGTTCAGGAAGGTAAACGACCTCCTTCATTCGTGAGAGCCGTCGGCGAACAATTTTTCTCAGTCCATGATTCGCTTACAGGAAAACTCACAGAGACGAGATGCCCGAAACAAAGCTCTGCAACCATCGCACCGAATGTCATGCTTGCCAGAGGATTTTTCAGATCCAGCACACACGCTAAAGAGCAATGAGAAAAACCAGTCCAGCCATCCTCCAACATTCCCATGAGCGCAATCTGCACACAGCCCATTTAGCGGTTTCATAAAAAAGAACTGTTATAATTTTTTATGGTGGCAGAAAGGACACCTCCTCTCTCCTCTCGAATAAATTTTTGCTATATATTATTCTATCGGCGGGTAAAATATTACTTATTTATCGATGGACACCATGTACATAATGAAATGAATAGGCGATATACATAGAAAGAATACGGGGACTGGCCCACCCACTATTTGAATATTAAATGGCGCCAATATTAAAACAGGAAAATTTATATTAAACCCTTGCCATGTTTGGAGATAATTAGTTTCGCGTATATCAATTTCACATTTAGGGGGCAACTTGCATGCAATGTTGACTTTACATTGTACTTAAAATAATTTTCAGTTAATAATTCAAAATATTTTCGAACTTTCCACAAATCGATTTTCAGTATTATCAAAGCAAACAACAAAACAGACTGGTTCTGGAAGAAGTTGTACTCCGGGTAGTGGATGTATAGTTTACAGGGATAGTTGAATTCGTGCCAATTTATTCTCGCTTGAGGCTGTTGATCACTCTATTGAACATTAATATAAATATTCCTATGTATACACGAACAGAAATGTAATTATCTAGTAATGTCGGGAGAGACAGTAAACTGACAAGTATTTAATATGTATTGCATGAATACTCGATAAAATTGCATTTAGCAAAAAATTTGATCAATAAGTAACTTTTGCTGCTTGAATAAATGTTGAAAAGGGTAAAGGTTGAGGTGATCATTACCACTTAAAAAAAAATCTTAATATTACCAACCCTCAATTAATGACAGGCAACTACCAAGAATGCTAATTGGGTACTTGGTTATGGAGACCCCACTATATCGAATGGGAAATTGTATCAAATCTTCCGCAAAATGAACTTTTCCAACATTACGATTAATGAAAATTTATTTGTCAAGATGAGGAAAGTTTCTTTTATTCAGGTAAGATCAGTATCTAGGTCTAGTCTTATTCATCATAAACTTTCGTTAACTGAACAAGTATAATAAATTATTACAAACGAGTTTTTTGATCGACTGAATATTTTATTGTGCCACATTCCTGGAAGGTTCATGATTGCCTCTCCGGCTGTAGTCATATCGACAACACATTGGAATAGAGTTTATGATCTTCAAAATTAATGACAAAAGCATAAATTTCATGGATTTTTGAAGTTGATTATTTATGTCAGGGAAATAAATGTATACACAATCATGTCCTAGCTGGACTTTTTAAATATAAATAAAAAAAAACACATCTCCATACATCGGTTAGGTTCACCCACCAATGTACTATATTTCGGAAAAGATGATACAACTGAGCAGATCTTTGCGAATTCGTATCCATAAGAACAAAACTAAATGATAATTAATATCAATTCCTAAATTTCGATAATGATATAATGTAGTTAAATTTCCTATAAAAATAGACTTAGGCAGAGTAAAATTTTCTTGATCTATCTTAGATGACTGCTCAAATCGCAATGCCCATTATTTAACCTCCGGACTTATGAGCAATTGCTCATAGGTCCCAACCGGATGCTCGTACACACATAGTTCAATATTGGCTCAGCTCTCCTTACCGGCTTTATGAAGTGTAAACCAAGGAATCTGAAACTCTTTCCTGAGAGAGCTGGATAATGACAAACAAAGTGAGTCATCCTCTCCACATCCTCTGCATACAGGATCATCAAAAAACCCCATCCTGTGCTTATGACGCCTGATGAAACAGTGTCCAGTAAAAATTGTTTTTAGAGATTTTACGGTTGGCTTGTGTAGTCCCAATAATTTTTTCATTGGGGCTAGTTTCGCCACGCAGCTCCTTTTCAGTTATTCCCGATTGGTCATCTAACCAAAGGCGTCTGTGTTGGCAATCGGACCAAGCCGAGATATTAGAGGCAAGGTGTTTTGGTGCAATCCTTATTGTGCCAACGTGGTTGCGGCAAGATGGACCAGTTCGTTTACCTTTTCATTCCCGCTAAGATCGCTGTGACCTGAGGTTGTAAAGTGTTTTCACAAGGCCTTGAAAACTGCTTGGCTGTCTGAGCAGATGTCAATCTCCTTGTTCTTAATAACTGAGTTGAGGAGATACCTTTCCACTTCCAATATAGCCTTGATCTCGACCTGGGAAATCGTTTTATGGTTTTCGAAATGTATGGATATTTCCATGTGAGGTACCTCGCAAAAAACGCCTGTTTTGGTGTTTTTTTTTCGTACTTGGCGCCGCCTGTGTTGATAATAGAGTTTGCCATTAACTCAAGCACAGAGTGTGTAATATTCATTCTGGTCTAGGTGGAATTATCGTTATAAAGTCTATTTTCAGCATAGTTTCGAGGAGGTCATTCCCAGATGATATCAGATGCACGAACTCAAGGATGGATCCGTATTCGTGTGGAAGTCACGTATCAGTTTGAGTCCATCTATGACCTAAGTGCAGACGTAACGCTGTGAGTGACGCCCCATCTTGATATAGATTTGCAAACGGGGCATGTATTGAGGATAACCCCAAAATAACTAGTGTTGGTTGACTTATGAGAGGCATAGAGTGGAATCTTTGCCAATATTTTAGGATGATTAGTGAAATCCATTGCTTTACACCACACCAAGAAGCACGGGTCGCATGATGCTAGTGTATATCCCTATGACAATCCGCGGTTTGTAATCCTACTTTTTTTCTCTGCGACATATTGGGAAGGATCTAAGAGCTTTATTCACTCTCTCCTCCAGGCATGGTTTCCAGTTTAGCGTTTTATCTAGTGTGATGCGTAGGTCATTTACTCTATCCTTTATCTCCAAACGAATGGAGCCAATATTGCAAGTTCTTCTAGGAAAATTCGTCTTGCTGGTGCAGAGGCATGGAGCAGTTTTCAGTGGATTGATATGCAGTCTAAAATCTGTAGCCCAGTCTATGATTAGTCGGTTCAAAGGGCTGACATTCTAGCCAAGACTGGCTTTGGTTCTGCCTTTCTTAGACAGGAAGCGTAGACTTCACCACATAGTTTATTGGGTCTCTCATCAAAGCAGATGTTTGCATGAAGCATAAGCATAGATGGGCCAACCTGAGCACATGCAGGAGCACACAACTTTTTATTGATTAAGAAATTCTCCTGGGGCTCCGAAGGAAACAATGCCAAACTGTGCTTGGCATCATCACTGGTCACAGCTTACTGCACGCTCATCTAACAAGGATGGTAGTTGTTGACAGCCCTGTGTATCTGTCCTGCCTGGATGAAGAGCCTGAGACCACGGAATACTTTCTTTGTTCCTGTCCGGCCTTTTCCCGGAACAGGCTTGATACGTTTAGGTTTTCTGAATGAGCTGAACAGGTTACCTCAGCTAGACCTGATGCGCTTTATTAAAAGGAAAGGAAGGTATACAGTGTTCTAACGGATTAGCAAATTGAGCCGCCTTGGCTTCCGTGCTTGGGATCCCTCGTCCCCCTTCTTCAGAATTAAAAAAATAAGTCTTTTATTATCACTGCCGAAAGTTTACAAAATTTACTTCGAAGCAATAGTTTCTAACAGAAGTTGTCGCGTTGATAGCAAATTGCAATTATGTTAAATTTATAAAATATAAGATGAAAGCTGACATTTTTTTTTTTCTAAAGTAAATTAAATATAAAAAAATAAATTAAAGTTGATAATGAAATTTGAACGGAATAATATTATTAATATTATGAAATATTTAATTCTTCTCGAATTTATTTCATAATGCAAAATAGATGACAGTCATTGTTTTAATATGACCATCATGAATGTAAGTAGATTAAAAAAGAGAAAAATTAATATATACCTACATAATTAGGATGACCTTAAGAATTAATTCAAAGGTATAGCGGACGACTAACTGAAATTGTAGAAGCCGTACACAGTGAGTAAACTTTTCCTGGTTTTGCTCATAGTCCCGAAAATCTTGATGAAATTCAATGTCAACTGTGCACGTAATCTGCTACAGTAGAACTTTTATTCGCTCTATACTCTTCCATTGAACTAAATTCGCGGTTATGTTGATAAAATTTTTGCTTAGAAGAGAAGGTATACGTTGTATGCCTTATTCTAATATCTAATGAAACAACCAACCCACCAGTTGTGCGGTTTTGTACATGTATGTAAACTACGCCAAAGTACAATAATGTTGCCTAGAATGCTTAATATTCTGCAGAGCTTCAGTATAATCGAAAACCCGGAAAACAACTTTGAAAAAAATTCCAATACAAGTCCGTAATAATTGTTGTGGCACACGTATACATGTAAATAAGCTTATTACAATATCAAAAACCCTCGAGAATACTTCCCAAGCCATGAAACAGAAATCTATATGTATGCGTTGTGAGTCCGTTTTCTAAAATGTTCTATATTGATACTTATGGAAAAGTGCCAAACAATGACTTTATATGTATATGCTATTGAGCCTAAACTACTATCCATACAGGAAAATAGTCTTTTAGTAATTTAAAGCTTGGTTTCTTGCCTTCTCAAAGGCTACACGCCCTGTATACCTTACTTAACAAATTAATAAAATAGTTTTGATTACAAAGTAATCTTACCATTTTACGCTCAATACCTCTCAGCTGAGTGATAATTAGCCCACGGCATCCCATGACGGCACAGCGACATTACAAAGATTACTCAGCTGAGAATTTTTGTTTGAGAAATCGTAGTCATTTGGTTAAGATAAATTTTTTTAAATAATTGAAAGGTATGAAAATTTTATTACGGTTCAAAAGATAAGAAAGTAAGCTTAAGATTATCAGAACACCATTCTTCTGTACGAATAGTAGTTTAGGGCGGAGAAGCTGTTCAAATCAAACTTTTGTCCGTTTTACATTGAGAACACTGCAAATATTTTAGAATGTAAGGACACCGTTGAGCCTCGCATGTGGTAGGGAGGTTGTCTGTGTTGTCGGTTTTGCAATATCGTAAGATAGCGGTAGAAGATAACTGATCCTACATAAAGTGGTGTCGGGCTAATATAAATGGCAAACAGATGCAGTTTTGTTTAACCCGGCACCAATGACGCTGGATCATATTGACCCAAAGCAATTTAATACGATGATATTTTTTGTTCACGCTGACCATAGAATTTGAACGTTTGTGCAGCTGGAGATACAGCCCCCTCTAGTCGTATCGCCAGTGTTCTCAGTGCGATGCCGTTTGGGCAGCAAGAGAGTAGGATATTAAGTCAAAACGGATAAATAAGACCCAGCGTCAAAAAGGTAAAAAAGAAAAATATCGAACTTATGTTTTCAAAGTTGATTTTGAATGTATTATTGAGAAAGCAAATAAAAGTTTGATTCATAGAATACATTGGTGTTATATTGGTTTTACCACATATGGAAGGAGCACTTATAAAATAAGTACTTAGTAAAATTAAGGTAGCTTTTTTAGTTTTGCGATAATTTCTTGGTATAGTTCGGGTCATAATGACCCGTTGTCATCGTCCGCGTAATTATTTTCACGTCATTTGCGCCGGGTTAAATAGCACGGATTTCATAAATTCACGAACCTAAGACATAACTTAATAAATAAAAAAGTAATAATTCAACAGCAAACTTGGAGAAGAAGCAGTTTATTTAAAAATAATAAAATATAAAATTAAATGAAAAATAACAAAAGTCGGTAGTTATCCGGCTCCTCCGGAAACCCTGCCAGAAATTAAATTCATCCAGCCATCATAACTGAGCGGAGTTGAAAACACTAACACCCAAGATGAATTCCACTAATCACATACTTTTACATTCCCGGTGCATATATATAAGCGCAGTTCTACACTTCTCATTAGCTGAGACTCAGTGAATAGTAGACCACGAGGAATGGCAAATATCCACCAATATTTCACAGAGGTATATCATCCATTTTCTGATACCATATACTGGGAGCATTAGTACTTACCAAATATGCTCTCTGATAGCATCACTGCATAAATTTAAAAACGAGATATGTATTTACGAATTAAATCGATAATATTGAAAATTGTCAGAAAGTAATATAAATATCCTGGTGCATTTACTCCAAACATATACAACACATTATGTATTCCTACTATATGCTACACGCTATCTGGATTACCTTTAAAACGTATCCAAGTGGATCTCTATCCTGTCGGTAAAGTTTAAAATCCCAAATACAAAGGAAATTTCATCAAAGGATATTCGAATTAATTCTGAAGATAATGGTGCGGGTTTCAAAATGAGAATACTCTTATCCCTTCTTCGTCAGATAATTGACAGTAACGTCCAAATATATGTTGGTGCCTGCCAATGCAAAAATAAAAATTACAATCACAAACATCCATTGGAAGTAGATTTTGTCTTCACATACCCTATTTGATGGCAGAATTGGCTTAAAGGTTCCCCATGTAAGGGTTCCATTCGATATAGGTGATGATCAGCAGAAACAATGGAATTGGACAGCGTCTGCGAAAAGGGTTTTTGATTCCTTTGATAGGATTAAAATAGGAGATGCTATATATCGAGGTGGAATCCCCAATGGAAATTTATGTATGCTTTATTCAGAAAATCAAAGTGCAGGATTCGTGAAAATCATGTCATGCAAAATCGAATGATATGCGAAATAGCAAAAACTGCATCTGCAAAAGTCACATACGCTGTGTTATTTTGTTTCCGCGCAGTGCTCTAAAGAACACAGGAAAATGCGAATTGAATTGATTTGTAAGGTGTTCAAAAGTAGAAAAGGTTTTGAAAGCATAGGGAAAATAATCAAGTTGTCATGACTCTAATCCTTACAAAATTCTAAACCTATCAAAATTTGTCCTGAATTTATCAAGCTCTATTTTGACATTTTCCAAGGATTCAAGTCATGGCAATAAGATTATGGTCCCTATACTTTTAAATGCTTTTCTACTTCTATACACCAAATCAACTCTTATGTTCTGTAGAACACTGAACGGAACCAGAAGATCACAGCTATAAATAACAAAAGAGTGAAGCTAGTAAACCGCTTCTCTGACCTTAGTAGCAAAGCTACAGAATCTGGTAGTATAGGAGAGGATTACATTTCCTGAATCAGCAACACAAGGAGTACTTTCTTTAAATTCAAATAGATATTCTGCATTGTTCATATGTTGAGATCAAAACAACACTCTTTTAATTGATAGAAGCAGAGGATTTGTGGCTAAAGAATAAAGCTTTTCGTGCACGCCTTTGATCCGCCATCTATACGCCTCGTAGACTCTGACTTTAACTTCCGTTTAAATGAAGATACCATTAACTCTACAAGCTCAAAGGCAATAGGCCCGGATAATTTATTATCCCGTTTTGCTAGGCGGATGTACTTTTTATAATTATACCTACACTGCAAATTTTTAATGCCTGTTTAACCTACAGTGAATTTCACTCACTTTGAAAAGAAGCTGTGGTGGTTCCTATTGCTAAAAGTGCCTTTGCAACGATGCCAGGTGACTTCAGACCAATAAGCATATTATGCTTCCTAGCAAAGGTGGTAGAAAAAGTCAGGTCAAACACAACAGTATGAGTTCCAGAATAATTTTCTCATTCAATGATAGTCTGGCTTTGGCGCTGGCCATAGCTGTAAGACAGCGCTGTTAAAAATAACGACTGATATTAGAACTGTTCTTGACAATATACATTTGATGTTTTTAGTACTTTTATATTTCACCAAAGCTTTCGACACCGTGCACCATTCCAAACTCCATGCTAAACTTATTGAGCTTTTTGATTTTAATTCCCCTGCTTCCACACTAGTTTTTTAACTAAACGTTGCCAAGGTCGCTAATCGTGTCTCTTCCAGAATTATTGTTACATGTGGTGAGAGATCTATATTGGGCTCTCTCATGTTTAGTTTGTTCATCAATGATCTACTAACTGTTATCTTATGCAGATGATGTCCAACTATATCTTAGTCGTCTCATCGGCTTAATTGAAGATTGCGTTAGCAGGTTGAATGATGATTTGAAAAGAATTCACGAGTGATCTGTCGCCAATTGACTCTCATTGAAACCCAATAATTCGGTGGTTTTACCTTTGTATAGATACATTCCCGACCCTTCACACCTATCACATATTCTCCTTGAAAGTTCTCGAATTTCCTTTGTTTGTCGGGTAAAACATTTTGGTTTATTCTTAAATTCTAGAATGACTTGTTGTGACCATGTTAAAGTGATCACCCGCATTTGGACTTTTCATATTCGCTAGACTAAATGCCGCCTACAAGGGGAAACTGGAAGTAGGTTTCAATGATTGTATTAGATTTGCGCAGATTTGGCCACATTTCTCTATCTCGAAATAAAATCATTAATTGCTATATGGACATTTATTTATTGCGCAAAGCATTACTATTACCCCATAAAATTCAGTAGAGTGACGTATCTTCCTACCTGTTCGATTTTATTCATTTCATACGTAGTGAGAGACACTTAAATCTAGTTTTATCTCGCTTTTTAAACACTCAGCACTTGATGGCTCTCACTTTGTCCACGTTACTCCAGTTTGGAATACACTTTCACCTGAGATTCAGCGCACGTGAGCGGTAGCATCCGAGTAGTGATATCCTGCGTCTGAGGTATAATTTTCTTAGACCAGCCCATCCCTTTAACTCGTACACGAATTTGTCTGTCTGTATATTTATTTATATATTTCTTTTTTACTATTTGCGACACTCTCGTAGACGCACTTTTCGTCATCACAGCGAGCTGAAATTTGGCACACGGGTTCATGTCGCGTGACAATTGAATCTATCAAAATTTGAACCGGAAATTTCCATGGAAAACCCGGATCATCGGGAAAAATCATTTGAAAATTTGGTACAAATTTGATTAGTGATAAATCAGAGATAATGCAGAGTTTTCCGATTTTTCCGAAAAAAATTTCCGGAATTTTCCGACTTTTCCGGAAACTTTTCCGGTAAAAAAGTTTTCTAAATTATGCAGGATCAAGTTCCCTATCAACTGCCATCATTACTTTCTCTCCGACAATGGTGAAAACTTGCAGAAAAAATCAAGGAAAATTCATGTAAAACGCTTTTCCGGAGTTTTTCCGATCAAGGAAGCGTTTGAGCGTTTTGGAATATAAGACAAAGTTGTAGAGCGAAATGAGTTGCATATAGTTGCTTTTGTGGAAAACTCCATGGAAAACCCGGAAAAGCGGGAAAATCATCGGAAGAATTCATCGAAATGATTAGTGATAAATCTGTTTCAGGAAAAATGCAGAATTTTCCAATTTTTCTGCAAAATTTTCCGAATTTTCCGGAAAATTTTCCGACAAAAAAGTTTTATAAGCTATGCGGAATAATTTTTTTTCTCGTCCTACTGGCATCAACACTTTCTCTTCAACAATCATGAAAACTTGCATAAAAAATCGAGGAATATTCATGTAAATTTTTAAAACAAATTCATAGTAATAGGAAAAGTTTGTGGAAAACATGGAAAATCGGGAAAATTCATGTTATATGGGATCAACTTGGAATACAGGCTAAAAAGCGCTGTGTAAAACATAATTTGAATTTCAGAAAACCGTTGAAGTACTTCAACGATTTTTATACTTGAATAAATTTTTTGAAAAACTGGTAAATCAGTGTCTTTTCAGCCGGTATAAAATTGTTTTAAAATGTGTCCATGTAGCACGTAATAACAATTTACTTAACGTGAAAAGGGCAGAAAACAAAATTAGTAAAAAACGAGTTTTTAAACAAAACTGAGGCCAAGCCGCATGAAAAAGTAGAAAATAAACTTTTCTTCACACACAGAGGTGGACTCAGATTTTATTCGCTGACAATCACCGATATATTTCAGTATGATCAATCAGAGGTAATAAGTGATTTGATTCATGAAGAGAAAGAATATTCAAGAGAAATGTCCCAATCAAAAAATCTGAGTCCACCTCTGTATGTGAAGGAAAGTTTATTTTCTACTTTTTCATGCGGCTTGGCCTGAAAATTCGTTTTTTCTTATTTTATTTTTGTTTATCTTTAGTTTTTGAATAACTTCGCACTCTTTTTTTTTCATTTTTCTTTAAGTAATTTCTGTTTGTTTTCTGTTTCTACTGTTTCTGACAGCGTTCTTATTTCATCCCGTATAACTTCTGTTTATGAATCAATTACACTCTATTTCATTGCATTATTTATTTTATTTCTTTTTGTTTTGTAGTAATTTTATGTTTTGTCATAGTATTTCCCGCTAGTGCCTCTCTATTTCTCTTATTATTGAATTATAGCTTGTTCTGCTTAACGTACTTAAGAAAAGACTTTTGTCTTATTATGGTATATTGGAAATAAATAAGTAGTTGTAATTGTATATCCAAAGTTAAGTGTTTCAGCTGGCCAAAATTATTTTAAAAATGCATTTTCTCTAAGAAAGATTAGAATAATTTTTAAGTATATGTCTGAGCAAGAGCTGATGGAGAAGACTAGGCGAAACTGAGAACTTGTTGCTCTTTCTCAGACTCTGTCCAATTCTATCGGAATTTCGTATCAGATTTTCGGAAGGAGAACGTTAACTGAATCTGAGGTACTAGATATTCTTAGAGTAATAAATGAGTAAATGAGTAAATGAGGGTCACTTTTATAGCTCGCTGCAGAGGCCTAGAAATACAGAAAGATTTCAATTTCAGAATATAACGAATAATTCAAATTTTGAGTTTATTGTGATTTCAAAATGTCTATAGGGGGGGGGGGGTGTGATTCCCTCAAACTAAATGGCAGGAGGAAGAAGAGCTTAAACACTTTTTCCTCTTCATCGAAAAAAAATATGAAAATAACTCACGGATATTGTCGGGAGAGAACAATTTCCAGGAAATCCGCACCTATCCAAGAACTTGGAGCACCAGCTCATTAAAAAAAATCCACCTTTACAGCTGCGGCATCTGTAGCTGTAGCAAAAGTTCAAACAACGCCAAACACATGTTTGCCTTCCAGACAGGTGCACAAATGTCTATGATTTCATTGGATCAACAAAAGTGTTTTGATAGCGTCTCGCAAGAACATATCTTTACTGCTCTCGAGATATTGGGATTTCCGCCCAGGTGGGTCGAATCGAATTTAAATTTGAATATCCTCGGGAAACTGAGTAGAAATTCAACGATTTTTATTAATCTTGAAGGACGAGTTCGGGCTCCAAACCCGTTCCATTGAGGTATCAGAGAGGGTTTCCAGTGTGTGGTATGCTTTATGATCTTTCGTTGGAGTCGCTACAGGTTAACCTTCGTCCAATGCTCGGAGAATATTCTACCTTATACCAATGTGAACCCTTTCGCATTAGCATATGCAGATCAGTTTTCTATTTTCATGACAAGATATCAAGCTGTTCCGACCACACGTGCTAATTTCGAAAAGTAAAAACGTATATCAGACAAGAAAATTGACCTTAGTAAGAGTCAAGCTTTATTGTGGGGAAGATGGATAGGTCGTACAGATTCTCCACTGAACAACCTATGGACTAATTCTTGCCTGGAGTATGTAGATGTACTAAATATCGGACGCGAGATAAATCAAATATTGTTCGAATTGCTCTGGAGAAATTTTTCTGGAGCTGTAAACTCATGGCATAGTCAGCTGTTTGCATTATTCTTAATGGGAAAGACACTCTTGATAAATAATTTGATTACATCATCCATCGCTCATCTGCTAAAGTCTGAGACGTTTAACGAAGGCTTTGTAGGACTTATTGAAGCAAGAGCGATGAATGCCCTTGGTGCGGAAGACGATGGGTTGCTGAAAGCACACACTCTCTCTGCCAGTAAAGATATGTGGATTAGAGCTCACTAACTTGTTGTAAAAATAAGGTATCTCCAAGTGGGTGCATTCCAAAGGGTGTTTTGCCGAAAAGACACTTTGATTTCTTAACTGTGGGTGAATGTACTGGGAGGGATCGGCATAAGGGGGCATTACTATCTGCTCTCTGTCCGACCACCTTATCCTCTACAGTGGCCACAGGATATAATCTCTACGACGTTACACACAAGTCGTATCAACTGTAATTAGGTTCAATCCTGAATTGACAGATTCATTGTTCGGTAATGATCATAGTTTTGAACCTGACACGCATATACTGACAGCTCTCAGAGATATTAATAATATATCCGGAAACTTTCGAATACACAAAAATACTGCCAGGTCGTGTGGCTTCTCCTCGCCAACTTGAGACCAGTGACTCTGGTACGGAGTTGGAAGATGCTTTTGTTTTGAGCAGACCAGCTCACATATCTTTCAGTACACTAACAATACGTGTGCTCCGTGACGTGCTTATGTCCAGAAGACCTCCAAAGTTTACAGGATACAACACATGGCCAACATACCTCAGCGTGAATATGGGCGTGATGGGGGGAATAATTTCCGGAGGCTACAACTAAGCTTTCTAATTACAAAGATGCTGAAGTGGCATCCAAATTGATGCATCACAGTCTTATTCATCCTAATCAATTGTTACATATAAACCGGCGAGTTCAAAAGATCTGCACAGTTTGTGCTGGATAAAGTAACCTGTTTACGGGTTCTTCAGTTGTCAGGCTCTTCAAAATCTTTTTTAACTCTGCCCGATATGTGTCAGTCGATTCACCCGAATTTCTGCATTACGAGAACATGGATTCTATGTGGAACAAGAATTTGTACTTAGATGAATTTTTTGATTAATTTCATGTTGACCTACATAAAAGGCTCTTCGTTGCCAGATTCCAGAGATGTTTACGTTTCGAATATCTGGCAACGAGCGCAGACACAACCACTTTCGTCGGTGCAGGACATTGCTCTTATCTTTTGCTGGTGATATCCGACCACGGCATTTGTTATACTAGGCCACGGGGCTCCTTGGACCTACCACTTGAAATTTGGACTAATTCGAATTTTTGTCTATCTTTAGATCTTTTTCAAAATTCTTGAGTGCCTTCTTAGTCTTTTTTGAGAATTTTGTATCATTTGTTTTGAATTTTTGAGTCATTTTGTTGTCTATTGGTTTTTTTATTTGTTTTTAATTAACCGTATTGATTGTTTATAACTTTTGGTCCAGCTATTGTCTTTTGTACAATTTTTGAGGCTTTTGCCATTTATTTTAAGGCCTGTTTATATGAGTCAATTGAAAAAAGTCTATATACATAAAAAAGAAAATTATTATTATTATTCTTTAAAGCTCGCTGATATGGGACTCCAAGGAGAAGGGAGCATAACATAAAGAATCCGTCCTTGTATGAAATGACCAGCTCACAAAAAAGGTAAAGCTTCTGGTAATCATCCTCGATCGAAAATCTTATCAAAATCTACTCTACTATCGTTAGTCCCATTACTACTCACAGTTTCTTTGGTGCTCCAAAACAGTGGAAAAATTTTGCAATTAAAATAATAACCCCAAAAGCTATAATCGGGTTTGTTAAAAGATTAGATTTTGGCTAACCAGTTTAGAGGAGAAGAAAATAGATCACCACTGGTCGCGGTGTCCGTATGGTCCTTGTTGCCTAGTCGCCCCTAACCTTCACCTAACCTTAAGTAAGGGAAAATATTATAACTTTTAGGTGGAAATCAGGACATAGGCGGCATACACTGCTGACGGACTACCTTGATAGAAAGGGAGCTGAATCTTTGTTTGCCGTATCTGAACCCTTCTGCGCCTTTAGAAAGAGGCACCTATCAAGAAAAGTAATGGGCAATATACAAAACCCTCACCACCTACACGGAGCTTAACTGGAATAAAACAATTGGTGAAGCCCTCATACTTTCCATACAAAGAGAGTATTTGCCATTAACTGTGGTAAGCACCACCAGATAAAGCTATTTACTATTCTAATGCCTGACCAGTGCCAATTAAAGTACATGCTTACGCAAATGAATAAAACCATTACTGCAGATCCTGCAAAGAAGTACCAGAATCTGCAGAGCACATAATCTGCGACAGACCTGTGAAGTACTTAAGTACATTGGTACTTAAGTACTACTATCAGTACCAGTACCAAGACTTGTACTTGAAAAGTTTTAGAGTACCAGTACCGGGACTTGTACTTGAAATGTTTTTAAGTACCAGTACCGGGACTTGTACTTGTACTTAAAATATCTCAAGTCCAGGTACTGGTACTGTACTGGTACTCGTATTTTGAAATTTACAGGTTTGCTATGCGAATGCTTAGAATTTGCTAGCGAAAAATTTAAATCCAATCGGTAAGGACGAATGTGAAGCCGATGGAGACCTATTTCTACCGCCCTATACTCATCGAAATAATAAAGGAAATTGGTGATATTTAATACTAAATAATGGTTAAAATCAACTTTTAAAGTTACATTTACATACACTACATTTAAAGATAAAAAAAAAACGTAAAATAGCGAAATCATTTAAAAATTAATCAAAAAGTAACCAAAAACTGAGCCTTCTCAAGTCCCGTAGGTTGTAGATATTAAGCCATAAATTTATTTGATGTTGATTAGAATAATAAACTTAGAAAGAAAACACAAACATTCTGAATTGATTAATAATAACGAACTATCGCAGCAGATGACTGACAGTCTGACATAAAACCAGAATGACAGAAAAATGGAGAAATGACGCGGTACATATTTTATAGGAAGCTTCCTGTTAATTTTTTATGGTTTTTAAAAATGAATGGATCGATTTCCATTGAATGACTTCAACATTTGTATGTGCAGATAATTCAAACAATCATCATGAAATATGTACACACCCATCTACTACATTTAAAAGTATAAAATTCAAAATGAACGAACATATGCAGATTTGCGCCCAATCATCTTGTTATTGTTGCAATGCAAATAAAATATTTCGTGATTAATTCATATGAAAGCGTTTTCATATTTCACAATTCACATTTTAAACTCCAATTAAACAAGCTTCAATATGGTCAGCATTCAGGAAATCGTGCATTTTTCAATATTTTTCACCTTTGTCCAGATGCATAACGTTTCTCTGTAGTTTGCACTTAGTTCCTACCAGACAATGTTGTTGAAAGTGCATATAATGGTGAATATACCAACGGGTCCCATAAATTAAAGCAACATGGTTAATTTCGTCGAAGGAATAAAAAAAGCAGACAAAAGGACCAGACTATTGGTAATAAATTGATTTTTTTCCACTCAAAAAACCTTTCTGGATTAACTAAAAACTTTTTGAGTGAATTTTTAGTAGTCAATGTAAATACATTGTTTATCCATTTTTTTTCCTTTATTCTTCTGAAAACTTACTTTAAGGTTAGTGCAATTAAGTTAGTTGAACATTTATTTACCTCTCGAAGTCATTTTCGTATTAAATCGGGAATACTGAGATTACGTATCTAAACAAACTGAACAATTTACCAGAACTAGTCTATAGAAAAGTTTCCCCTTCAGAAAAAGGGCACTCTGTTAAAAATTGACTAATTGATTTTAGATGAGAGCTTTAAACTTTTCCTATCCAACACATCCGTAAATAGCTTACCTTATGAGCTTAACTGTAGTATAAAAAAATTCATAATTTTATACCCTAGATGAAATCTCATAGGATATTACTAAGTTTGACATTTCCTTTCTAACCACGGTGCAGAGAATACAAAGTTTTCTCATTAAATTTTGACGCATGAACTGTGACGAAATTTCCTCCGCTAATATATTTCTATTCAAAAGGCAGAGAAAGGAATATTGTATTCTCTGTACCGTGCATTCGTATACATTACACGACATTTCGTTCACTAATGATGGAACGTTGTTCGTAATGCGAGTACCTCACTGCACTGTAATATACTTTCTAACCCTCTCAGAATAACTCTAAAACGCGCTTACTTAAAGAGCGGAAAATATAAAAGTGGCATTTAAAAATAAAAAGAATTCTTCTATTAAGTTAGAATGAGACACCCAAGAATCATTTAGTGTGAATAAAACCCATTTTACTTTAAATTATCTTTATATCGACCACCAAATTTTCGACATCTGAGTTCACTGTAGTGTAGACTGCTGTCTATACAGTTCAAGGCTTCATTGCTCTCCTGATGAGATCGCCCTGCACTACTGAGCGTAACACGCAGTTTGCTCTCAAAATTCCTTTATGAAATTCTGATTTTCGGCTACAAGGTCAGCAACTCACATATGCCTGTAGACTCGTAAATTAAACGGGTTTCGAAATTTTTAAACCCCCCGTCCTCGCCCTTCTTCAAACTAGAATTAAATTCGAAAATGGAATACATTAGACAACCCCTTCTTTGTGTTGCCCTACATTGGTTTTTCACTGTATATTTGGACACTGCTTGAGAACATGTTGATGAAAGAGCTTAAATTATGTACGCGTAGTTTTCATAAAAATAGTAAACCAAATTTCAAATCTGACCTAAATCGGGCAGCCCCTTCTTGAAGTTACCTGAGACAACTTACATCTTAACAATACATGCGTGGTGCCAGGGACGTCTAGAAATCTAATTCATTTTATATGTAAGTTATTGAGCTTATATTTATAGTGGTTTCCTAGTTTTTAGGTCTCTACCAACTTTTAAATTCGGGAATTACCATTATTTCTTTTGTTATGGGCAACGGAAAGAATAAACGGAAGTGAAACAGATTTTGAGAAACGGTTGTTTAGAATTTTCGACATATGAGATTTTGAAATCTATAGAATGTTAGTGTGACAGATTTAAGCGTCTGTAGTTAAGATCTAGATATGAAATCCTCAAAAAGAAGCTAGCCGAATTAAAACCACCTTATTGCCCCTAATAGAAAGCTCCATACACTCTTTGTCTCTATCTCTGCTGTATTATGCCACTTAAATTCTTCGCACCATTCATTACTGATAGCTTTCTCTTGTTGAACATAAAGTTTAAGAGTTTTGAAAAACTGATCCGGGCTTCTATGGAGGTTTTCTTATCTACTTGTTTTAGTTACTTCACTTTAATTTTCAGGGTACATTATTATTGGTCTTAGACTAATTTCCAAAACTCTCCTTATCCACTTACAAAAACAAAAAAAAAAACACTCTCATTTCGTTATTGTCCCGAATCGTTTGGAATGGCATTCAGCCTCAAAAACTTACGGTTCCCCTCTCACAGTGCAGCTTGAAATTAAAAACTTTTCCAGAACCTACCTTATCCACCTGGGTTACTGTCCCAAAAGTCGCCTCATTTAATTTGTTATTTAATTATTATAGTTACTTACATGAGAGTCGGAGATGGGAGTCAGAACACAGAACACCACGCACAAGCATTTAAGCGCCACTTCGTTGACAGATTGAAGAGAAGTTTACGTCTTGAATATCTGGCAACAAACGCAGATACATTCAACTGCACATGGCAGCCACAATCGTCGGTGCAGGACGGCGCTCTTGTCTTTCGTTGGTGATAGCAGACCACAGCATTTGCAATACTAGTCCACGAGGCTTCTGCTCGCTTTGGAACCGTTGCATGCGCTGTGGGAAGGACAAACGATCCGCTAGAGATGCTCAGCTAGGGGGATGATGAGGGTACTTTGTAGAGGTCTATGATAATACAGGCTTCTCTCGCGGGACTCTATAACGGTATCGGGTAAATTTTTTCGTTCGTTTGGTTATTGCTTTTATTTCGGTTTCGTTCTTGGTGCTAAATTTCAAAATTTTATGTGAAAAAATCATGTCATTTGCTTTACATTTTTGTGTCATTTTTGTTGTTTATTAGTTGTTCTAATTATTTTAAATGTTCTTATTTGTTCCTATTGACATTTCATACCATTTATTTTAGCTAGCGTTTTTTTTACAGTTTGTAGAGCCTTTTGCCACCTATTTTTAAGGAATTTTTAAAAAGCCAAAGTGATAGCAAAAAAAGATTCATATATATTAAAAAAATCATTATTATTTAATTATTTAATGTTATGTATATAAAAATGTATATAACTGGTTGTTGTTATTTTTGCTATTGCCTTAAGGTTTCCAATCGATGTATCGCTTGGTAATGTTGTTTCTTTTACCCGTAGGGTGCAGCTTCATTTATCCAGCGTCTGTTTTATTCATCGACCATCGGCTTGGGAAGTGTTTAATATTACCACTCGGATGGTCCTCTTAGCATTAAATATATACGAGACAGTTTTCAGTTACATTTAATAATTTAAATACAATGTTTGAAGTAAGCGTAGAAATAATAAATAATAGAAATTTTATCTATTTAGCAGTGAACTTTTGGGAATCCAGCTTCTATTTTTTTATCTTTACTCTTCTTGGGAGTATGCCTTAGCCATAGTTTAATTCATCATAATGCTGATGACCTTAATATAATTATCAAAGGTAAATATGAGTGCTTGCTTTCCTGGAAGCTCCAAAAAGCCCCAACTTCTTTTTCTAGACTCGTTTGCTGTACACAAGCTATTAGTCAACCCTAACAAAACAGCAATTATATCTTTACCGGAAAAAGGATATTGAGAAATCTAACTAGCCCTAACTTATTTGGTAAATAGGTCACAATGTCCAAAAAGTCTATACATTTTGGGATATCTCTCGATGGTATAGGCTTAATGCGAACAAAAGTACAGAAAAGTGCGCTAATACTGTGGAACTGTGGAAAAATTCCTCACTCAACATGGGCATATTATCAACTATGCTGCAGCAGTATGGTGGAATAAATCTAGACAAAAGACAGCCATTGGGAAGCTAAACAAACTCCAAATGATAGCCTGCCTAAGTGTAACTGGTGTCATGCGCACAACATCTTCCAGCGCCCTAAAAGCACTATTGACCCTACAGGCACACAGTAACCTTGTTGAAAAAGAGGCTGCACTAATGGTTTACAGTGCCCGAACAGATAGGTATAGTCAATGGGACTCCAACAGTCTACGCACTATAACCGAACGAATAGAAGCAAATTCAGTACTGGACATAATATCCATAATATCAGACAGGATAGTTACTAAACACAACCTCTGTCTGCCTCTTAAAATAAAGGTATCAAATAGGGAGGAAATAAGGAGATAAAATTTAGGAAAAGAAGCCCTCATGGTACACCAATGGTTCTAAAACCGAGAAATGAGTAGGATCAGGAATATACGGTGTAAAGCCAAGGGCCTATATCTATCAAAGCCTAGGAAATTATGCCTGGATGTTCTAGGCAGAAGTATATGCCATCACTTCATTTGCATACGAAAACCTCAGCCGATCCTGCACTAAAATAATTTATATATCTACATATACGGATATATAGCCAAGCGGAATTGAAAATCATCTCATCATCAGAGGTCAAAACGAAGTTAATGTGGGAATTCTTTCTAGCATTTACAAACGTTGGCACAATGAACCACGTAACACTTTAATGGGTGGCAAAACATTCAGGAATAGATGGGAATTGTAACGCAGGCGTACTGCCCAAGAAAGGAACAGCCATGCCCCTCATCGGACCGGAAATATTCTGCGATATCTCTTACAAAACCATGAAGCTTTCCATGCAAAACTAGATCCAATACCAAATGGACTAGACATGGACTTCAATGGCAGGCTGCAGATGAGCCAAAAGATTCATTATAGGACCTACACTAAAGTCTGAATTTTGTAGGGCTATCTAGGAATCAACTTAGAATTACTACAGGAGTCTTAACTGGCCACTGAAAACTTAATAAGGACATGCATCGGATAGGCATATCATCCAGTGATGTATGCAGGCTATGTTTGGAAGAGGATGAAACATCGGAGTATGTCTTACGCGAATGCCAAGCCGTTGCACATTGTAGATTCCAGCCCTTCGGCTCATACTTCTTGATGCCTGCCGACTTCGAAAATATTTCATCTAAAGCAATACTGCTCATCCAAGTAAGAGTGGGATTTTTGCATGAACTATAAAGAAAGCGGTGCATATTAAGCTAATGAATGGATGCAGTGCAAATGTCAGTCGCTCTGCTTAACTCCTAATCTAATATACACAAAGCCTTCCGTTCCGATTCTTTTATCAGGTGCTCTGGTTTAGTTTCTTGAATCGTTTTAATTTACTATGTGAAGTAAATTTTTGTGGTAGTGTAGCTTAGTGTTAATTTGCCCAAATGGTTGAACAAATTGAAAGTCATGTAAGTGGGGTTAATGACCTGGTGTTTCAGCTGATTTCAAAGAAAACTCATGCGGTTTTTAAGGCAGATTTTATTTTCTTGAAAATTCCAATATTTCGGTCCTGGGTGTAGACCATTATCAAAGACAAAGGGAAAGCCATAAATCAAAATTAATAATGCAAACAATAGAAACAAATATGAAAAATGTGATTTTACTTGAGAATTTGGTATGTAAAAAGCAAGCAAAAAAGGGGAAACATCAATGGATTATTGAAAATCCGCATCAAACATTTAAAATATTAAAACTTCTTTAAGAAATTTGAAAAAAAAAACCATTATAAATAGGAAAGAACTGACCAGAAAATCCGAGATAAAAATAACAAAAACACATTCCGAAAGAAGAAACTATCACAATAAATAACAATAATCACATTAAAAGATTAAATAAATAAATAAATAATTAAGCTAAATTAATAATTAGATAATTAACGAATTAAAACTTGAAACACGGAGCTTTAGCGACTAGGAGACATGTGGAGAAATATATTAAGTGTATTCCGTTTATGGAGCCAAAGTTCAGATTGCGCATGCGCGTTAATTAAGTTTTTATATTGTACTTGAATGTACTGCGTATCAATTGTGAAATTTGTTGTGTTGCGCTTCCTTAACTGTATGTAGAGAGCCTCCATACATTTTTCCTCTCCCTCCAATTCAGCTATTTATTTTGGGGTCTTCGAAATCGAAAATGTCTGCGTTTTATATTGCGTGCGATAGACAGCCTGTCCTGTAATTACGTTCACCTTTTCGTTAGTGACTGTTGTTCTGTGTGAGTTTAGATATTCTATTATAATCATTTATATGATCACGCATGCGTGTCTTTATGGCTCTTCCTGTTTCTCCAATGTAGATCTTGTTGCAGTTAATCTTTTGACAATTTTCGTTTTTGTGTCTGTGTAAAAGGTTGGTCTTAAATTGTTTTGAGGCTGAAGCCCCAGTCTAATGCAGATGTTATTATTTTGTAGAGCCGGAATGATTTTATTAGTAATATGTGGTATCTGTGAGTTTTTTGTGTATAGGAATTAGTGTATTTTGGCTGTGTATGTTGTCGGTTGTTATGTTATTGTTGGAATGAGCGTGCTTAACATGTTTAATGATTTTGTTTATAATGCTGTTAGGGTAGTTGTTTGAGGACAAAATGCGATGGATCCGGCTATAATTGTTATTATGAACCTTAGCATTGCTCAGAGAAATTATCCTTTTTGCAAAAGAAAGCTCCACATTATATTTCATTTGATGAGGGTGTGCTAACAAAGAATTTAATCAGCTGAAACAACGGGTCATTAACCCCACTCAAAGCACAAAACAAAGCTCCACATTATACTTCATTTGATGAGGGTGTGCTGACAAAGAATTTAATCAGCTGAAACAACAGGTCATTAACCCGACTTAAAGCACTTTCTTTACTAACAAACTGTATTAAAATCTTGTAAAAAATGCAGTCCTGTAGTATCCTGCGAAAAAAATAAAAAATAATGTTCAGGTTTTTAAATAGCTATAATACTATCAGATTTGAAATTGTATTTCAAAGAAAATTACAGAGAAGTATGAGTTGGAAAAAAGCTTTGGCAAGTTTTTTGGTTTTTCTGACATCATAATAATCTTCGGCGCATGCGGACCACATTTATCTCTACAATATTGTGTCAAGCGATTATCTAGAATCTCATGCCAAATCTATTATTCTCCTTATTTTGGCGCGGCTAGAACTATGTTTAACTCCTTGTGTAGCTGAAAATTTCTATTTTGCAGCTTTCGTCGCCAATATCGATCGCTGGTGGAGTTAATGCTAAAGTCATGTATCAAATCAATATCTATTTATGTGGAACTGTTCTATAAATACCGGGTTTTTTCACTATTCTGTAATATCTGTTCAAGAAGGAATTTATTTGGATTGTCCAGTATATAGCAAAAGCTAAAAAATGTTTTTAATTTGTTATTTCATCACACAACCCATTATATTTTTGGTGATAAGTTCCCAAATAGCGAAATTGAGTGACTTGAAAAACAAATGAAAAAATAGAACAAAGAAAAGGAATGAAAAAATGAAAAAAAATTGAGAAAAATAGAAAAAAAAATTTATTAAAAAAATTTAAAAAACAAATTCATTCAAAGCGAATTAAACTTGTATACGCCCGCAGTGGGCTGAAAAAAGAAAAAAAAAGCAAGAAGAAGAAGAAGCGTTTCGTGTTTTTTACCTCGGTAAAAAACCCTAAAGAGTAATCTAATTTTATTACTATTCTGTAAGTCTTCTAAATTAAGCTCCTCTGATTAATCGCATTGATTTCTGAATTTCTCCGTGACGATCCTTACTTTGATCATAACTATGGCAGTACAGGGTTGAATCTCTACACCTGATTTCCCGAACCTTCCGATGTTTTCTACTATACTTCTTCGCTAATAATAGCTATATGGCCAACCTAGCTTTTAGCAGAATTTGTAGATGAGCCAAATGGCGACCACACGTAGACTGTCGGTGTAGTGCTACCGCAACAAATGGTTATCATGTATATCATGTTTGCAGCCTGATTTGTACAACTTTCGCAATCTTATATTCAGAGCTGGGCAATACTTAAGCAAAAAAAAGACTTTAGTACTATTGAAAGTACATTTTCGTTACTTAAGACTTATTACTCAATACTTTTGAAATACCCTACTTAGTACTTGAACATCAGTACTTGCTTCAATTTACTTGTAGTTAAGACTTAGTTTTGTACTTAAGTACCAAGATTTTTACTTAAGTATTTCTGAATCTTTAAGTACCTACAAATATCTAACTCTTCGCAGAAAAGAAAATACCATCTGTAGCGCAACTCCTTTTTTGTTGAATTTTAAAGCCAAACTAATAACATACAAATAAGACTGGGCAAGTAGAACAAAAACCAGTAACGTCTCGCTCGAATATAAAATCGACGATGCCTCAACTTGATGGTATAACCAAGAGTAAACAAGCAAGGCCTCGCTCCAATATAAAATCAACGATGCCTGATGTAGGAAAGGTCTCAATTTTTTCTTAGAAATTTACTGGAAATTTTTTCCTTAGAATTTTTATGCATTATTGGAAGCGACAATGGGCGAACCTCTAATAGTTTTTATGAGTGTAGCAATCAGAGGTGAAAGTTTTACTCCATGTGCAGCATCGAAAACTATAAAAAACTATAAATAGTAGCCACTGGTTACTATACATACATATTATAGTTTTCAAAAGATATTTATTTATTAGTGTGTATTAACTAAACTATATCAATTTCATTATATTACTTCCAACGTACAAAGATTCTAAAAAATACTTTGAAAAGTACTTAAAAACGTACTCAGTACTTTTTGTAGAGTTACCACTTAGTTAGAAGTAGTATTCATATATGGGGTACTTGTACTTACTCTGAAGTATTCAGGCCTTCGGTACTTGTACTTAAGTACTTTTCTTTAGTACTTGCACAGCTCTGCTTATATTGTTGACAAAACTTTGTAATAAATGTTAATTATCATATTTCAAGTTTATCATTCTCTCTTCTCCATATAGTTCTTTAAGAATTTCATAGACCTTAATTTCTTTGTTTTCATCCTACATTAGTTATTTATTATAAAAATATATTTGTTTACAAAGGGGTTAGTTTTAACACGTTTCTGGGGAAATTTTTACGTGTTAGAACTTAACCAAAATTGAGCCATGTACCTAAAGTTTATTTCATTTAAAGTTTTCAATTCCGCCAAAAATGAGGTTATATTGCTTAATCTAAAGTTCTTATATAGATTATGTAGATTTTATTTTTATTTTAATTTTTATGCTGTATTTTGTGTAATTTATAAGTGTTACAGAAAGACTACTTAGCTCTAAATGAAGTACCTACTACGAATGTTATAAATATAATTTTCGAACTTAAAATACTTAAATTTAGGACTTAAATTGATTTATGATTATCCAGAGTGGTCATAAATGCCATAGTAGTTATTAATTTTTGTCCCAAAATCAGGTAAATATTAACAGCTCGATTTTTTGTTTTCAATTAATAATTTTTAATTCGTTTGACTTTCTGAATTAATTAAAAACTCTGTATGCAAATTTGATATTGAATATTTAACCCAGCTAAGGATCAACTAATTGATTGTACAAACTTTAATGATAGAAAATTATTAAATCCAAAAAGTCTCAATTTTAGTCCTAGACTCCCATAAGGATACCTTAATGTGAGCATAGTATTGCTCGGTAGTCATGTTTTGTATCATGATGTTATTTTAATCTTTTTAGGAAACAGGTAATCATCTCATGCGATTCGATTTGTCATTTTCAGTAGGTATTATATGAACAACGTTCCTATGTTGTTTCTTTAGATCTCCATAAAATTACTGGAAGGACTCTTCAGCATTATATCGTCTAGCTTGAGTCCCATAACAGCGATGTTATTTCTTCCACTACTGTGTTAATTTTATCAACGATAATCCGATGAATTCTAGCAATCCAAAATCAAATCGCATCCATGATCGGAATTCTAGAATCATCAATCATATGTATTTCGGAAACCCGTTTACTAGTTCGCAAGTGTTAAACTTTTTCGAAGAAAATATTCCTAAACTTCAGCTCAGTCTTACCTAAGAGATTCATTTTCACTAAAAATTTAACTGAACATCAAAAATTGGTTGCCATATCCACCACGAGGTCATAATGTATCGAGATCTTGTCTAGATCGACAAATAGCCAGGCGTGGATCTAGCATTAAAATTAGGGTGGTTATCTTGCTGTAAAATATAAATGCAGTTGTAAATAAGGTGTTTTAATTTACAAAAACGATTATGTAATTTAACCTTTATATACATTTAGATAATATATATTGTTAGTTAATGAGATCATTAAAATAACTTAATTTAAGAAAAATTATAAAATGAAATAAAATTTTGGTGGACACATAATGGAATTATATTAATTATTGGTCCCAAATGATCTCTGTTTTCTTTAACTTGTTCCATTCAGTTTTTATTTATTTGATTGATAACTACAAGCTCAGGTTTAAGGCAAGTTGCTCCAATTTCAACAGCTTTTTGTTGACATTGATTACGTTGGTGAGTGGGAGGAGATCCTTTTTCTCCACGAAGATTATCAAATGATTTTAAAGGACCTTTGACGAGCTTTTTTGGACTCGTTTCAATATCTCCAACTGGCTTTATTGCAAACAAAGGACAATATTTGCAATAGAGACCCTTATCTTTGTGTGGTAATACGAGACAATGTAACTTATCAAAATGAGATCTTTGAGCATACTTGTTAGTTTCTTTTCCATTTTTGGTAACTAAACAATAAAGTAATTCATAATTTTAAGGTGGCATCCAGTGCTGTTAAAGTTATTTAACTTTGGTAGAATTATCAATACCTATGAAATCAATATAACATCCAATATTTCTTTCCAAAATCTGCGGTATATGGAATGAGTTAGTAGAAGGATCAGAATGAATCGAACTAGATTGATTTGTTTCAATGGAAAAGTTATGTTCAGCTCTTGCTTTTTTATAAAATATAAATAAATCGTTCTGAATAACTCACCACCACTAGATCGTTTTAAATTTTTACTCTTTTCGAAGCATAAATAAAGAAAAAGTTTCAGTGAATTTTGAGTTTAAATACTTTATATTAAATAACACTATTTATATTTTAATAATTTAAACTTACTGTTCCAGAAATAAATGCAAAAAAGCACTTTGGCGATCTAATTTTCATAATTTCAAAACAATGGGGTCGATATATTCACCGGGTTTTATATAGCGCATACCATCAATATTAGTCTTGTTTCTTATAGAACAAAATTTGTAAAGAAAATTAAGCATAATTTTTGATTCGGTTTGAAGTTACATGTAGTTTAAAAATTTAACACTCTTTAAAACTCAGTCTGCCATCTGGTAAAATCTAAGCGATTTTTGTTTGCTTTTCTTTGAACGAACTTAGGTACACAAGGAATATTGCTCAAAAATTACCACCTTTTTTATTATGTTTTATACTGATTGTGAGACCAATATACAAAACTTGTCCCGTTTGCTTGCAGCAATTTTATTAAAAGGCGTCAACTTTCCGTAAAAACTTTGAGATAAGGCTTTACATAAGTTAATTTATGTTAACTTCTATTTTAAATTCTATTCAATTATGTGTGAACGTGAAAAGATGATGATGAAATAAAAAATTTTTTTTTAAGTTTCGGAATAAAAATAATTTTTATAATTTTTTGAAGTTGAATTATGGATATTTTTCCAATTAATTCAATTAATTATTTTTTTTTAAATAATTCTTTAATTTTTTAGAGAGGAGGGGGTCATAACCCATCATAACCCCCCCCCCCCTTGAATCCGCGCCAGTAAAAACCTGTAACACTGAGAGACTTCCGTATGGAATTGTATCCGGTAAGTACATATAATAAAAAAAAAACAAATTCGACCCGGCTCTTTATAGTGTGAAAAGGTTTTCTTACTTTATTTGAAGAAAGCCCAACATCACATAATAAGTTTTGGGTCAGTCAAAGTGGCAATTGTCAGTTATTACATTTTTCCAGCTGACCATTTTTGGCGATATAAATTTTTTTTATTTTCTAAAATGTCTTCATATATATCCAAAATTTTAGTATGTAAGACCAATTCAACTGTTCGCACAGACAGACGGAAAAACCACCTTCCTTATAATTGTAAACAGGATTATATTATATCCCTTGAACTCATCCTTCATTTAATCTAGCAGCGCTACATGTTTTAAGGTGATACCGTGAATTATGTTTCCCATTTTCACTGTGGTTTTGCTTTATCCTTATTCCTTATAGCAACAACAGTACAAATTTGTAAATGGCTAAAAGCAGATTTTCAGTCCCAGTTTTGTTTTGTATAACAATTCTATTGCGGTGAAAACAATTTGCTGAATGGGGTGATGATGAATTAAATATTTGATTGGGAGAAGTTTTCCAACTATTCCGGAATATTACATGACCCAAAGGTGTTAAGAACTATTTTCTATTTGCAAGGTTATCCTTATGGTAATAACTTACGTAAGTATATATGGACACACAAGTTTTAAGCTTGTGTAATTCCTGGTTCATGGTATTATTTACTACAGCTAATTATATACTATATGTATAGTGCATGGATAGTTTTGGAGATTGGATAATAAAGCTACTTTGGCATTTATACTGGTCTAGTTTAGTGGATTTGGTTAAACAATTACTAAACTCCCAACCTCACTTGACAAAGCATGATTTGTCCTGTAAAAAAAAGGATGAAGTATTTGGTGTTAGCTCTCAGATATCATGTTGTGTGTACTAATTTATTTATATTTTACTATTTCAGCAAAACAAATTTATTAAAAGAAATGTTAAAACTCTAAGTCGGAAAGGTACTAACTGAAATATATGTGAAAATACATGCAGTTTTTCTAATATGGTATTAACCAGTATATTAGCCTTAAAATCTTTCTCAGTAGTTACACCTTCAATCACAATTGAAACCATTATTAATTTTGACTATCAGAACCAGCTTAACATAAGCTCGCTGCATGGACACGTTTAATAAATAAACGGTCAACAAAACATGCGTTTCATAAGTTAGTCGGTGTTAGTATTAGTATGTTACACTAAGCATAAACCAAACACCAGATGAAATTACGTGCACAAAACATTAAACAAAATAGATTAAATATTATATAGACGTTTTTTTAAAACATGCTTAAGAAACGTCGAGAACAAAATGCTCAGCCGTATTATTAACAGTAATACACATGCAATTAACATGTTCATATATGCTAAGGTTAGACCTTGAGGAGTTAACATGCAACAAAGGTAGCCTTCTAAAATTGTGCCTACACGGGAAAAAGAGAATTATAAACGTATATAACGACGACGGTAATCGCTAACACTTCTGTAGTTAAATATCAACTAACCATGATTTGATGTATTATCTACATATCTCCTGGTTTTTTCTAAAATGTTTTATTTACACCTGAATTATTACAAAAACATATTCGTTGATTGAGTAATATTTCAGTTAAATGTTTTCTATACCAATGCTGTGTTAATAGTACATCCATAGTGTAAATCAATTGAATACTGATATGTTAAAAAAACATATCCTTTGTTACAAATAATAAGAATTTGTATAAAATGCAATTTCATGGTCATAATTACAAAAGTGATGTGTATATAACATGTTTTATGTAAATGATACAATAAAATTGTCAATAAAAGTGATTTATAATTATTTTGTTAATATAACATTTTCTAAGTAAGTGATATAATGATGTAAAAATAAAAATCTGCATATGATACACCTTGTTACATTTAGGAAAATTATGTATATTATTTTATTTATTTAATAATTTTCAACGCCAGAAATTTGCCTTTAATCGCTTTTCTTTGCTAGAATTTTATACTCAATATCATACTCGATTCGGTTGCAGGGAATGATGAAATAAAATTTACCAAAACGCAATAGACAACACGTATTTTCATCTTCAAACAAAATTTTAATACTTTTAATAGAACAAATGTATAATAAAACATTAATATTAATTTTTCACATATGTAAGTAATACGGGACATGAGTTTCATAGAAAGAGTTATTAAAATTAATTTGCATATATATATTTTTTTATCAGAAATTCTTAATCCTTCTTACTAAATTATGTACACATCTTTAAAGTTAATGAGGCAATTCTTCCAGTTCACACATTTTGAGAAGTTCAACGACGAAATTTTCTCCTATAATTGTCTCCATTTTGGTACGCCTTATTTTTCCACGACAACTACTTTTACTTTATATCTATTATTTTGCACGGCTTATTATATATTACAGAACTTTTTTATATTTATCATATTTTTCTAATATGACTTACTTTGCACGACAAAATTACTTTAAACGATGATTTGACGATTTATTTCACGACTGCACTTCTAATTGCCTGATACTAAACTGACGCCTGCAACCACAGAAAATTTTAACCAAATTAGGAAAATAACAACAACAAACTGTGTTAACATATAATATCATCACTATTATCACTACTACTGTTCTATTAGTGCGAAGTATAATCAAATTGTAGATACTGCAATTTGTTAACATTTTCAACAAATGTTCACGTATAACATGTACACACACAAGGTAACACAGTAAAAATGAAAAAATTTGGAAGTTGCATTGACACTATGTTTTAAACTAAACTTTCTCAATGTTTTTTAGGTTCAATTACATTTCCTGTAAATTTCTAAGAAAAAATTGAGGGCTTCGTTACATCAGGTAGAGGCACGGTACAGAAAATACAAGGTATTCTCATTAAATTTTGACACATGTGCTGTGACGTAATTTCGTTCGGACAGGCTAGCTTCCTCACCTCATTCTTATAATAGCTGAGCTTAATGTGTGACCTCTCTAGTTGACGAAAACGAAGACGAAGACTAAGATACTCACAAGGCCCTCAGCGCACTTTAAGATGTGAATTCATATGAATTCAGTTATATATATTTTATGTTTAAAAATGAATCTATTTTGCAAAATACCTTTGAGTGGACTTTTTTATTGCTACATTTGCGATCAAAGGTGATTATAGTATGTCATAATCTTTACTGGAATCTTTATTTATAATTCTATTAAATGAGACAATGACGTGATATTGTGTAGGTAGTAATAAAATAAAATTTGCAAATTCAAGTAAAATATTTTTATTATTTCTGTCATATTGAGTACAATTTACCAAAACTGTGTGCAATATACAATTTTGTTGTAAAATCAGATTGAAAAGAAATGTTTTATAACAAATGATTTAGTGTTGTGATAACATTTACATTCTTTTTAATACATTTAAAATATATTGCCAAAACACTGAATATGTGAAAAGAAATGTTGGAGCTATTTTGATTACATCTATTATGTTTATCTAACAAATGTCCAGAAACATATGGACAATGTACTATTCACAATTAACTTTTTTCCGTGTACTATCACAAAAAGAGATTTTGTTTAGTAGTATTCAATATTCCCGTTTAAGAGATGATGCACAAACGTTACATCGGCAACCATACGACGTTTCTCAATCGAGTGCATATTTAAAAGCTTCAAGCGATCCTCATAGCGTGGAAAAATTAATGAATTATTCCAGGGTAGGTGCCTGAGAGCAAATCGTAAGAAGTTCCCCTGAATAGACTCGATACGGTCAATGTGTATACCGTAAAGTGGAGACCAGACCAGTAAGAAATTATCACCAGGCAATAAACGCGTTAGATAAGGCAGTTATGCACAAACAAATTAACTACATTGTAAAAGTGCATATCAAGAATTTCTATGATAATACTCAGCATAAATGGCTAATGAGATGCTTAAGGGAAGGGTAGAATTTCACTAGTGTAGTAGAAATGATAATATCACCTTTATGGATGGGTTCGAAGTTCATACAAGTAATTAATTGAGATATTATACTGACAACATAAACAAAAAAGCTAAACACCTATCAAATTACTGTAATATATGAGTGATATTTCCCTCTGTGATACAGATGAATTTCTAGTACCTAACCATGTCCACTATGTCCGATGAACTCTTTCGATCTACTGCCATCATTCAATAAACTTATGATATTTGAGGGGTCTGAACGGAAATCCTCACTTTTCATTTGACTTATTATTGAAGAAACTTCCGAAATATGAATCATATTCCCAGAGGACCTGTCATTCTTCCTACAGGACCAACCATTCTTCCTACAGGACCAACCATTCATCGAAAGTTGTGCAGTTGTAAATCGGTAAAACTGACTTTTGGATCATTTTACAACACACAAACATATATGTAAGCTTTCCATTTTTCATCCCAAATAATTTCTGGATTAAGATCTAATCGGTTTTCGGTGTATTGCCACTTTGAATAAAAAAAAACTCGAAAGTTCTTGCACTACGTAAAACCAAGATCGTCTTTGATACTGATATTAGCCAATATCCTGGTTACAGCTTGGTGTCTCCTCTTTCTCGATATAGGGGAATCACATTTTATATACGGAATGATATAGCCTTTACCGTCCTTAGAAATATCCCTTCCACCAATCCAGAGTTTATTTACCTATGGATTAGGTTCAAACTCCACAGGCACATCATCTACTTCTGTTTTCTTTATCGCAGCAGCTCTAATATATCTGATGACGATATGGTATCAGAATATGAAAATATCGCCAACATTATTGATCATTTTCTTTGTGACTCTCCATCATCCGAAATCGTCCAGGCAGGCGATCTTATAGTCGATAACATACCGCGGCTCCAACAATCTTCTACCACAAGCCCAGCCGGCCGATTAGTTGAACTCTTCTGTGAGCCTTTTAATTTGCTAGTGGCTGCAGCAATGTGAATTCCTGATGCTGTTGGTAATAGAGCTAATCCACTTGACTTGTTTATAACAAGTCACTCCGACAAATATTCAACCTCAGTCGGCTCTCCTCTTGGTAATTCAAACCACTGTTTAATCATGGCTCGATTTACCACCTCAAAGCTATGCCGCTCTACTTCTCCACCTGCTAGTAGGCTTCTCTGGCACTATTAAAATGTTGCTTTGGTAAGTCTCAATAAGTATCTTAAGAAACTGATTGATGCGTCTGTTTTGGTTCGAGAGATGATGATGAATGCACATTAGAAGTTAGTAACATTCTAAGTCTTGGCATGATTGACTACATTCCTTATTCCTACAGCAGAGCTCAACAACAGCAAAACTGCTCTTGGTTTAACGATAACTGCAACCAAGCAATAAAAGCGACATAGTCTGCTTTCCACGCCTATCATGAACTTAAACAAGTCTACAAGACTGCATGGAAAACCTGCAGGTCCATTATCCAGAGAGAAAAATTCCTTTTTGTCCAAAACTTTTGACAAAGATTCTTGAAAAGCGGCAAAGACAGCAAAGGTTTCTGGTCCCTGGTCAAAACCAACAGGAAAAACTCTCACTACTTACCAACGTCGAAGTTGTTGCTGACTACCTGGATAAAGTTAATATGTTGCCTGATAGATTCGCTTCAAATTCCCAGCTTCCACCCACTTCATAAATACCTGTTTCGCATCTCCCGTGTAGTTGTGTACAAGAGCCAATACACATGCGTACGAGAGATGTGCTCAAGGTCCTTAAGAAAATCATCGTCTTTTAAGCCGCAAGTTCTGATGATTTCTCGCTCCTGTCAATTAAAAAGTGCGCCTCATCCTTGGCTAAACTTCAGAGCAAACTATTCTACTTGTCTTATTCGACAGGAAAATTTCCAACTGCCTGGAAACTAGCCCATGTTCAGCCTATTAGCAAAAAAGGAGAGTGTTCCGATCCCTCAAATTATCGACAAATTGCAATTACCGCGATTTTTTCAAAAGTTTTTGAATCTTTAATTTAATTCAAATTAATGCAGTCTCTAGAAATTAATCTTTGCTTACTGAACGTTTAAACTTTAAACCGCGGTCGTTGCTCTGGATATTTCAAGGCCTTTGATAGAGTCTGGCATCCCGCGCGTTTGGCCAAACTCAAAGCACTTGTTCTCTATCCTCCTCTGCTATTATGGAATGAAAGTTTCTTATCCAGTCGCCTGATGCGGGTCTTATTAGATGGCGTTACATCTGAACCACATCCTATATATGCCGGTGTGCCCCAGGGCTCCTATATTCCTCCAACTCTCTTCTTAATTTTCATTAATGATCTGCTCTCTCTTACATTCAATCATATCCATCGCTTGGATGACCACAGTATCCTTGATTGTGCTTACTTCTTTGATACTCTTTCGGACTCTAGTGGGAGCTCCACATCTGTCAAACGAGATTGCATTATTAAATCATTGTAGAATGATCTTTCCAATATTTTAGCTTCGTGGAAAGCAAGTCGCGTCGAATTCAATGCATGTTAAACCGAAAGCTGTCCCATTTGTTTAAAACAAGATCATAATTTCTCCACTCTCGTTTCATTTGATGGAGCACTGACTAATATTACAAGTAAGTTAAGGTTGACTGATCATATCTTCTCTGTTGCCAAAGAAGCATCGAAACGTCTTAGATTGCTGAAAAGGCTTAGGAAATACTTCCGCCCATCGAATCTAGCGCTCCTCTCCAAGTTTTACATTAGACTTAAAATGGAATACAATTCCCATATCTGGGTTGGGACTGATCGTACAACCTTACCTTCATTGGATATTGTCCAGAAGACAGCCTTTAAGCTCATTATCGATGTGGCAATAACTTGTCATATCGACTCGCTGGAGCTCCGCCGCAATATTGGAGTCAATATTCCGATGAAATATCTAGTCTGATCCCTTGCACAACAATTTCCGCACGCAATACCCGCGCTACAAGCCGCGCACATCCTTTTACATTTAAAATTACTTTCGGACGTCCTGTTAAATTCCGTGTTGATTTTTTATCACTTACTTTGCGAATGTGGAACAGTCTACCATCTTTTATCTTTTTTCTCGCATGCAATTTGCGCAGGTTTTAAAGTGAGATACTTCCGCATGCTCCATAATTCCCTTCTCCTGTTCCTTCCTGCCAAGGTGTGCTTTTCGTCATAGTGTATCTCATGGGCTTGGTTTAATAATATAAAAACAAAGAAGAAAAAAGATGGCTGCAAAAATACAATAAAATATCCTAAAGAGAAATACAAAAATATTTCCCTTGCTGTTTTAAACACTTTTGCTTGTGTCTAGGTTTTTAATTTTATATTTCACAACTTTGCCTTATTCATCGCTAGTTCACTTTGAAAACATTCTAGAATGGAGGGAACAGAGCTAATAAAACGTAAAAATCTTCCACGTTAAGGTGGCAGTTCTCAGTTGGAGGGTGAGATTCCTAGAGTAAGTGGTATATGTGTCTAAAATGAAAAAACAAAATGGATTTCTTTATTTTAATTAGGTACATGTATATATCAGTCGTCCTAAACTAATTATCTTGCTAATAGTTAATGCGAATGTCTCTCATTATCCAAAGTTAATACAATTCAATATAGTTCCTCTATGTGTGAAACTAGACTAACATCAGCTAATGGCATAAACCTGAATAAGTAAAAAAAAAATAAGTATACGTATATGTACATATATACATATATGTATATCAAACAAGTATCTACTCTTGCGATGAATATTAACATAAATTACGCTCTGAATAGAACCACATTATGCCATAGAAATTAATGAAAAAATGCAACCAGAGAATGCCAGGTAAACACGAATACTTCATAGATTTTTCATGCAATATAAATTCATGAAGTCTGAATGAACTTAATAAAACTTACAGTCTAGTTATCAGGATAAAAGTGTTAATTCAACATGAAAGGCCCAACCCCCCAATAGGAGTGTTGTAGATGATGACGACGTCAACATGGACGACGAACACTGCTTTAGCGTCTACCATAAACTCAGTTCGCACGTAGAATAATAATTTGCCCCTGCGGTATAAGCTTCTACTGATATTGAAAAGCTCGCATTGAGTACTATCGTCCGATTCTTCTTGTGCCCCAGAAAATTCCAACGTCATTGCCCATCTGGCTTGAAAAACTCTCCATAAAAGATGGCACAAAGGGGGTGAGTATTGATTTTATTATATTTTGTTCGATATCAAGGAACATCTTGTTCCACCCGGTAGTACTAGCCATATAACGTAGTTAAGCCAAAGATGAAAGGTTCTCGGATTTCCTGACCATATTTGGAACTGTTTCGACTGTCGATAGCCTCTATAATATACCTACTCGACTGTGGGAATGACAAAGGTCCTAATGGGCGTGAAAGACTTTATAGAGGATTACTGTTTTAATGGTGAATTTAGTTGGAGCAATTCTGGAAGAGATTTAAGTGTCATTTTCTCTGTCGTTTGCCATATAGTTGATCGTTACAAAAATTCAAGTATGGTCTGTAGCTCCTTGGTATTAAGGTCAGTCGTTATAAAGGCGTTATGTACAATGTTTTGATATAACTAACACATGTGGTGATTATTCGATAATATTAAATATTGTATATTTATTTCTAGTTTGGATTTTCATTGTATATTTATTATTGGATAAAGGTGTACTATATTGACTAATTTTAATATAGGATAATTGAACTTTAGTGAACTGAATTAAAAAGCCTTTTTGTTATTTCATACCTATTTCCGTTAAAATTTAGTGCTGATAAGTTTTTTCACACTTCAAAAAATCCGTGTATTATTACACAACAATTTTACAATATAATTGTGTAAAATTACAATTTCTGGGAGAAAAGTAAGATAAGGGAGCAACATGGGAGCAGACACTGAACGATAATAATTTCACATAGAAGTTTTCTAGTTATTGCAGCTGTTTCTAAATCTTAGCAGGTCCTCAAAATACATACATTCATGAGGTGGATAAATAATTTTTTTGGAATTGGAGCTAAATATTGGGACGCCCATGTCAACACTCAGCCTTATTGTTGCTTATTCAACTATTTCTCCATTCAATGATGACTTAAGGTAACATAAAAAACAATATTCTCAACATTAACCTGAATTGTTTAATGCGCTACAAAAAATTAGTTAATTTCAAAGATTCGTGCGAGAGTTACATCAGGATTTAACCATGATTCAACAGAAAAATTAGCTTGGGAAAATATTGAAACGAAGTACCGAATTGTAAATCGTGGAAAAACAAAAATTTCACATTTCGCTTATTTCCAGACGAAATTCTTTCTAATGAAAAGCGATGATAAACAATTTCATTGAGAAGGTTAGAGTTAATTAAATTAGGGAATAATTAGTAGTTGTAAACCAACGGTCATCTGGCTGAAATCAGATTTTAAACTTTTGTATATCGGTTCTTGTATTAATAAAATTTATTTGGAAAAGTAATTTCTTTTTTCCTTTTTATTTTTTTTAGGGATCAAAAATAACGTATTTTGAAAATTTTAAACAAAAAACGCTGCTATAAATTATGATCGTGGAATTTATTAGAATACACCAAAAGATGTCTCGTGACACTCGTTTCAATTCCTGTAAAGCTTTTGAAAACCTAACCTTTTTTTAAAAAAAGCTAAAAAGAAACTAAGCTGGAAATTTTTATTTTTTCTGCCAAAAATAAAAATCTAACCAAGCTGGCCTTTTATTTTTGCCAGAAAAATAATAAGCCTTTCCAGGGGCTGGATTCCGCAACTATGAGTTTACGCATGCACACAAAATTTTGTGTACACAACCTTGTTCCGATTCCGCAAAAGTGGAAATGAGTTTTTGTGTCAAAATTGTGTACACTTTTACTGATATTTTCTCACGGGCATTTTGTTCGTGAATTTTAAAGAGGTAAGTATGTACATTGAACGGTGAGTTTTTGTCAAGCGGTGTTTTCAAAACTTATTGTTTTAGTATTTATTAATATTATTTTAAAATTTTTATATAAAATGGCTGCAATTAAGACCAAAAAGGCAAGCGAGGAACAAAAAGAATTTCTAGTTAATTTTGACGTAGAATTTGCCACCGACAGGTGAGACTTCCTTTTATCTTTTTCTTTAAACGAGAAATTGCAGAAATTTTTAAATATGTTAATGGCATTTTGATAGTTTTATTCCAATTTAATTTTTAATTTTTGAAATTACTAATTTTCCATTTCAGACTCGAATCAATTGATGGAGCCCATACAAGGGCTGGAAAATGATCTGAATTAGCAGATAAATTAAATAGTTTAGGGGGAGCTATCAAGCATGGACCTAAGTGAAAAAGTTTTGACTCAATCAAAAGTGAGTGAGATTTTTGATATTACTTCGGTATATTCGTAATTAAGCATTTTGTTTTTATATTTTAGAATTCACGTTAAGGAAAAAGAAATGCGCTTTTCAAAGCGGCTTTTGAGAGAACTGGGGTGAATGGTCCCAAAAAAATTAAGCCCCTAACGGATTTTGAGAATGCTCCAGCTTATGGTCCCAGCTCTTTTCCATGCTAACGAAGAAGTAGAAGAGTTGTTTAATACCTCGGATGTAAGTATTGCTAATAGTTTTTTTTTTTCAAACGTTTTATTTGTAATGAAAAGCACATTTTATTTATATTTTAAAATATTTATAGAGCATTGCGGCGGGGCAAATGGTTGAGGAATGACTTCTAGAGGAGATCCCAGTAGGTGAGAGCTCAGGAAAACCTCCCACCGCGGTAGTTCAATCAACAAATGTAACGGCTCCCAGGAAAAGGTAACGGCAACCTTCTGGGAAAAAGCCGTCAATGGAGGAAAAGCTAGTTAAAATCTTAAAATAGAGAAGGAAAAATTGTTATATATAAAAAAGAATTACGAATTACAACAAAGAAAATTCGAGGCTGAAGCAGAGTGGTGCAAGTCCTGGCCAGAATTAAAAAATCAAAGAATTGGATGTAAAAATTAAAAATAATAATAATAATTATTTATTTCAATACATTTTTACGGTTGTTTTTTCCATATAACAAAAGATATTAAAAATGAGTAAAATTATTGTCAACAATTATTCTTCTTTCTGATAACGTATTATCACAATGGAACGTTCGCTTTTACCAAGACATTATGTAAAACAACACAGGCATTAATAATTCGTCCCGCTTTTACAGGATCATAACATAGTACTATGTCCTTCGATAAACACCGGAATCTACTTTTTAAAATTCGAATACAACATTCTACAATACATCGTGTTTTTTTTTTTATGGGCAATAGTAAAACGTTCTTCTCCTTGATTAGATGATGAATTAATAGGTGTAATTAGCCTGGGTTGAAGAGGCAAGCCACTATCTCCCAAAAGCTAGAAATTTCGATGTTCCTGGGAACTTTGCATTAGCATAACATATGACGCAATTAAAATCGCAGACTATTAGGACATTTATTGAATGACCGCCTTTGTGGCAATAATACACGTGCTCTACGTCACTGCTTGAGGAATTAATTTTGATGTGACTTCCATCAATTAGACCATTGATAATGTCAGCAACTTCATGTATGCTTCGGCTCAAAGACGTTTGCGACATGCAAGACATAAAATCCTGTCCAATCGCTCGTTGAAAACTTCCCGTAGCAAAAGAAACGTAATGCACATAGAACTCTCAAATGTTAAAGAATTCCAGAAATACTCACTGTCGTATAAAATAACGGCTTGATTTTGTCCAATAATTGTACACACAGATGTATTGGAAACCGATACAATTCAACAAATCGTTCCTCAGATATTGTTTCAAAAGGATTTTCGGAATCCCTTAACTTAACAATTTAAAACTCATTCAGCACAGAAAATTTTCCATTCAGCACTTATGTGTACACGGCTACTTACGGAATCGCTTGAAATTCAAAAGTGTACACTTTCCTTCCCGGTGAGTTTTTTAAATCGTGTACACTGGAAAATTCTTCACAGTTGCGGAATCCAGCCGCAGCTTAGTATTTTTTAGCTTCAAACTATTATCGGTCAGGATGTACAAGTAAAGTAACCTTTTTTCCTAAAAAGTTATAACTGGTTTGGTCCCTGATTGTTTTAATTAATAGTTGAAAGCAAAGATTTTAAGACGAGTGCTGACAATTAAATTATTAGCGCAACTCTATGTGTGGAGTAATCACAACATAGAACAAAAATATTCCAGCTTTAATTAGAAGTTAGTTAGAAGTAATTTATATGGTTTTCAAACATTTGAATAAATTGTGGATGTCACTCGTCAAAATTGAATTTGGCAGAGAAAATCTTTGCAGGCAAGTCCCATCATTTCCACTCAAGGGGTGAATAAATATGGAATGAAATTTTTTTGATTTATTAAATACACCGATCGGAATTAAAACCTCTATTCTTCTATTTCCCTAAATCTTCAGGTATGTGTTAGTGAATTACCAACTCCAATCGAAAATTCTCATCTCCCAAACTAGAATTCTTTAGTTTCTAACTACAGAAAGCAACAATTTAGTAACCGATAAGCTGAATATCAAAGTTGATAAGAAGCTCAGATAGCTTCCTGGTTCTAAAGTCTTTTAAGAAATCGTTTGGTAAGATTACACCATTACCATCCCTATCTATATTGTACTCCCCAAAGCCGATATTTTCTCTTCAATCTGATGAGAAGACCTAAAATCTATAAAATGCGTATAAACATTTTTTTCATTTTTCACTTTTTCTTGTTACAATTAAAAATATTCAGCGAAAGCAAAAATCTTGCAAATAAGATATGAAATTCTAACTACAATTAAATGGCTAAACACATTTTTTTCAATTCCATTGTTGTCATTTTTGCGTTGACAACCACCCACTACTCTCTGTAATCAAAATTCTGTACCACAAACACTTATATGGAGAAATGTCCTCAAATCGGTACTGAAAGGATATTCTCTGATATTAATGTCCAGACAAATAATTTTTATTTTCCAACAAGGGGGGAGGGGCGGTGGTGTGTTGGATAAAATAAATTTACAGTCCTTCTAATGCCTGCCTGATGCCATAAACCTAGACAATAATTGCTTCAGTTTATATAGCAATCAACGGTCATAACAACACCATTTCCGGCCTTACAGGCATCCAACAGGACAATTTCATATTCCGGTCCACAAATCGAACATAGCAGGATATCAGGGTTTCGGATACGTGATTTCAGGTGCAAACGGCCTCATTATGGCAGAAAGATAAGTTCGATATGGCTTTTATTTGAGATGCTTAAAGCGCTTACCGGTGTTGACGTACAATTGTTTTTGTATGACGAAATATGTTGAGATATCGATTGGTAAGTAGAAAATTTTCGAGGAAACATGTTCGGAATTATTACCAATTAAATTTGGGTTAATTAAATTCCAAACTAAAGTACCTTCCAGCAATTTCGTTCTCTTGCATAACAACATGAGACAAGAGGGCAGCTGTAAAAGCTCTCACTCTAGATATGGTTTCTGTTAATGTAATTGGAACGATTCATGATAATTGCAATATCTGCAACCCCGATTCTAATGGTGTGGTTGAATCACTTCATTTAAGGACCTATTATTTGTTTGTATAAATTATTGCCCTGATTTAAAGCATTTCATTAATTTATACCAATAAAATATTGTAACTATATAGATTTTGCTGTTTATGTTGAAGAATATTGAATAATAATCGTTTTTATACCTTTGGTCGAAAAATTTCTTAGAAATGTATGAAAAGTTATGGCGTATAGGACAATAAATAAAAAGGAATGCTAGCACAAATAATAAATATTGCTTGCCGCCTTATATTTTAATACTGCTAGATTTCATTAGTGAGTTACCTACGTTCAATATTTTGGGAGGAAATTAAATCTGAGTATATTTTGAATGGGTTTTATCAAAAATTAATCGAAATTTTTTCCTTTGACGCAATGCCGACTATTGCCAAGTTTATTATGTTGATTTGGATGGACGGATTGAATCAAGGTTGGGATCTGGAATGGATCCCTTGAGCGTAGGCCACATGTTCACCCTCTGACTTATGAGCAGCTGTTTAAGTCGCAACCGGAGCCTTTAACAATCCTCCTTACTAGCTTTGTGCAGTTCTTCCAGGAGGTGTGAGCTAAGGAATTTGTTACCTCTTCCTGAGAGAGCCAGACAGTGACAAAGAGAATGAGTCATAGCAACAACCCCATACTGTGTAGGTGGGTCTTCAGAAGAGAGTGTTCAGTTAGAATAGAATAGCTTTCTTGTTTCACTTGGGTTAGGTCTGCCACACAGCTCATTTGTAGTTCTAGCTGATGACTAAGTTGGTTTAATCATTTGCTCTAAGTTATCTATGCTTGAAACTTCACTGACAAATAATCAGATGTAAGGCAGTTGTGTAGTGAAAACTGTAAAAGTCATCTTTGTATACAATTACCTCACTCCTCGCATATTCATCCAAGTTTGTCTTGTACTAATAGGTAACACGATTACGTGAACATGAATGGACCTACAGGTAGAAAAATGTACAGATATCAATTATTCATGGATTGAAATTGTAAATGGGTCCGTCAGAGAATCCCTGCAAATAGGTTTTATGATTTGCACACTTTTATGTACGTTAACCTACCAGGTGATGCATCAGCCAATTCGAGAAGTTCAACACTACACCAACTAAATTGCGTGCCTGAAAAAATAGGCTTAGTTGAGTATAACTAATACAGAAAGCAAAATGAAGCTTATAGTCGAAAATGATACCCCAGTGTTTTAATTCTTATACTAATTCTCAAGCTTCGTGGTAATTTTAAAGAAAAAAAAAAAAGAAAGAAAAACATTGTATCTAAAAATGTTTGCATTATTTAATAACATGTGGAAATAAGGCGAAATGTCAAATCACTAATATATTGTTGCGAGCGTGGTCTTTTGGTTTGTTATTTAAAACACAATATTAAATATGTAAAATACAAGTTCTTTATTTCACTCTAATCTTATACAATTCACAAATTTTCAATTAATCAACTCAACTTTAATTATCCCGATTTAATTACAACACTTTCGCACGTTTATTACTTTCTCTTGTTAACACTGCAACGTCTAAGACAAGACTCTTACTCTGGCGGTGACATCTATTGTATTTATACCCAAGAAACTCTCCAGATTATTCTGGAGTGTTCTTTTCCAGAACCTTCTTGTCTATTATGTTCATTCTATTCCTGAACATTCTCGAAGATTCCTTCACCGATTCTCCGAACTTGAAGTTGTTTACTCTCCATTGCCAGTAGATGTCACCAGTTATCTCTTTCTATTGATGTATGATCGTATTCAGTTCCTAGGTTCATCACGGCACTGCAACCTTTTATTGCCTAACTTTCGAACTCAAATTGGCGAGCGATCTTTCTTTGTGCAGGTTATACGCAAATGGAATAGTCTACCCACTAGCGTTCAAAGAGCTAGTTCCGCTGATATATTCGGCAGGCTTTTGACTTCGATCCGCTTACCTTGAATTCTATATTTTTCTTGATAGTATAAAGTGGGCGCGCGTTTTTGCTTTGTTACTCTACGTCTCGGTTTTTCTTTAATTTAGCTTTTTCAGTCTATAGTTTTTATTTTAGATTTATATTTTTCAGTAAGCAATATTCATTTGTTCTTCTTTTTTTCTCACTGTATTTTTATATATATATTTAATGTATACTACTTCTTCTATCTCTTTCCTTACAATTTGCATTGCTTATCTATTTATGCATTATTAGAGTTAGTTAAATATTCCGACATTGTTAGCCTGAATGTATGTACTACTATAAGATCTTAAAATCTTTTGTACAAAAATGATAAATAAAGTTAAAGTTAAAGTTATTGCACGTAACAATATTCTTAATAGGAAACGGCCCAGAATTGTACCTTTTGGAAAACCAGAGATCTGTCAGTTCGAATGGAAGTGATGCAAATCCATTACATATTATCTCCCTCTCAAGTAAAAAAAGAACCATAAAATATTACATCATCATTGAAATCGACTTGTCCCAGTTATAAAAGACATTCAAACTTTTGTTAAATACATTCGGTCTAGGGTTTCTTTTACAACACTTACAGTTTTTTTTAATGTGTTGGGACGCACTTTCAGAGAAACTGAATTCAATTGACTGCCCATTGTCAAAGATTCAATGCCACGTAATAGGCATAATTGAGTTCTTTTCTGAATAAACCGGCATGATGCAGTTGCAGAGAGATAAACAGGTTTGCATTGGAGTATAATATAAAACAGCATTATAAAGTTAAAATCTCATTTAGTTTTGCATTTGAATTATAGTAAAGCTCTTGGCAAATGAACTAAAAAGCTTTGCAATTATCATGAGAGGAATTTTCCATTTAATCCACATATCTCTTATCTGCCTTTAAGTCTTTAAACAAAAAATTCGAAAACTTTCTAAGATAAGAAAAGGATTTGAAAAGTTACGGGTACCCTTTCATTTTAGAAATATTTTGCTTTGGATTGCAGAATTTCTAATTAATTTGAAACGATACCACAATGAAAAAGTCTACTTCTTTTTTTTAAGTACCGTTATACATTTTTGTATGATTTATTCCAATATAGATGATTTCATGAAATTTCTCGAAAGACTTTTCAGTATGAAATAAATAAGTGTATGAAAAGTGAAGACTACTCATGCTAATTTAATTTATTAACTCTACATGCGTCAAAGTCCGTATGAATCCTTAACGCGCTGGTTTTAATAGAAAAAGAGATTCAGAGATTTTTAGCATAGTATCTAATGGAGGATGGTGTGAATCAATACAATAAGAATAAAGATTTTTTTAGTGATTTATGTTATCCTTTAGTGTTCTGCTTTTATTTTGGTCCCATTTCTAATCCGATGAGAATCGGTCAAACAACGATCGAGTCAGTAGTCCGTAGAAGAGAGCATTATCTTAATTTCAACAGATTTTCCTCTGCTGCTCTAAGGCTGTATGTATGTAACGATATAATATTTTCTATATCCATTATGTATGCTATCCAGTTCTCCACATTTTGTCGTTGTGTTGCGACACATTAACAAAATTACATTTTATAAAATCATAAGCCTACTACTAAAATCCTCGCTAAATTAAATTTCCTATGAAAATTTACCGCGCTAAGAGCTATTGGCGAAAATTTATCCTATATTTCAGAGAGAGCAATACTAACGGCAACGTGCTAAATTTTGATTTTGATTACAGATGTCACCACCAGTAAATCTCCAAAAAACTTATTTATTGTCAGAGCTCGCAGATTTGATAAATTTATTGAATAGATTTTTGTAGTTAACGTAGTTTTGTACGTCTTTGCTGTAAGTACGAATAAATTGGATTTCTTCTCGTGGCCGTATTTCCAATATCATTGCTAGTTTTTTTTTTTTTTATTATACAAATTAATTTTATATTTTTAATATTTCTAAAGAAATTTCAACAGGTAGTTTTAGAAATATTATGATGACCGCGTGTTGTAATTCCGAAAACAAAAAATTTCCAAAAGCCTTTTAACTATATCTTTTCCCTGAGTCTCCGCTGTCATATTTCAGCTGCTAACAAACGGCCCAATATTGGGGACTAGCTAAAATTTAGTTTAGTGCGAACCTTAGTACTAGGCTATACAGTTGACAATTTTACAAGCTAAAATACGTAAATTATTCAGTGGCTTGCTCAGTACACTAATCGCCTGAAAAGTGTATCGACTCTGGTTAGAACCCAGTGACGGATCCAGCTAGGGGGCTGAAGACCACTAAAAAGGAATTGCAATAAATCTTCTGAAGGCTTCCTAATAAAATCCATTTTACTGCGCTTTTTGTAAAAAATATAAAAATTTTTGGAAGCGTTCAATTTGATACTTTTAAGAACGCAAATCTTATGACTAGAGGGTTAGCATTTGCTACACTTCAGATCAGTGGCTGTCGAAGTCTAGAGAAAAAACAGAAACTGGGTGTTTGAAGCAGGACAGAGCCTATTCGGGTAAAGGCGATAGGGGGTTATTTTAATTGAAAATAAGTGCTAAAGGGTGTTTCAGGAATCTTCGATGTAAAGACAGCCTGTTAGAATATTATCGGTGGGTTAAAAAAAATTTTTAACTAAGAAGTATAGCTCGTAATTGATGAAATTTAGCGAAACTATACAACAGTAAACAAATCATTGTATATTAGTGTAGTGAGTTATTACATTTACAACAAATGACTTACATTGGAATATTTTTTTTTTATTTCGGAAAATGCAATAGTTTTTCTATAATGCTTAGCTTAAACGTTAAATAAAAACGAAATATAAATGATAATTTGGAAATTCTCAATTAGTATCTTACAGAAAGTCATTGGTTCGTCTGTGTTGTTGCAAGGAATGTTGAAGAATGTATCTTAGAACTTAGTGACATTCTAAGTCTTAGAATGCGTAAATATATTCATTATTCCTACAGCAGGTCTCAACAACAGCATAATCGCCTTAGTTTAACGATTATTAAATCCGCTAATAAGAACGAAAAAGTCTGATTTTTACGTCTATAAATTGCATTCATACCCAGAATTGAAACAAGTCTACAAGACTGCACAGAACACCTAAAAATCGATTATCCAGAGAGAAAAATTCCATTCTGTCCAGAATGTTAGACTAAGAATCTTGGAAAGCCTCAAGGATAGCAAAGTCTTCTGCCTCCTTGTGAAAACCATCAGAAACAACTTCACCAATTCCTCTATATCTTCACTACTTAACTACTTCATGAAAATAAAAACGTTTGTATGGCAACAGTGATTTTACCCATCAACAAACTTGATCTTACAATATTTTTGCAAAATTATTGTTATCGTGCAAACGATCTAATGACGGATTGATGGACGAACAGATGGACAGACAGAAAAACAGACAAGCGGAAATTAAAGTGTTCTATGATTCCGATCTTTTTTCATCATCACTTTTTCCACGTCTATTTCATCTATGGTAAAAAAAAAGCTGGAAAAGCTAAGTAGAATATAAAAAGAAAATTACATGAAAATGTCAACACAATACAGAAAATATGTAAAACTAACACGGCAACCAATTAATCGGAAAAATTAATCGAAAATTAATTAAAATCACGAAAATTATATTCCATATGGTATCTGCAATGGTTTGTTTTACACACTGCATTCTGTCAATCATTTTGGAATTGGGTAGCTCAACCGAATGAATTACGGGGATTGTCCAATACCCGGAACATAGTGTTTGACGCGAGTCATAAGCATAAAATCATTGTTCTGTGGCTAGCCTGATATCCGGATGTATGTATTTGGTGTAGTTATGGGGTATGACAAGCCCATGAACATTGACCTGATGGGTGGTGCAGAGGTTGGTTCATATTATATGTCACGCTGTTCGACGTGGTTTGACTAATAAAAGTCCAAGCCCCAAAATAACAACAGATTTCTAGCAAAGCCAGACCAACCTAACCAACTGAAATAAATCTTCACCGACGAGTTTGGATTTTCAGATTTATACGAGTGCGTCTTGTGCTGATGCTGTTTTCATGTCTGTTGGGCATCTTTTGCACCACTGACTGAATACGATGGATTCATGGAGTATTTCCGATTTGGAGCTCCATTGTGCGGTGTTTTTAGTGCCACGCTGGTTCACCCAAAATGCAATTAAGATAACATCTGCGGCTACATACCCGCAATGCTCTTTAGTCTTTAATCTGTTTTTGCCTTTCTATTCCGTTTAAACAGCATTATTTATTGCAATTAGTTTGGAGAGAGATTCAAATGTTTGACGAGTTTCTATGAAATGTTGTAAAACTTTAAAGAGGTTTTTGCTCTTTGGTTAATAATTGCTCCAAAGAATTTTCAAGAAATATTTAATTTTCCACTGAGAGCAGTTATTTTTGTCTTCTTTAAATTAATTTGTAAGACAATCAGCTACGTATCTATGTATAGACTACCTATGTATAGGTATATAGGATATCTATGTAAGAAGAATTTGTTTTCAGGAAATTTTATTGATATGAAAAACATGCGACTGATATATGCCTTTTAATAAACATAAATCTAATGGATACAGCTTGTACTGAAGGAACTTCGCGAGGCAAAACCATGTCAATCAAGAGCCTCACGGCGAATTTTTGGCTAGAAATAACAAAAGAGCTCTTGAGGTGCTATGGATGTCTGTCAAGATTATACACTTTTAACTGCGGAAGCACTTTATCAATCACCTATTGGAAGGATGTTAGGGCTCTTACTTATATGCTATCGATGAAGAAGAGTTACCACAAAAAGCCCTAGATAGAGTTTGAATAAGGGTTGGCTAAACTTCTGTGCCGGGTCGCAACAAGAACAGTCCCAAGGTAGTCTCTCTAAAGGATATTCAAGATTGCAATAAGGATCATAAAAACAGAAACTTTAACCATACATAATTTGCTCCTTACTTGCAACATAAAGTTTAATTTCAGAGATCCATCACTGAATTTATTGGCTGTGTAAGAGTTCTTTCTAGTTAAATAAAATACACGAATTTCTTGTACCAAACAATTTATTCATTTACGTACTATACAGAGGGCTCTTTATGACTAACTCCGATTACTTCATAATCTACAATACTACTTAGATATACATATATCCAATGTGATTACATTATATGATTACATTTGCATTACCACAAATGCGACTATCCTGACCTATAAATCGACCTCGATTTATGCTACGACAAAATTCCTTAACAAAAATTCTATACTAAAACATTTAATATTATACAAAATGAATCGGTATTACTTAAATATTTTTATCTTTCGTTTCATTTGAAATTGTAAATCTTAATCGAATGATTTACAATTACTCGAATATTAAATAAATTAATCTTAAAATATCGATACGTGCTGTTTATTATTGTCATTCTTCATATATGGTCTCATATTTTCTGGTGAGCCTATACCTTTATAAGGAACTCTCGAAAGTTGAAGATTTTCAATATCTTGGATTAGATACTGATCATTCTTGCATACCTTCCTTACTTCGTAGGGTCCTCTGTACTTAGCTAACAATTTTTTGTTAACCCCAGGTAAGGTAATGACATTTTTTATCATTACTTGATCGCCAACTACGTGGTTATGTGGTGATTTATGCAACCTGTCAAAATAAACCTTACTTTGACTATGATTAATATTTTCACTCGCCTTTTCTCTTAAAGTATTTAGATCCCTGCTTCTGGGTTGTAAGGTGTGTTCTTGTTAATATTCACAGATCTCGTCATTAACTTCACCTCTCTAATTAATATCAAAAAGTAACATACTTGCGGTAGTCCCTGTACTCCAATTAGCAGTATTGTTTATGGCGAATTCTATCTTGCTTAAAGATCGAAACTGAGACAAATCGGGCAACTCCTTCGCGGGGTTGCCATACAAAAATCTAGGTTTCCACTATATATTTGTACAATGCCTGAGAACGTGTCGACATAGCGAGCTGAAATTTGGTACATGATGTTTTTATAGTACCTAATAACAAATAAAATTTTAAAAATGGAATAAATCAGGCAACCCCATATAAAAAGTTAGGTTTTTTTACATATACTGTGAAAACGATCAGTCCTAGACATTTTTATTGTACTTAAAATTTCTTCAGAATACTAAATCGTATAAAATTGGTAACAATCATTTTTTGTTCGACGAACCGTTCTAGAAATATATACGAAAATCCACTTCAAAAATCCAACTTGCATAGATCGGTGACCATACGGAATTTTATACGAGCATTCATCTTGAGGAACCGGGGTAAAAAGAAATTATTGGGGGTACTCATTATTTTCTCATGAAAACAGGCTAAATATTTTGCTATTCAGCTTGATGAGACTACAGATGTCAGTAGTAATTCACAGCTGATGGTGTATGTTCACTACAAAGGTGCACATGCAATTGAAGATGAATTGTTATTTTGTTCTCCTCTCGAGTTGAGATCTCATGGAATTGATGCATATAATAAGGCTAATGAATACTTTAAGGGGTAACCCCACTGTAAATTTTTTGAAAAATCGTGTTTTAATTGCCTTAAAAAATTGTTTAAACCCTCCAGAAGAAAAAAAGGTCTCTCTTTGAAAATGGAGGTCGCCACCAAGCGCGTCAAACTTTCTCCGAAACGTCTACCTGAAACCTGAAACACAATTGGAGCTTTTCAGCCAGCTTTATCGCCAGTTTTCTTCTAAAGCTGACAGAAAAAGCCGAATTGAACACAACTGACCTTTTTGACATTTGCAACTTTAACTTGTTTATCGGAAAACTTTTATTTTTTACCTTCATTTTTTTTATTTTTTCCAATAAAAAACTATTCTCAAAACTTTAAACGCTTTTTTCTCGAAACACGGTTTTTCAAAATGGTACGCAGCATAATTCGAACAATTTTTATATTTTCGACTTGAAATTTTGACCAGATGTGAACATTAACATTATCTAGAGAATGTCCTACGGGATTTTCCATAATTTTATTTGTTGATTTTTTATTAACAAAACACCTGCCATTTTTTTCGTCAAAAATCAAACTTTTTTTTTCAAACGCTCGCCAAATCTACAAAAATTAATATTTTTAAAAATCCGTACGGCATTCTCTAGCTATAAGCTACTAAATTTTTTTCCGGGGTCTGTCTCAGATTCTTTGGACAACATAGGTGTTAAGGACCGATTTACTCTTTCTACCTGTCCATGGGATTGTGGGGAACCAGTAGCTACTTTGATATGCTGTACATCATTTTCAGTGTAGAATTTTGCAAATTCGTCAGATGTAAAGCAACTACCTCGGTCTGAAATGATTTTACGTGATTTACTGTATGCAATAAAGTACACTTGAAAAGATTTAAGTACCTCAGCAGTACTAGTTGCTCTAACTGGGTATAACTTCGTAAACTTCGTAAAGTCATCAACCAAAAGAAACATGTCGTCATTTATTATGTATGGATGGTGGAAGCAGACCATAATGGTCAATATGAATTATTTCAAGCGGTTTAGTACCCTTAGGTATATTATGTAACTCGCCTTCCTTTTTTTCTGTTGCCGGAGAGAAGTGGATACATTTTAAGTAATGCTGGAAACCAATAGGATTGTTTTAAATAAGGTATCATGATGAGTCTGTACAATATTTCTCTCCATCTGGGATGGCACACAAAAGTAGACATTCTCTTTCAATTTTCGGTAAACTAATCCATTAATAATTTCATACAATGGACTCTCCCTCTGCTCTAGCATTTTAACCAGATTTTTGATTATTGGATCTTTAAGCTAAAGCAGTTTCAAATGATTTATTCTCTACTCAAAGCGTCCACATGAGATATCTTTCCACTGTCACGATGCTCAATAGAATAATCAAATTCTTGCAGGTCGAGGGCCCAATGCAAAGTTCTAGGATTCACCAGCTTTTGATTCAATGTAAGTGTTAATGCCTTGCAGTCTGTCATAATTTTATATATGGTCCATATTAAATAGATTCTGAAGCGTCTCAAAGCGTATATAATAGTTAGAGTCTCTAACTCGTAACTATGGTATTTGGCTTCTTGATAAGTACTGCGTTTTGAGAAGAAGAAAACGGGATGAAACTTATTATCTTCTTGCTTTTGAAGCAACACAGCTCCAAAACCCAAAATGCTTGCATCGCAGTGCAGTTCGGTCTCGGACTTTTGAGTACTGAGTACTGTGGATTCCTGAAGTTTTTGTTTTAAACTCAGTTACCGTAAAAATTAAAAGCTGAATTTTTTTCGAGGTAGCAGCAAAGTCCTTGATAAACTTTCTAACGTAAGAACATAATACTAGAAAAGATTGCTTCTTTTACGTTTTTTTGGGATAGGGAATTCGTTGATAGCTTTTAAGCCTGCAATATTTGGACCAATACCGTTTACTCCAACTGTATATCCTAGATATGTTTTTTTCTTCTAGGATGAACTTACATCTGTCAAACCTAAGTTTCAGTTTGATGCCATTTACTACCCTCATTACTTCCTTCGAAATTTCAATATGCTCTACGTTTGTTTCTGACGCTATTAGTATGTATGTAAATTAATACCTTGTCTTGATCTATTAGGACTTTAAAAATGGAATTAATATAACGCTGAAACACGACGGGTGCATTTTTCAAGTCAAATTTCATACGTAAATATTGATACTGTCCTAAGGCTGTTACGAAGGATTCATATTTCACCGAATCTTCACAAACTTTTACGTGGTGAAACCCATCCTTCAAATCTAACAATGAAAATTACTTTTTTTCCCGCAACCTATCCAAGTGATCCTCTATTAACGGTAATGGATAATTATCATTTTGTGTTGTTTTATTTAATTCCCTATAGTCAACATGTAGTCTTAACTCGCCACTCTTTTGCTTAGTTAAGACAATTGGGGATGCAAAAGTGGAGTTACTCTCACGAATAATTTTTTTCTGGAACAGATCATCTAAGATTTTTCTTAATTCAATTTTATTTGCGAAGAGCAAACATCATGGAGTACAGTTAGAAATACTACTTTTTGTTAATGTAATGTTCAATTCATGGTGAGAATTTTCGTTAAATGAATAATCGTTATTAGCAGGGGTAGTTTTTAAAACCATTTTCAAGAGCTCGTTTTCCTCAAAACTTAATTTTTCATTCATATGTGAATCTTGCTCAATTAAATCATTTACACACGGATCAATATTTAAAAATTTTTCTAAAATAGCGTCATTGTTTATATTGTTACTTTGTGTTTGTAAAAATATATTTTCCCTATGTAAGGTTTCGTCATTACTTATAACATTGTTAGTATTAATGTTAAAATTCATATCTTCAATGTCTATATTTCGACTATGAGTGTTGGAATTTTTGTTAATAACTAGCTGTCAAAAAATCTTTGCCTAGCAAAACGGGATATTTCATGCTGTTATCTCCTACTACTAATAAAAATATCTTAACTAATTTACCTCCAAAATTAATACTGCAATAAATTCTGCCTAAAACATTTAGTTCACTGTTGTTGATGCCAAAATATATTCCTGTGGTAGCTGGATTTATTGTTGACAAAACGTAACGTGAGCTACAAGATTCCTTTATAAAACTAATGGGACTATCTGTGTCCAGAACTGCCATCGCCTTAATTGTTGTTGTCACTTCTGGGGTCTTTTGACCAAGGAAGGTGTAACTAAGCAAGAAATGAAAATTATTATTATTATCTATGAACTCATAATTATTACTTCAGTGATTGATTGAGGTTTCTCCAGTATTAAAAGCTTCGTCTTGAACCATCATATTTGCAGCCTGTTGATTACAATAGGCGCTTTCGGCAAGCACATTCTCAGTGAGACAAGTGAGATATTCTCAGTTGGCTCACTGAGACTGCACTTTCGGGGAACTGTCTCAGTTCCATATTGAGCTACCAAATTCGAACGCAACCACTGAGCAACTGAGACAAGTGAAACTGAATTTTCTTGTCTCAGTTGACTCAGTTTCGTTATTTTGTGATTTTAATTACAAATAAAAGTTTAGTGAGCTATTTGAATAAACTAACAACACTTTTCCTCAATTTATTACTATCCAATTCTGTGTTCAAAATTATTTAAATGTCAAAATTGGCAAATCAGCTGAGTTGTTTGAACTGAGACAACTGAGACGATTGCTCAAAGTTTTGTCTCAGTTGTCTCACTGAGACAGTGCTTGCCGAAAGCACCTATTATGTTGCGATGTGTCCCTGCAGACCACACCGAAAACAGTAATATATTTTTTGCCGCTTTGGTTTAGAGCAGTTGCTGCGTATATACCTCTGCAGTTGTATTTAGTATTCCTTTGTAATTGTGGCTGTTTTTGTTGATGTAGATGTCCTTTCCATATTTGTGTATATTTTAATTTGTTCATATTTTTTTAAACTTTGTTTTAAATCCATGATGTTTTTAGTACTGTATTATAATATCCTGTTTACAGCTGGCTCTGGTATTCCCTTGAATATATAATGAATAATGTCCTGTTCTGTGATGTCAGATAAAGCAGCTATTTCCTGTATGGTCAGTTCACACATGCAGTATTCTTCGATTCTGGAATTGTAATAGACCGGGACACCTTCGAAATGACTGCAGGAGACGCGAAGCGAACAATCAGCAGAAGAAGAAGGGTGAAGATGGCGAGCTAGAAAGTAAGCTATTCGTAGAGAGACTAGACTGCAACCTCATGACTTTGAAGACTCACACCGTAAACGACATATCCACGGAAATGCAGAAGCCTTTTGACAACGTCCATGCAATCCTGAATGGAAGCATTGCGGACGGATGGAAAAAAACATAACGATGACTATAATGACCAAAGTCGAAAGAAGAAAGGAAAAGAAAACAAAGACAATTATGACTACAATGATAACAGTAAAAAGGAGAATGGAAAGAAAGACCGGGACAACGACTCATTCGACGAAAAGTAAAGATGCTGATAATGACGATGGTAAAAGGTATAATGAAGATCCGAAAAGGTAAACATACAGGTGAAAATAAGAAGCGTAAAGGCAGCAATGACAAGGATGACAACGGCGATAAAAAGAGCAAAAAAATTGATGACAAAGGAATCAAAAACAATGATGATGAAGATGATAAAACGCGAAGGAAAATAAAAGCACGGAAAAGTGCCTCAACAGAACATTAAATCAAATATCTAAGAAAGGTAGTCAACTATAATCAGCGCGATTGGGATCGACATATTCCTATATTTCTAATGGCTTATATATCAGACGTTTACAATATGACCGGACAAACCCCAGCGAAGATCATATTGGCCAGGCAGATGTGTTTAGAGGTGAACAAAAGTTACCAGAAGACTACATATTAGAGCTCAGACAACGATAAGCCGATGTGCACGAGATCACGAGAGCGAAATTAGCAGCAAATACTCATCACATGAAGACCTGCTATGACTTGCGTGGTAATTCAGCGGGATTCAATGAGGGTAACCTTGTTTGGCAGTAACCTTCCGGAACGACGTAAGGGACATTCCAAAACGTTCTCAAAATTACAACAACGCTGGGAAGGACCGTATTCCGTAGTGACTAGAATTAATTATGTAGTATACATGATTCAGCGTGGTACAAGAGGCAAACGGAAATCGTTCACCTGGATCGGACCACCTCTTGTTCGCGACGAACAATTATAAGAAGAAGGCAGTGCTACGCGCCACAAAGTGATACAAGCGACATCTATTGGAAATGGAAGCAACTTTGTGTTAGTGACATTCTAGTAAACTTTGGGTTCGGAGAACTGGATATTCAGGAAGGTTCTAGGATAATTTTTAGAGTATAAAAACGGCAGTATTCACATCCAGGAGGCGAGTATTATTTCAGACAGTGAAGTGAACGAAGTAAACTATTTGGTTTGCAATAATTAGACATACAGTACTGGCAATAACTAAAGAGTTGATTTGATAATTATTGATGAATGTTATAAAAGTAAACAATGAAGTTAAATAAACGATGAAATTTTGAATTAGACCTCAAATGTTGTGTTTTAAATAACGAACTAAAGCCACGATCGTAACAATATTTATTTCGTACTAGCCCACGCCCAGGATTAAGTGAATTGCATTTTTGTGGACATTGTGATAAGTTCTTGAAGGATCAATTTATAAACTGATTTCAAATAAAAATGTTGACTGAGAACACTGTTGTGATTTGTCGAAATGAAAACAATCAAAAATACTGGGCGATATTTTATAATTCTAAAACTGATTCTGAGAATGATGCCAAATCTCTAATATATAGGTAGTGTTACTGTAAAAAATTAAAATATGTTAGTTTCTAAAGTTTAATTTAACAAACTTGAGCCACACGTGACATCATTACTTTACCGTTACATTTACAGATTACGATCCTAATAAACATAAAACTCGTAGTATTGCACATACCTTAGCACAGGTAATCGTTGGATATTATACAACATCAAGATAATACAAAGTTCAAAAAGCTCCCCTATTTCTTACTTAAAAGTATATTTTTGCACTACATGATCTGGCACTTTAGTCAGACAAGTCATTCCATAAAACTCCGTAAAAAGAGGAGAAAAATTAAATTCTTTTCGCGAACGAAACTATTGAAGTCAATTGCAGTGAAACAACTTAACCAAGTGCATTCGAATCGAAAAACTTTTTAAACTTTCACATTTGCTATAGATGCAAATATCTACGTTCTGTTCTTAAGGTGCTCCCTTAATATTTCTTAAAGAAAAAAAAAAAAAAAAAAATCACAAAAAGCATTCCCCGGAGCATACACACTTACATCCTTAGGTTTCTTGGGAAATGTAAAATGATCTTATGAACTACTTTTATCCCCGCATCTGCTTTTTGAGTACTTTTTCGTATACCCTGGAGCCTGAAAGTAATAAAAGTTTGGCAATTTGATATCAGCATGCTTCTCATAAATAACACGCAACGAAACTTTTCCTGAAATGTGCAGTTGTTTGCGGGAAATAAAAAATTTCAAGTTTTCATGGAACAAGGGAATTGGTTTGTAATTTGATTAACAATTTTGTAAGTTCGACCTTGATAAAGGCAAGAAAGAAAGAAACGAATAAGTGCGGTATGAAGGTGTATAAAGGTTAAAGAATGAAGAATAAGAGAATAATGTTAAAGTTGAAGGTATCGCAGGGCTTTTGTAATAGCGTTGCAGAGAAGATGTGGTTTTCATATTACAGTTTTTCTTATAAACATAAAATAAGCTCAGACTCTGTCTGTAACGGGTTCGAATGCCAGTAGCATGCCCTTTTTTTTAATGAAAAGAATATTTAAAAAATTAAGAAATATTAATGAATAAAAAAAAATTAAAAAAATAATAATAAAAAAAAATGGAAAAGAAAAAAAATTTACAAACTTAAAAGAGAATCGCGTTCTAAAAACGGGCAACTTTAGCTAGTTTTTTATATTCTCCCATTTTCTTAATTCTAGTTTTTAATAAGGTTTCCAAATTTACGTTACTATATGTAATCATTTCTAGATCTCTCTTTCTAATCCTTTTCAAAAATCCTTTTTTTTTCAGACAAATCTCCAATGTCCTTTCATATTTCAAGCAACTTTATGATTGCACGAAAAAAAATTTTTTTTTTTGAAAACAAGAAGTTTGATATCCACCTCTGAAATTAACTTGTTTACCATTTATGGCGTTTGCAAAGAACGAAACAAATAATAATATATTGGCGCCAAATCTGATGAGTATGGCAGATGTGGTTACATCATATCCAACCTACAACAATTTTTATCGAGTGACTTAGATATATAAGTTTTGTTATGATAGATTACAACACTTTGACTACTTACTAATTCTGGACGCTTATAATATAATATTTCTTGATGACAAATCACATCCGAACTAATGGTTTGATTCCTTGTGACACTTTTACTATTTACTTAACTTTTCATAAATATGTACATCGTTATATATTTTTCTCGAATAGCAAAATATTAAAAAAAAAAAAAGACAACCAATGAAATGGTTTGAGTTCCTTAAAATACATTCTGGCGGAAGAGTCTAATGATGGAAACTTATTGCTCTCCAATATAAACATACAAGAAACTAACTCCCCGACAAATACCTATACCAGAAAAAGTAAATAAGTATGCAGATAAAATTTACTGCAAATGGAATGTCTTGCTATATCATATATGAACAAGTGCCTGCAAAATGCATATTAGTAGCTATTCCACTTCTGTAAAGATTTTTACTTTTTATGTTGTTAGATCTGTGCTCAAGCTAAAGGGGGGTGTCGGTTGTAAAAGGATAACTCAGCTTTGTTTAAATTCAAATATAAAATTTTAATTCAATATATCACTTAAAACTAATATCACAAATTCATTTTAACGCGATCTTAGCCTATGTAAAATAATTCAATACTTAAAATTAACCTAGCCTAATACGATAATTCAATATAATTCAGTGAGTTCAGTCAGTTACAAGAAAAACGGAGAAATGTCGTCACAGTGTTTGTTCTTCTTATTTCTGACAAGGAAAGAAAGAAAAATCCACGATTAATAAAATTGAAGTTTTTTGGCAGAAGTAAATTTCTGTAGCAAGAGTAGATTCCTACTTAGATGAAAGATGAAAGTAAGCAGAATTAGATTTCTGCAGTAGGAGTAAATTCCTACTCAGGTGTGAGATGAAAAATAAGCAAAATTAAATCTCTAACAGTAGGAGTAAATTCCTATTTAGGTGTGGGATGGAATTAGCAGAATTAAATTCCTGCAATAGGAGTAAATTCCTACTTAGGTGTGGGATAGAATTAGCAGAATTAAATTTTTGCGGTAGGAGTAAATTCCTACTTAGATGGAAGCAAAGTTTGGTTTGGTAAATTAGGAAAATCAGAGTAAATTCTGATGTGTTCAGATCAAATTCTGAATTGGGAATGTGTGATTCTGCTGCATCTCGTCGCCTTTTTATAGCCGCCGCAAACCGGTACGTTTCGGCTTCATGATGGGTTGCCTTGGCAACGCTCGTTCTCAAGGTTTGTTAAACTTTGATGGCGGCGTCCCACGTGACGTCATAGTGGGCCATTAAGTTGCACTGACCTCTGGCTGCGGCGAAGGCGAGAATATCTTATGTAATGTAATGTCATTTGAATGACATTACGAAAACGTAAATATACTGCGGTAGGTATACCTGGTACATATTTCCTTATTTTCATTGATAAAGTTTATTAATGCAAAATATTCAATAGGTTTGTTATTAAATTACAATTGTAATCTATGATCTTACTTAAATTCGAGTGTAGAGCTTTTCGCTATAATTCTAACCTCAATTATTGTATCAATTCTATTGGTTTCATGTATATATAATTTGTAAAGAGGAAGAATTGGCACTAGTCTTTGGCAATAAAGGTTCGAGAGTTTTTTATAGAATTTAGTTAATATGAAAATTGATCTAGTTTGCTGACAAGTCCGCAGCTCGAAAATTGATTGGGAAAAAAACTCTTTTACAAGCGAAAAATCTTTGAAAACTAAATTCCTTTTGAAAAAGAAGGCGTTCAGTATCATATTGAGCCGCATACTCATCAGTACGTCTTAGTTTCAGCATGCCATATATACGCCAAAGTACTCAATTTTCGAACTACGAATTTTGCAGCAAACTCGATCAATTTTCATATTGACTTAATACGGTATGAATTTATTTCATAGCAACACTCTCTATGAAATGCTAGTCTCGCATAAGGCTAATTTTGCTGGGTATTAAGAAAAATACCTAGTATTTCGCCGCAAATATAATTCACAGTTAAAAATTATTTTAAATGAATATATGGGGTCAGCTGGGCTCTTACTTTGGCGTATATTGCAGGCAGAAACCAAGCCGTACTGATGAGTACACGATTCCTTCTGATACGAAACGTCCTCTTTTGCAAAAGAAATTTTTTTTTCAATGATTTTTCGTTAGTGAAGGTTTCTTTTTTCAATAAAGGTTCGCTCTGAACCCAACAATAACTAACTTGCATTTTTCTATTTACAAAAAAGCGTGTAATTAAATAATCCCAAATAAACATGAATCTCGAACTATTTCTGTCGAGCGGAACATTTCTAATATATTTTAGGCTTTTAGTTCTTTTATAATCCAATACAAGGGTCATGTTTTAATGCACCATAATAAATAAGCAAAGAATAATAAATCCATAATCCATCTTTATGCTTAATAAGGATGTATTTACATATACAACAACAATCTGCTTGTTTTTTTTTTTCTGTATTTTTTCTGTTTTTTTGGTTATTTTTATTTTAATCTGACTGACACTTTTTGGTAATTCCGGATTCCTTGATGAATTCGCTATATTTTGTCAACTTCCTAAAATTTAATAATAAATCTTCTAAAATCTTAAAAACAAAAATACCCTCCAGTATCGGACTTAGACTTTTAGGTCCATTGACCAGGGAGAAATATCAAATAATTCTGTAATTTTTCCTTCAGACGAACATCATGACAAAGCTCTTAGTACTTCGTATATATACATCGCTTGATTTTGCAGCTGAAAATGTTTCCTCTTATTATTAAATAATCTTCATCCACTTGATGTTGAAGGAAGACGAAATACCTTTCCCTCTTTCGAATGGTGAACATTACTGATGGCCACGTCCCTTTATTGAGTTGGAACGATACAGATAGACGATGTTGTGAAAAAAGCAAAGCTCCTTTGAAAATTCATCAAATTTTTAAGTCATCGAAAATCATACATTTCGTTGTTGTCTTGATTGTAGTAAATCCTAGTTTCACTGAAGTACTTTCTACTCTTTGGTCTTGTAATATAACTTTCATATCGTGAGATCCGGTTGACGTAGGACCAGGAAATATTTTAGATAATCAGTTTAGGTGTAGGTAGTCATTGGGGCGTTTCAAAGGAGATGAAGCGTGTTATTAAATCGATTCATTGTGGTAAAATATGCTGCATAATATGAAGAAGAAGACGCAAAATTTGGTCGGGACATTTTTCTTTTAAATGACTTCTCTATCCAATCCAGGCTTTTTCGAAGATTGGACAGAGATTATTTATCGATAAATATAAGCCTATTATCAGCAGCCTTGATGCGATTGGCAACATGCTTTACAAATTTATTTTAATTACTTTTGCCAACGATATTCCGACGAATTTTCAGTGGCGAATTATTTTTATTCTTATTGAAACTCGTGGAATAGTAATCAATTTGAAAAAGCTGCATTTGAACAAATCGTCACAGAATTGAAGTATATTTACAAATCTTGAAGTATAGTGCTCCTATTTGTCGTCATCTGGTATAGTTACTGCTTATGTACATTTTTGTACGAATAAATGCCTTGAATTTTTTTTTCTTATTCTTCTTCAAATAAATCCTTTTGCCTTGCATTCACACATACACAGGCTATGACGCCTCCTAATATTATAGAAAGAAAAGAAACTTTATGTATTTACTGCTTTTGCATTAAAACTAAGGAGAAACGTGCAGATTTTATCAATTTCAAGAGCTAAATTGGATTTTATGAAAATTTTTCAATCTTTCTGAGAAATATGACAACTGCGAAAATTGAAATCTTTACTTTTTTACGAGAAATCTGATGCAATGCTATCCTCACTTCGTTTGAATTTACAGCTACTCTGGGAATCATAAGACGGAACACTTCCATTTTATATTCAAAGCATGCTCCTACATAAATTTCGTTACATACTGCGGTGTTGTTGCGACAGGAAAAATGCATATTAAATTGAAAATGTTCCATTTAATTCCACTATCGGGTTTAGATTATTTTACGTGGTCAACTTTTTTTATATGTAGCTGTAATTCTGTTTGGTCATTTAGTGACATTTTATGTTGCGGGCCAATCCAAAGTGGGTATGTTTTTCTCCGCATGCTTAAAAGTATGAATGAATGAAGTTTTATTTAAAACTAACGTTACATATTTTCAATTAGAGATAATCTAAAATCTAAATATAAGTTAAGGTTTCGAGTTTCTAGCTTCCATCGACCATAATAAAATTTTGCAGGATGAGTAGATTTTAAATGGAAAAACTCACAGTCTTGTAATTTGTATTTCATTTACTTTATATAGTATTTTAAATTTCACTAGAATTAAAACCCACCTACTTCACAATAACCCACCTACTTCACAATAACGAATAATTAGTATATATTTCTACCCTGTATGATGTTATAAAAACTTAAAATACTTAAAATAGATTTCGTAGGATAGCCCGCACACCGTACGCAATCAAGTTGTAACAAGTTTCTGCGGATAAAGGAACATGATCGATGATAGTTAAAAAATTGTAGCAATTTTACCTTAATTACATTGCACCAGAAATTATTTTAAACATAAGGAAAAAAACTGATAACTTGATAATTCATCAGGTAACGCTGGGAGCCTTTTTCCGTTTTTTTGAAAATTATCAATTTTACAATAACAAATAAGTTGATTTTTTTCAGCAAAAATCGCATTTTTGACTTCAAAATGACGCCAAAAATTTAAAAATTTAAAAATAAAAAAATCCCGCCCGCGTTACCTCGACAAACATCTCCTTTAGCGAATGCCGTTTGAATTTTTGGTTTCAGATAATCCTACTTCGAGAAATCGTGTGCACGGCAAATCAACTTTTTTTCGAGACGCTTCCGGAGATTCCCTGCCAATCACTTGTTTATTAATTAATTTCCATAAAAATTTAACATAATATTCTTGAAATGTACCACTATTATATAGAAAAAGATTTGATAAATTAACGCTATTTATTTCGCCTCGAAAAATCCTCAAAAAATGCCCTTTTTTCACTGAAAATACCTTTTTTTCACTGTAAATATGAGTTGCTCCCACTTAATCTCTTCAAAGCAAAACGAATGTAAACAGAGGCACGTGCTGTTAAAATATCATAAAAAAAAATTCCGGTATTTCTCTCAATATTTCAGAAAAAAACCGTTTTCACAAAAGCGCGGGAACATTTTATGAGCGTAAAATCTGAAAACTCCGCCCCTTCTCGTTTATTTACGAAAATTAATCATTTGCCATTCTGTTTCGTTGCATGTAATCTGCGCTTTCACATTTTTTGTCTTTATTAGAAAAATATTTAAAGAGAGTTTGATTTTTTTTTTGATTTTTTCTTCTTCTTTCTTCCTTTTCTAGCCGTGTACGTTTTAAATGTAAAACAATCGGAAAACTCTTCCGTGTCTTAACTTGTCATTAGGTTAACTTTGCTTTCTCAATACGATTGAGCGTCGAAAGAGATAAACGAGTTTGTGCGTGTTTGTCTTATTCCTGTCGTTACTTGCTGTATTTAAATCCTATATAAAAGCTCGTAATTTTTCTTATATTTTCATTTGTGGTTTCGCGCGCTGTCTTTAAACAAGTATTTAAATTCAACACTTTATTTACATATTTTTGAAAACAAAGCCATGTCGGAAGCAAAAAAGAAGAAACGGCAATACAGTGTAGAATATATTAAATATGGATTCATAGAAAATTCGACGAACCCATCTTTGCCTTTGTGCCTTCTTTGTTCAAAAACATTTTCAAACGAAGCGATGAAGCCTTCAAGACTTCAAGATCATTTGAATAAAATGCATCCGGATAAGAAGGACAAAAATGTAGCCTATTTTCAAGATCTGGAAAAGAAGCATAATGCTCAGCCAAGTGTATCGAAACTTTTTTCGATGGCTTCTAAGCAAGACGATAACGGACTTCGAGCTTCATACAATATCTCTCTGTTAATTGCTCAAACAGGTAAACCACACACCATCGGAGAAACGTTAATTTTGCCGGCGATAAAAGAAGTTATAACTACTGTGCTCCATAAACCGGCGGCAGATATAATTGGAAAAATTCCTTTGAGCAATAGTTCTGTCCAAAGACGAATTGATGAAATGGCTGAAAACATAGGAAAGTCATTGTGCAATCATCTGAAGACTAGTAAATTTTCAATTCAGTTGGATGAGTCCACTTTACCAACTAATGAAGCATTGTTGTTGTCTTACGTGAGATTTATTAAAGATGAAAAAATATGTCAAGAACTTTTATTTGCTAGAAATTTAGAGACAGACACGAAAGGAAAAACCATATTTAAAACACTGGAAAAGCTTTGTGATGAAAAAGGAATTCCGTTGAAGAATATTATATCAGCTGCTACAGATGGTGCTCCAGCTATGACGGGGTGTCAAAAAGGCTTCATATCGTACTTAAAAAACAAAATTCCTGATGTGCTTGCTGTACATTGCGTTATACATCGACAGCATTTAGTTGCTAGAAATTTAAGTGAACGACTATTTCAATCATTGCAACATGTCATCAGAGCAGTCAATAAAATCCGAAACAACTCTTTAAATGACAGATTATTTAATCAGCTTTGTGTTGATAATGATGAAGATTTCAACAGATTGATCTTTCGCACAGAAGTGCGTTGGCTATCAAAAGGAAATTGTCTGACTCGTTTTTTACAATCTGTTTGACTCTGTCATAGAGTTCTTGGAAAACAAAGACACAGAATTGCGCGAAAACCTCATCACATCAAAGAAAGATATCGCATACCTGACATACCTTTATACATTGCTTAATGATATGAATCTCCAACTTCAAGGCGATGACTTGAACTTAATAAAAACAAAAAATGTCGTCGCTGCTTTCGTACCCAAGCTGCTCTTACACAAAAATAATATCGGCAGACGGGAGTTCCATAATTTTCCCAATTTATCAGTATCCTGCAACAACGACGACTTGCTCGTCTACTGCCAACATTTGGAAAATCTTCACAGTGATTTCATTGAAAGATTCCAGGACATTTTAAAATTGGAAATACCAGACTGGGTGTTAGATCCTTTTTCAAATGTCAACATAGCAATATCACCCCAGTTGGAAGAAGAACTTATAGAACTGACAACGAACGAGGAAATAAAAATCAAATACAAAAATGGTTACCAACAATTTTGGCTACAAAAGTCAATTCCGCAGTTGTACCCTGGATTGTGGTCTATCGTTGAACGATTTTTGATAGCATTCCCATCGTCATATTTGTGAACGGGAATTTAGCGCTGTGACAACGCTGCTTACTAAAAAAAGAAATCATTTGCAAGTTACCAAACGCGGCGACTTACGACTGTTTTTGAGTAAAATCGAACCTGATATCAACAAACTTATTAAAAATCATCAAATTCATCCATCTCATTAGATTAGTATAAAAACGAAAACTTATTACATATTTATATTGTTTCTTTTAATTTGATTAAAACATATTATTAATATTATAAAGTTGGGTTTTATTTGCTCTCACTGGTAAAAATTTCTAGTTTAGAATGTAAGTTTAAACATCAGAACCGACTAATATAACTAAATTAATTAAAGTAATGAAATTGTAGTTTTTAAGTTTTAGGGGTGTATAAAAAATGGGGGGGCGCAGAAAAATAATTGTTTTTCAAAGGGGGCGGTAAAAAAATAAGTTTGATAATCACTGGTCTAATCTAATAAAATCTAATATTTTATAGATTCTAACAAAATTACCTGAGTGCATCCAGAGGATTTAATTAATGAAGAACGTGCACGGATAGTCGACAAAGGTATGCCATCCTAAGCGTCGAAACCAAAGTCTTCTGCAGGAACTCTATCATTAAGATTGAAATCAGCTTTCGTAAAACAGTTTGTGATGGTTTCCTTTGAAACTTGATTCTAAGCTGCTTCTGCCCATATTACGGCATCCATAACGCTAACTGACTTGCACAATTCTGTTATAGAAAATACTGTATCTAGTTTAGGTATCATTTGTTTCAAAAACAGGTTCCTGTTATAAACTTTAATTGTTTTTTATAATCCCCTGGTCGAAATATTGACAAACAGAAGTTGTGCTTGCTGGAAGAAATTCTACGCGGATATTACTCAGTTTCAGCTGCAAATGAGATTATGAATTATCTACAAAAAGTAAGATTTTTCTTTTGTCCTTTTATCATTCTCTTATTTAAAGCTTTTAGCCACTCTGTCATAATTTTTTGAGTCATCCAGGATTTTTTATTAAACTTCCATTTTTCTTATCACTAACAATTTTTCTTTTTCTCCTGTCATACTGTGGCGCACTGTAAAATAGTCATATGTTCCTTTGAAGCTTTTCCACTACAACAAGTTTTACGCTGGAAGCAGTATAAGTTTTGTTTGGGGGATCTCTAAAAGGAAACGCAGTCTCGTCTGCATTATAAACATCCTTTTGTTCAAAATTCTAGCAAATATTCCTTAATCTCACTTTCCAGCATTCGACCGTTTCCGTATTTATATTTATAGCCTCAAAAGAAATTGATCGAAAAGGAATGTTGTGTCGCTTTACGAAGCGCTGTAACCAACCATTTGAAGCTTTAAAGTCGCTAATGCTATAATTCTTAGCAATTTCCAGTGATAAGAGCTTCATATAGCAGAAGAGATTTTGAATGAACTCGTCTGAACCAAGTTAATGTCCCCTTCATCAATATGTTGTGAGCGTTGTTCATTAAAAAGAAATTTTTTCATGTTCTCCTTTTTCTTCAAAATGTCGGCTTCACAAGACTTTCCAATATTAAACTTTTTTGACAAAGATCATACAGTACACTCCTTTTTATGCGCACAGTTTTCTACAGATTTTATGATTTCTGCTTTGAAGTTAAAAGTTCTCTAACAGAAGGCATATTTTTACTTCAAATTAAATTATACTTTTAGCGCAGAAAATGCAAGTTACAGCTTGCGATCACATGTCAATAAAGCTTCTTAGTTTGTTCGCTCTGTAGCTATGATCAATAATACAATTCATATAAACAAAAAAAAAAAAACGAATAATTATGGATATCGTTAATTTCTGAAAACTCTACAATAAATTCAGTCGTTTAGTAGGAGTACTACTATATATTCATATTACGTCCATACGAATGCATCCGAAAATTTTGAAGAGAACTATTTGGAGCAAACATTTTAGTTAAAAACTTTTAGTATTGGCTTAAAAAATGGCAACTCCTTTAAAGGATTCTCGTACAAAAATTCAGATTTTGCACGTATATTTGATACTGGTTGTGAATGTGCTGACGAATAATTCTAGGTGGGATAATAATATAAAATGTTCAATTAAAATTTAAAAAATAGCCAGACTAACTTTTTCTCGGGGATACCATACAAAAATTCAGAATTTTCACATATCTGAGAAACTATACAAATATGTATTTTAAATAAACTGAACTGAATCTATTTTGAGATCTGAAAATCTGTGTATGTGTTCATTGCATTTTTCTATCTGTCTAACTGTTCTAAAATCAAATGCGTAAAACTATTGTACTTTTAAGTTGTAATGAGAACATTTTCAAAACAGCTATGTTTTCAAGCATTTATCTTAAGCCTGAATAAAATTGCAAGCATTTTGTTCCGTTCTCTGAATATTAGAAATCCCAGGTAACAATTTAGATGCTATTTAGTTTTACTCAGGTTTTATAATTGTTTTATTAAGGTTTTGAACTTTCTAAATAGTTTTATGGTGATTGTAAATCATGCTAATTGTCCTTTTAGACCAATTGATTTTATTGTGATATTTTAAAAACCTCCTGGAGAGTAGTATTAAAATTATTTAGCATTTAAGTTCTTTTGTACTTATAAAAGTTTTATCGTTGTCATCAATTCAACTAGGCAGCCAAATAGGAATTAAATACCGCTTGATTTTATTATGGTTTTATAGCATCCTCCAAGACTATTGCATTAATCTTTGATAAAACTTGAAAGTAAGACTCATGAAGATTATATTAATGGTGAATTCTTTTCACCTGAACTGAACCATAACTCGTTCGGTTCCTACACCCAAAGTGTTTTGTTCACCGCACTGACACAGAACTGGTTCAGAACGTATGTTCTTTTCACAGCGGTTCATGTTCGGTTTCTGCTCCGGTTTTGAACTTTCTTGTTCCATGAAAATTTGTGGTTACGGTTCCGAACTAAACGTCAAATCAAAATTATTTGTTATCAATGTGGATGTGCAAACATTTGGAAGTGAAATTATTTTGTCAAAGTGATTTATTTTTTTATTAAAATTATAAACGGCGAACATTTTAAAAAGGCATTACTCGTAAATGCATCATCAAATGAGTTCTTTTCACCACAAAACCGGGCTGGTTCAGGTATTTTACTTTCTTGCATTCTTTTCACCTTGTCCCCGCTCAGGACAGGGTTAAGTTCGGTGTAGATCTGACAGGTTCTGGTTCAGTTCAGTGCCTGCTCGGTTTTGGTGAAAAGAATTCACCATAAGAAACACGGAGGGCTACTTTAAAATCAATTTAAGGGACAATTTGGTCTAGAGAGCTACTGGGCTATATAGGCATCCACCATATTATATGCAAAGGTTTTAAGAATACATTTCAAAATTCTTTCACAAAATAATTTTAATATTAAGAGTCTTAGTCAAACTCCCTATAAACCTAGTACGTCTTTCCAAGTGTCTTCGTCATGTGACATCCAAGAATATTGTATTCCATTCTAGGTCTGATATAAGACTTCTAGCGCTAGATTTGATGGGCCGAAATATTTCTTACACCTTTTAAGAAATCCAAGGTATTTCTGTGCTTCTTTGGCACAAGAGAAAGTGTGATCTGCGGCTTAACTTACTGGCAATATTAATGCCAAGAATGTTTATTGACGGTGAATCGGAAAATAATGCTCCATAAAAAGAAACTTAAGTGATTAAGTGATGATCTTGCTTTAAAGAGATGAGACAGCTTTGGGATGATAGATTACAAATTATAAATTAGATTATAAATTATTAGACGTCAAGAAGAAGTCGACAAGTCGAAATAAATTTCATCGCGGATACATATAAAACTTAGGAGATCTATGCAAGAATAAGTAACATTATTTGAGTATCAATAGACTAAGAACGGTTTTAACTGAGATCAAATAGATTTGAAAAAGAGCACCGGTTTTATTAGCAACTAAATTAACGTCAAACGAATTTAGTTTGTATTTATAAGTTAAAAACACTAAAAAAAGATAAAGGTACTATAAGCCTTGTAATTAGTATAAAAGTACGGTAAAGGTCAGAAACAACATTTATGTTTGATTGCAAATACATACATATACAAGTGTCACTAAGCTTTATAATGCGTTTATACAAAACTAAATGTACAAGTAGCAAATAGGCTTTAATGTGAAATCGCCATTTTATGCTTAAAACGCATTATTTTTATATTAATTATTTTCAGGAATTTAAGCCGTTTCAGTTCTAGGGGATATCATTTTCAAATTTTTTTTTTCAATTCCGAACGTATTTGAGATAATATCAAAATTTAATACAGTATAAATAAAAAAAAAATTATTTTACAAATATTTCTAAACTTTTCCTAATTTTAATTATTTCTGAGGCGCGTTATTATTTTTCGAGCTATCCTATGTGATATAATCAGTAAATTTTCAATCGCCGTAAAATTTTGCTACATTAAATTGTTAAAACTGCACTTATATTTAATATTTATAGCTAGATCAAATTGCATTACATCCCAACATTTTACTAAATTATTGTAAAGTGGAACATATAAATCTAGTTGGTTCTATTACGGTAATTATGTAATTATGGATTTAAAAATCACGTTTTATTTTGAAGTTTCATGTCTAAAATGTTTTCTGAAACAGTATTTCCAATGCCTTTTTATCTTAAAAAATTTTGAGAAATAGCTTTATGATGGTTTTGTAACGTTATGTGGGCAGGTTGATGAGTTTAAATTACGCTTTTAGTTTTATGAAAGGTTTCATAGAGGATTGACAACCATCGCAAGGAGTATCCAGATAAGACCAGTAAGGATTTATATAGTTTTAAAAATAGGCCCTCACAGCTTATTGTAGCGTGGACCCTTTTAGTTTTATAAGAGGTTTTTTATGGTTATATTATTTCTGGCTTGACTATTTAGCTTTATTACAAGTTTTATGAAATAGTATAGACAACGTTATGTAGGCTATGTTAAAACTAAAATTTTTACTTGCTCTTCAATTCAAATGCTGCCGGGATTCGATTTTTGAAAAAAGTGTTGCGTTTTATTATTAAATCAAAAACCCCATAAAACCGTGCTATTCCCCACCCCTCTGTCTTAAAAACTGTTCCATGTACACACCAATTTTTATTATTCTATGTACAAAGGTTTTTCAAACATATTTGTGTAAATGCTACCGAAGCTGTTCTTCCAAATTTGTTAATATTTTTCATGTTATAATTACTTTCATAACATTAAGATTGAGACTCTTTCAACTTGAATAAAATTTATTTCTACACTAGTTTATTTTAACTCTTTCAGAGGAAATGGTATAAAATATCTTAACATATTTTTCAAAATATTTCCAGTGAAATTAAGCAACGGTCCAAATTCAATACCATACGAGGATTCGTTCTCGGAATATATTCTTTGTAAAAAAATTATAATATCTTGGTAGGCGTACGTAAATGTACGCAAATTCCATGAAAAACATAAGATATTTTTCCTACTGTCAGAGTGATATTCTTATTGTATCGTGTCCAGGCAAATTAAGGTGTTTTGTTCCTAGTTTAGTTTTAAACTAACAGACTATTACTTGAAATCATATTGGCATTTACTGTGAATTCTTTTTTAAAGAGATTTAAGAGCTTAGACTAAGTGGTTAGTTTTATATACCACCGTGCAAAATATAATTTTGCGAAAGCAGGTAAATTTTTTTTTTTAATTATAAAGGATAAAGGATATTTTGTTATTATATTAAACTATAATTGAATGCAGTCATGAATTAATAAATTCTGCGCTCCGAGCATATCACGGCAGTTTTATGCTATCATGAAAGTGGATCCGTAAAATTGGCAAGTATTCCTTCCGACTCTGAGTCTGCAGATAAGGAAAACACTCTGGAAGAATCCGAAAACGAAGAATCATCTACTTTCGAAGTATCTCAGCATTATACAAGCCAATTTTACCAAAATATGTCCTATGAGCGTTGAAATATTATAGATATCAAGTGTTGATTTCGAAACTGATGACGAAATTATTCTGAACGATTTAAAAAAAGTTTGGAATGCAAAACCTTTTAATCCACCGAAATGGAGCAGTAATTTTCATATCGCTGAACCAGGACAATTCAAGAGAACACACTATGGTCCATCGGAAATTATTGCAAATCTTCCTTCAAACGATCCAAAAGATCTTTTCAGTGCATTACTCACTGATGAAATCGTTGAACATACATACAGTATTCAAAAGAAACTTATTTACACAAAAATCGGAAAAGTTTTATCGAGCTGATAGCCGCCGGATGGTACCAATTGCAACATATGTCTTGAGGTGGTCGCAATAATAGATGGATAGAAGCAACGCCTTCAATGGTTGCCACGAGGAATAATATTCACGTTAGCTGATTAGTCTTCAGCTGATTAATGAGGTCTACAGTAAACAGGTACGGATAGACCCTGGAACTCTTGATATCGTCAGTGCTAAACGAAGGCGTGTGGATGATACCTAGGGGGTGGTAGCTGATATCAACACCAAGTTGGGTAGAGCTGAAAAGGAAGCAAATAAACGTGACAGATGGTCTTTGTTGATGGAACTTAACTGGCTTTCACGGAAACCGTTAGCACTTCTTTTATCCTATTGGTCTCGGGAGAAGTATTAGAAGACCAAGGCGACCCTATGTCGATCGTCCAATACTAACTGGGCCTTAAATCGAGGCACAGTCAAACGTCCGTGTGTTAGCTTAGATGACGATGTAAATGCATAGAAGATGCACAAAATATTGCGCGGGAATATACCTTTCTATTCTGAGTATCTTGGGTTCAGACAAGTTAAACATATTCAAACTAATCCATATGTTTGTCAGCCACCAGTATATAAATTCTAAAGAACAAATTTCGAATAAATCTCTAAGAAGACTCTATTTCTAATCTTCATTAATGATCTGCTTTCCCTTACTTTCAATCCTATCCATAGCTTTGCTGATGACAGTACCATTGATTTCGCATACTCCTTTGACACCCTTGCGGATTCCAGAGGGAACGGCGCATGTGTTAAACGAGACTGCATGATTAGATCATTGAATAACGATCTTGACAATATTCTCGCTTGGGGCAAAGTGAATCGCGTCGAATTCAATGCATCTAAGACCCAAAGCTGTCTCATCTCATTAAAACAAGACCATCACTTAACCACTCCCGTTTCGTTTGATGGTGCATTAATTTCTGAATCACCGTCACTAAGAATTCTTGGCATTAATATTTCCAGTAAGTTAAGCTGGACAGATCACATCTTCTCGGTTGCCAAAGAAGCATCCAAATGTCTTGGTTTTTTGAAAAGGTGTAAGAAATATTTCAGCCCATCAAATATAGCGCTCCTCTACAAGTCCTACATCAGACCCAGAATGGAATACAATTCCCATATCTGGGCCGGGGCTGGTCGCACAGCCTTAGCTTCATTGGATATTGTCCAAAAGAGAGCCTGCAAGCTCATTGGCGATGTGGCAATTACTCGTCATATCGACTCGCTCGAGCACCATCGCAATGTTGGATGCCTTTCGCTCCTTTATCGCTATATGCATGGCCAATGTTCTCATGAAATATCTAGTCTGATCCCTTGTAGAATAGTTCCTGCACGCAATACCCGCGCTGCATCCCGCGCTCATCCTTTTACCCTTCAAATTACCTTCGGCCGTACACTTAAATTCCGTGATGCTTTCTTATCCCGAACTGTGCGAATGTGGAACAGTCAACCATCTTCTGTCTTTCCTCCGGCATACAACCTGCAAAAGTTTAAGGGCGACATACATCGGCACCTCCGCCGCTCTCCTCATATCCCTTAATCCTTTCCCTATCTCCTTCCTGCCACGCTGTGCTTTGCATCATAGGGTATCCCCTGAGCTTGGCTTAATAATATAAAAAAAAAAAAAGGATATGATGTCCCATATTTAATCCACTTTGTTTGAATTGTTGTGTGCATGCATATGTGCATAGAAGGCAAGGGATGATACATAAGATCCCAAAGTCTATAAGGAATAATAATACAATAATACAATTACAAACCCAAACAAAAACACTATACCGCAGAAAAAGTTATATACTGCGTGTACTGCTTCTGTGTGTGGCACTAAATTGAAGAGCATTATTTTCTGCCATTCAACCTTAAGGCAAACTATTGACAAATTACTGCCTGATTTTGACGATTTGGGCAAGAGAAATGAAGTAATTTTACTTTTGCTGTTGATTCTGAGTTATCTCCGTTTTCAAATGATTTTTTGTTGGTACCAGGAAATAAGGTCCCTGGAAATAAAGTTTCCTTATCTTTAAGCCTAGAATTACTAATTCGATAGCATCTATAGAGGCTAGTTAAGATATAGCATCATGTAGTTACCTTAAAATAAAAATAAATTATCTACCTGCGAATATTACCACTGGTGTGTCGCACTGATTTTTTATAATTCACGTACTGTATATAAAACTTCTGAGCTCATAAGGCATGCAGGCGCGTATCCAGACCTGCAGTCTAGGGGTGGTCACAACTAAAATGTTTGAGGGGAGGAAAAAGTCGGAAGTATTAGCTTTCAATTTTTTTTTAAATCATATTTACATTATATCACAAAATCTAATTTTCGGTTTGATTTGGAAAACCTATCAAAAATATTATCTACATCAATGTCGATCTCAGGGTGGACATAATGGACTCCTAACCAGATACTCTATCTCGTGCAGAGATTGTAGAAATAGATTCTGTTGCAAGCGTTTCTGTTACGGGTGAAGTAATTGACTGAGGATGAGCTTGTACCTTGAGTTACATTTAAGGGAATGGGAGTACGAGTGCATGACATTCTACTGACCACTTCTTCAGATGGGAACTTAACTGATATTGCTTTCTTTTCAGAAGTTGTCAATGGTTTTATCATTCTTCTTCTACAAATTAAAAGTAAACGTTGAATTATTATCAGAGTACAAGCAAAGCAATTCCAACTACCGAAAAGGAAACCGAATGGATTTTATTTTTATAGTTTTGCCGTAAAAATTCTGAAGAAAAAGTGTAGAATAAATTTTAATGGCACTCGAAACAATCCAATTGATGGTTTTCAGCCACCAGTAGTATATAAATATTGGAAAGAAAAATTTTCAATTAAATTTCTAAGAACAAAATGTAATGATTGCCAATGCTCCTAAATATCTTTAGCGAATAAGACCAACAAAGGCACCTGAATCAATATAACTCTTTGGAACCATGGTCGACTACCAGTAGTGAATGAAAAATCAAAAGAAAAAATGTCAAATCTTTCTAAGAAAACTGAATGCTTTTGCACTTGTTCGAAAGAGTGAACCACCATAATCAATCCACCGATTCGTTTGGACTGTTGTCGGTGAATAGAGTTATTCAGTAAAACTCTTAAGAACAATTTGTAGTATATATCTGAGAAAATTTTAATGCTTCCCTACAAACGTATTAACGTACAAATATTGAACAACTCAGGCTTGAATCAATGTCGCTGTGAAAAATCAACGGGTGGCTATACGTTGATGATTACATGGAACTAGGACTCTACTGGAAGACTCCAAAATCAAAAATCGTTAAGTTAGTTTTTATGCTTCTGTTGCGAGCTCCCCACCAAATTGTCCTTTCATCGATTATATGTCGGAAAACCAGATAGGTAAAACAAAATTTATAATCGCTGACCAATTTCTTAGAATGAATAACACTTTCAAATCTCGAAATTGTGTGCTATTTAATCTATAGGAGTAATCGGTGCAACAAAAATATAAAAGTACCATAATGCTGCTAGGCAATGCGTGCCTTTTTCTAAACAATGAAATACTAAAATAAATATTTAGTATTCCAAAATTACTTGCCATTCTGTGATAGGAATGATAGGTGACTTTTTGAAACTATATAAAACGCAATATAATTCAAAAAAAATCGCATGCGTTTCAAAGACGAAGAGCTACGAACGAATGACTATTATAACCACTCCAGACTCTACTATTACTACTCAAAAGAAGACAAACAAACGCCCAATCCAGCGCTAGCTGTCGCTGCATAGTCTACGTTATCTACACATTGTGTCCGTACGGCGTACTATACGAAAATCGTCCTGCTAAACTTTTGAGCCCTTCCCGGTGATATGGTCGTAGCGTATTGCATATAGCAATATGCTACACGAGAGACTGCAGCGTGTATGCCGGCTGCTGTCAATCAGAATATTCGAATGCACCCAGACCGAGAGAAGTGTGTTTCCTCGAGCTCGGGGTGACATGGTGATGAGAAAAAGGAAAAGAAGAAGAAGACAATCTTCTCTGTTATTTGTGATCCATCATCGAGCAGCTACATCAGTGAATGAACCAAAATTAAATTTCCTCAATCATCTGCTAGTAATCACAGCCTAAGTAAATTTAAAATATTTTTCAGTTCTAAGACTGACCTATTTTCCAATAATCTAGTTATTTTCGTCTACCCCGCACAAAATCCGCCACTTTTTCGGGCAGGAAAAATTACTTGGCTGGAAGAACAGTCAACTCTTCTTTATTCATAAAGGTGCCTAAGGATATCCTAATGTATCAATTACACCAACGCTATACTAATTAGTGGCAGCCACTGTACCTTATTGCAGAAAAAAAAAATCTGAACAATATTAACTGGATAGTTTATATATACGGAGAAAACTTGTACCAGTACAACACTTTGCTTGAAATAAGGCTCCGTGATTTGTTCAATTTTCTGTGGACCATAATGTATTAAACAACGATGAAATGCTACGGCTAAGGCGAATTGCTTTGGATATACAAAAGTAAGAAAATTTCCCATTTATAGCACCAGATGCTTAGGATATTATATAGGCAAAAGAGGCTATAGAGATTGTGATCTATTTACTGAATCAAGAGTGAACTTATTATATCTCAGACAGAAATCGTTAGTGGAATTACGGTAGATGATATCTGTCAATTTTTACTGCTAATGTCCAGTGAAATGTGTAAAACTCTCCAGGATATGTATTCCGGTGATACTGTCAAGGAAAATAAAGAGATTGTTAGAATGACATCAAAAGAGTTCGAAACTGGTACTGATTTAATAGATATTGCACAATCAGGATGAACAAAATAGTTAGCATTCATCAAGACATGTTTGAGACATTGAAGAACTTTCCCCCAGGAGAGATGAGGTTACGCTAATTTTGAGAAATTTTAATACTTCCATCAAGAATGTTCAACCAACAAAAGAAACTTAACCAAGTAAGAGGGTTTTTCCAGTATGTTAAATTAAATTGAATTGTTTAGAATTAATGCATGACTTCTATTTTATTATTTATTTCCATGCCGAATTTTTAAAAAGGAAATTCTTCATATCGTTAAATTCCAAACTTTATGGCATAAATCTTAAATTCATTTATAAGCGATCTAGATTCCAGTTGGATTCCTCAAATTTAATTACGTAATCTATTCTGAAACAATACTTAGCTGTTATAAGAGCGCTTTATCTAGTAATAATTTTTCGTAGAAGTTATTTTTTTCTTTGTACATATACATATATAAACGTATACATATATCAATATTATTAATAGTACTAGTATTATTATTTCTTTTATCATTGGAATGAATTCAAACAACAATCGCGGAATATATTACGTCTTTGAAAGTGTTAATATTTAGGAATGTTGTATTTTAAGATATATTTAAGGCAATGAACTATTATAACGTAATTATGCTTTAAATACTTTTATTTCTCCTATCACTGCTCCGAAGCCCTCTCGCATGAAGGTCGCTTAGGTCCGCCTAGTCTCTCTTTCCAGGTCAACTAGGGACTCTGAAGAATTATGCCCCTCAGAGTCAGATAGGAGGATGGGGCAGGCAAAGAAGACAGAACATCTGCGCCTTCGATGGTATACAGGCAAGAGACGTAAGGGTCCCTTCAGGACCGAATGTGTGCCGGCTTTTGTGTTGATAGGCACGAAATTTTTTTGATTATGGCTGACGGCAGCGGCAGGTTTTTTTGTGGAACCTCCCCACGCTGCCCGTCGATTGATCTGTCAGCTCATCCTGACAGTCGGGACTTTACGTCCCAAGCGAATCACTCTACATAGTTACATAACACCTGATTGGTCGATACGGTAGCGACATAGAATCAGTACGACATTTGTCTCGTCGTTGTCGTACCGCATAGAGTTCCCTCACGGTCAGACATGCTATGGACTAAATCAGCAGACATTTTGTTAACTTCATGACAAAATTCATTTCTCAACTCGGTAAATGCCGTTCCTCTACTGACAAGGTATGTCGCAACGTTGTATACCGAAAACATATTGCATATGCATTGTGCAGTGCAGACCCTTGGCTTGGTACTGATTTAAATACACGGTGGTGACAGTGGCTCGTCATGCTGCACGCTTACCGAGTCAATGAGCGCGTTCAATGCGACTTTGCGTAGCATAGTCGTTGTCGACTACGCTGGACTACCCTCCTGACAGTTGTCGAATGTAGTCGACTATTTGGTATATTCAAACTGCGGAGTAAACGATATTCGTAGTCACGCGTAGTCATGAACTCTCAAAATTTTGCGGAGTGAACGCTTGGTAGTGATTCGTAGTCGACTAAAAGGCACTTTTTGATGGCAGTAAACGCGCCTAATATCGTACCGACACTTTAGGGAAGGGTGTTACAACTCACTTTACAGTCCAGCGCCACATTCACTTCACCGCGAAGTTATGGTAGCGCTTTTGGGGGGGGGGTGCTCTTGACCCCTCGTGAACGTACCACTTCGTCACAAATATGATAAAATTTTGTTATTTGTCATATACCCCCGCTATAGCTAATATATAGTATATTATATAGCTAGCTATAAATTTACTCGCTTTTCTGTCAGGTTCAGTAAACGTCATATCTAACTAGTTTGAACATAGAATTTTCTTGTCACCACACTAGTTTAATTTATGTTGCAATTTATGTCTGGGTACCCGAAACCTTACTCGGATGATAGAAAAATAACATTTCCATGGTAAAATAGGAGTTAAAATTAAAATCAAAAAGTACAATTAGACGGATATAACCAACATTTTGTACTATTTACTTTCTACATTTGATGATACAATGTTTACTTAAAATAAATACAACTTGTCTAGTGGACATTTCAGTCCGACCCCTTATAAATTGAATCTTGAACTTAACTCAAGGAACAAATGTAAATTTGCAATGCTTGGACGATGAAAAGTAGATTCACGTTCTCTAGAAATTTGATTTAAAAGAACAATACGAGAGAAGATATACTAATTTTTTAAAATTGGAATTGCTTACGACGAACTTTGTATTAAAATAGTAAATTATTAAATATAAACTCTGTTCCAAAGTTAAGGAACCACCTAACTTCAAATCCAGAATAAGAATTTCTGATGACTTCCGACGACAGTTTTATTTAGAGCTAAGAGTCCTTGAACTTTTATTTAGAATCGAAAAGAGTATCTAAATCACCTCTGTTAACTGTCACATCACATAATTTCCTCTACAGATATATATGTATATATGTTTCCATTTTGTTTGTAGAATTACCACTTAACAAATTTTTTCCCTCTTTCTTGACGAACAGATGTAGAAAATATTCACTTTGATCCCATCTCCTTTCAAAAATTATTTTTCCTTTCTGACATAACATTGAAATCAAATAGGAATCATGTCTTCTGCTCCTGTTTCTTTTTTTTTTATTTCAAATCAATTTTCCTTTTTCTCTTCAGTTTATAGAATTGGCGATAGAATTTGCATGGCCGCAATTGAATTCCAGCTAAACTCGTTTGTAAAAGTAAGCAACTGTATTTATTTTCCTTCCTCTAGTAATGCTTTTTTTTCTTTCTGTATTTGGATTTCAATAACCGACATTGGCAAGTAATAAGAGGAGATTTATCTGAGAGACAGAGATCCATTCACTGAGTACTGAAATTAAAGTAACCCACCGTGGTTATTGTGGAAAATTCGATAAATTCAATGACTATTTCTACGTTTAGTACGTAAAAATCATTTCGATTAAATAAAAAGAAGAAAAGCAAGGGAAAGTAGGGATAAGGAGAGAGAAACCCTATCTTAAAAATACCCTTGATCTTCCTAAGGGACCGTTTTGATTTGAGAAAGAAAACTTAAACTGAACTGAGTCAATCTTACCCAAAATCGAATGTGTGTATGGGAATCAGGAGTGATGGACATACATATGATAGTAAGAGTGTTTTCGGTCCATGTATTCAGTAACACTATATAACAGAAGGTATGCGACTCCATCATAGTAGTTAAAAAAAAATCGAATACGCTATTAATTACGAAACTCAGCTGCATATAAAATTTTTTCTTCATTTTTCCCATAACATGAATTACCATCTAGGTGAAAGAAGTCTTCCCAAATCCGCTACTCCAGGACCCTGGAGCACAGATGCTCAAATGTGACAGTTATATAATAAAATGCTGACACTTAATTTGTTATTTTGCTGACAAACAGATTTTTCAGAATTTATTGTCGACATTTACACTTAACACATTGAGGTGAAAATTCGAAGGCATCCATGCTACATATAAATATACTTATGTATATATGTATATTATTATATATATAATATATGTACGCATTATATGTATGAACAATATTGTTGAGATTTTCTTTGTTGCGGGCAGCTTGCTTGTCGTTCCGGTTTTGATGGGTCCCATTTTATCCCACGGCCAATATTGAAAAGTTCTGGACTCTTTCACAATTTGTAATTATGTCACAGTCCAGATAAAATATGTGGCAGAAGTTTTTTATGGGGAAAATTATTTTTCCAGTCCCTCGTTTTATTGTCAAGTGCAAATGAGAGAGAAATGGTGAAAATTATGAAATTCCTTTTTCCTCGATTGACTTCTTTAAAATGGATTTGTGACAGGATAGAAAATAAATTAATTCACTTGAATTGATGGACTGACGTCAGAGGTTTTCTGTTATTTTCTATTGGATTTTAGATGTTTTAGAAAAGTATCGATTATGATAAATGCTCAAAAATCATATGCATTTGTTTGTATGCTTTAACATCTACTTATAGGATACAAAATATTTAAAGAACGTACGACTAAATCTATAGAGTCCTTAGAGCATCAAGTTTAGTTTTTTTCTTTAATATTATTGAACGCTACCGAGATAGATATTAAAAAATGTATGTCTTTTGTCTTTGATTGCTTTTTTGATTGTTTCTAGTATCATTTAGTATACAGGGTGATTCATAACAAGATACCTTCCGGTATACCACGCGATTCCTTGAGGTAAGCTGATCAAAAAATTGTTCCACATACCTTTTGAACTCTGTATGTTTTAAAAAAGCATCTTTAAATTATTCGTAAATATTTCCAAAATATTGATTTTTTTTACACACAAATTTCATAAATACCGTTAATTATTTCAAAAACTTTTGTGTGTAAAAAAATCAAAATTTTGGAAATATTTGAGAATAATTTAAAGATGCTTACTTAAAAAATACAGAGTAATACACTTCTCGACAGCTACTATTCTTAGCTATTTAATAAGCCAACAATAACACATTTATTCTCACGAATATATGCGAAATCTTCAACTGGCCACAGCTCCTAAAGAAGGGTTTCTAGGGGGATATGTGGAACAATTTTTTGATCAGCTTACCTCAAGGAATCGCGTGGTATACCGGAAGGTATCTTGTTCTGAATCACCCTGTATGTATGTGGTCTACAAATATTTTTTTTTTTCAGATAGCTAATTGTTCAGGTTCATGCACATAGGTTGCTATAAAACTTCTGCGATTTTGAAATGAGTCTAACTTGTGCGGAAGTCCTTCACTATATTAATGGATTTGAAAACTGGATGACATTTGGTTGGGGGCGGGGAAGAGGGTAAGGTGCTAGAGATACTTGGATAATTTTTCTTTTTCCGCTACTATTTTGTAAATTATTTCTTATTATATGACCTATAAAAATAGCTTATATCTATATCAAATGATAACAAACCGTCTATGCTTCTTAAAAAACTTGGTCGTCAAAATACCCAACAAAATGTATCCTAAAGATAGCACTTTATTACAAGATTTGATAAACTCGAATTTTTACCTTTATTTTAATAAAGGAAATCATCTTATGTAATTTTTATAATAACATTTTTAAAGCGGTTCTGCAGATACCAATAAAATACATAATACATACTGATCGTCACTATAAAATTATTTAGTGCCAAGTGGGACTAATTTCTGATCGAAATGTTCATATTAAATAGTGTACGTCAATTAACACTACACAGTACTACAAAATTACGCAATTCAATTAAAATTTATTCAAACTGTTTGCTGTAAGATTGAATGTCTATTTTTCTAGATTTATTTTCTTGTTCGATATCAACAAATTTCTTTCATAATAATTTCAGAATTATAAAGCCGTTAGCACATTTTCAGAAATTGAAAATGAAAGCTACTTTTATGACACAAAATTTATATGATTGCAATCGTACTGAAATATCGATACTACGACATTTTGTCAAAAATATAAGTAATATCTATAAAGAATTTTCAAAATTTTATGTAATAACAATAATATTAGTGAAGGTCCATATAAAAATAAAATGGATAAATTTCGGAAAAAAAGTACGGATTTCCAAAGTTCTAGTATACAGCGGTATAAATGTGGAGATCCGTACAACTTACATACAAAAATAACACGGAAATTGTTCCTACTTTTCGGGTACCAACATAGAAATACAGAATTAGCGATATCCTCAAATCGCTTTCCCTTTACTATCAAAACGTAAGAGGTACTTAAACTAAAATTGGACAAATCTTCAAATCCTTCTTTCGATATAGTTGATTTTACTGAAACTTGGCAGCATCATGGTTTCCGCGATGCTGAAAAATTTGACCACTCATATCAAATTTTTAGAAGAGATAGATATACTGATTCTGAAGCTCATGGCGGTGGCGTACTCCTTGCTTGTAAAAACCAATGAAATTGCAGCCAAAAAGATCTCCCCAGTTTCTCCAATACTTTCGACATTGAACTTATAGTTTTTAAGCTGGCTATCATAAAATATGACTTATACATACTTTGTTGCTATATCCCTCAAGACTCCATAAATATCGTTGATGTCAAGGGTCAGAATATTTACGACCTACTCATTTCAACATCTACTTTTATCCATAGTAAATCGATCCTCTTGACGGATTACTAATGATTGCTGATTTTAACTTACTTAAGTTTTCCTGGGCACTATTACATCTCTTGGTCTCAGCCAAATCAGTAATATTATGAATGATATGGATAGGCAATTAGACCATCTTTTTCAAGTTTAATAATACGAAGAAAAGAACGGACAACTACCCCAATACCATGAAGTTCATGGATTCTGCTAGTGAAAATTCGTGTAAGATTTGCGATATGTTTGCTACTTTTTTTTGACAATGCCTTTGTCTCGTCAAATTTTCAACCTCAAAATAAGAACTTCAGTCATATGAATGACCCTCATAACGTTCCATTCACTATCCCTTCAATTTCATAAGAGGACTTTACAACGGGTCCTGATGGGATCACTGCTGCCTTTTTTAAATCATGAAGCCTTACAATGGCAGCTCCACTGAGAATTATTTTCCAAACATCGCCTCATAGTGGTTGTTTCCCGCAGCTATGGTAAAATTCCTTTATCATACCTATCCACAAAAAAAGGTAGTAAAGTAAAATTTTTAACTAAAGGCCTATTGCAAAATTACCTTGCATGCCTAAATTATTCGAATCTATCATTTACTCTCAGCTGTCAACTTCCTGCAAGAATTTACTTTCTGCAAAGCAACATGGGTTTATTTCGGGCAGATCTACAACTGCTAACTTGTTGGAATTTGTCTCGGATACCCTTGATGGACTTGAGGCTAGCTGACAGATTGTATTTATACAGACTTTAGTAAAGCCTTCGACAAATTATCTAACTTTGTGATACTCTATAAAATGGAAAAGTATGGGTTTCCCCCAACATTTCTAAAATGGACGGAGTCTTATTTAGATAACAGAACATACCAAATCTCATACCGCCATTTTATCTATAGTCTTGAAGGCTGTATCTTATGCGTACCTCAAGGGAGTCACTTGGATCCGTTGTTCTTTATTCTGTCTATTGATGACATTGTTTCTGTTGTGAGGTACTGTAAGGTCTTGATTTATGCTGACGATGTTAAGCTTTTCGCTCAGATTAAATCTGTTAACAATTATGATCAGGTGCAGGGTGACTTTCGAAAATTTTACAATTGGTGCAAGAGCAATAATTTGGTACTCAATATCGACAAAAGTGCGGCTATCAATTTCCAACCAATCACTTATAATTATAACTTCTCAGGTTCTTCGATGCGCCGTGTGGACTCTGTCGTGACTTGGGAGTCAAATGTGACCAAAAATTGAATTTTATCATCCATATAAACTACATGGTATCAAAGAGTAGTTCTATGCTGGGTTTTATAAAACGTTGGTCCCGAGAGTTTTCAAATCCTACAATAACTCTGCGTTTGTACACTTGCTTTGTGAGACCATTTCTTGAATACGCTAACCAGGTCTGGTCTCCATTTTACGGTACACACATCGACCGTATCGAATCTGTTCAAAGAAACTTTTTACTATTTGCCCTCAGGTACCTACCCTAGAATAATTCATTAATTCTTCCACCCTATGAGGATCGCTTGGAGCTTTTAAATATACACTCGCTTGAGAAACGTCGTATGGTTGCCGATGTAACGTTTGTGCATCAATTCTTAAACGGGAATATTGATTCTCCATTTTCACTTAACAATATTTCTTTTCGTGATAATAGACACAATTTGAGAAGGCTACCTCTGCTGCATGTTACCTCCTCAAGGTCTAACTTTGGGATGTATGAATCTGTTAATCGCTTTGTGTATTACTGTTAATAATATGGCTGAGTATTTTGTGTTTGACATTTCTATGCACGCTTTCAAAGATCGTCTATATAAAATTTAATCTTGTTTGCGTAATGTTTTTGTGTATTGCATGTAATTTCATCCGGTGGGTGTTTGGTTTATGTTTAGTTTAACATACTAGTATTTCACATTGTGCAGTACAATCAATATAACCGTTGTTTACGAAACTTGAGACAAATCAATAATTATCTTATTTTCATCTAAGATGGTATAAAAATAAAACGTCACAACAATTACCATTAAATCTTAGTAAACAGATTATTGCAGGAACTTGCCATTAACCTGGCAATAATTTAATTTCTTGTCAGAGTTAATAAACATGACAGCCCATAATGTCTTGAGAAAAATGAAGAATAAAAATTATTTACCTTAGCATCAAGCAAATAATGTAGTAATTTACCCTCCTTTTTCCAATGTCTGCACGTTCATTAAATCTCTTCTGACAATTCTGACAATTTAATTCGTCCGATGCGGAAGGAACTATCATTAAAAAATTTATTTACAAAAATGTTTGCAATGTGCCGAGTCCTGCTCTGGTGGATCTATCCCTTACCCCCCCCCCCCCACAACCAAACGGAAATAATTTTCCTGATTTCTAGGAATTTTACAGGACGATTATTCATTCTACCAGAACCACCACGACCGTACCACATAAGTGTTGGACGCATATGCAAACGATGAAAATTTTGCAGTCGTTTTAAGAATTACGTGAGAAATTTGCCGGAAGTGATTTTAGTCGAGACATGATTTCCTTTTTTTTTTATATATATATATAAAATAAGGAGTCTACCTTATGTATGAGGACAAAGGGGACTCCGTCGTAATAAATTACTTTCCACAAATCTTTCAAACAAAGGTGCGCCTTTGCAATTACTTCAAAACGTCGCGTCGTCCCGTAGTTAACTCACCTAGTATTCGAATACCGTGAAAGAAGTTATAGGGTGTGTCAAAAGTTAATGCTACCATCAGTTCCAGACTGCTTCACGAACACATACCGTTTCTGTTAGACTTTCGTTTATTCATTTCGATGACACGCAAAGGTAAAAGTGTTAGAAGAAAGACCAACAACAGTAGCAGAGGAAAGTAGAGCCAAGTGATGCCAAGAATATTTTTCACATGTCACTCTGAAGTTTCCTCAATGTGTTATCAGCCTACAACGATAAATTAACGACGATGTTGTTTAAGACTAGACAAATGAATTTTTTTTTCTCATGCATTGTTATATATTACGCCCAAACGCTATTTATCATTTTCTGGTAAGAAACAAAAAACCAATTTATTCCTGCACAAGTTGACACGCAAGTGTACTTGATACCTTCCCTTATACTTTTAGATAAGGACTTGTTGCTTTCTTATATTGATTTAATGTAAATGTATAAAACCTCATTGAATTTCACTCCTATTTTAAATTAATTTTAGCTACACGGGTCTGTCGGTCTTGGCTTAGTTACCGAATTGGTTTTTCGCATATATTTCTAGAACGGTTTGTCGGACAGAAAAATAATAATAAATAATTTTATAGGATTTCGTATTCTGAAGAAGTTTTTAGTACAATAAAAATGTCTTGGACTGTTCGTTTTCACAGTATATGTAAAAAACCTAAACTTGATATGGAACACTAAGAAGGGGTTGCCCGATTTACTCCATTTTTGAAATTGTATTTGTTATTACTATAAAAACACAATGTATCTAATTTCAGTTCTCTACGTCGACGCGTTCTCAGGCAGTGTCCAAGTATATAGTGGGAAACGAAATTTTTGTATGGCAACCCCATGCCCCATTGCCCGGTTTGTCTCATTTTCGAACTGAATTTTACTTTTTTTTTAAAGTCCGTGTGCAAAATTTCAGCTCTCTAAGTATAAGCGTTCTCGAGTTAGCGTGCGCAAAGACAGACGGACAGACAGACGGACATGCAAAAATCAAAATAACTTTTAATATTATGCGTGGGTGTCCAATCCATTTTGCTCTACCATGATTATTGCGAGGTGTTACAAACGGAATAACAAACTTAGTATACCCTATAGATTTCATGTAGAGTATAAAAAGAAAAGGATGAGATCGCATAATATGTACAAGCAAAAAGATATAAATAAAAGTAAAATTATACACTGCAAAAAAGAAAGGAATAATGGAATTAGTAATAATATTCTCTAGTATCCGCCAGAGCATAATCGAAAGCGTTTCCATCATGCTTTCATGCTCCACTTCAGTTTGGTTATTTTGTTTTAAGTAATGTGATAAAAGTGAAGTTCGCACTCATGGACTTTATAGAGAGTACCTTCATCGGCTTTGATGTATCACTTTTTTTTTATATCATCGACAGGATCCGGTATCTGGACTTTCACTCATGGTGGAGTCTCCATCTGTTTATCACTTTGAGGGCCTATATATTCATTGTCGAAGTATATTTTACAAAATTTTCACAGAGGTGTATTGATAATTTTCCTGTAAAAAAAAGTAATTTCCTTACAGCATCATTGAAATTGAAGAGCGGAACATATTGGACAGTCAATAGTGGTAAAATACCAAGTTTTATTAGCGCTTTAACTTAACATAAACTCAGGTATTGGATGCTGACTATAAATTCAACCATGACAACGTACCTTTTATTTTTCATATGATAATGATGCGATAAACGGTGATATGAAAAGGAAATGACTCTTAAATAATCCCGAAATCTTTTGTTAAATTGAAAATTGTGAATATCATTTTTTTCATAAAGACGATGACACTGGAATTTTAATTTTAAAGAAAATTGCCGACAAATGGACATCACGTATATTGAACATCCTTCTGTATCACGCTAATGTATAAGGTAGTGAGATATAACATTTTACTTGAGCTTAGCGAGAATTTTCCTGTGCTGAATTTTAAACAAATTCCATTATGATACAAACGGAACGAGATGTATACATAATTATAAAAATGTACAAAAAATGTCAAAGAAAATAGAGATATAAAAAACATCGTACTCTTGTGACTGACATAACAAGATTTCCTTTGTAAAAAGAAAAAAAAAAAAACATCCGTAATACTGGAGATAGTGTGGAATTTTTTACCCATATTAAGATGAAATTTACTATCGAATCCACAACACTTTTCCTTTTGGCTTAAGTTCCTAAATCGAAACAAACCCCTCCACTTAAACGGACTAAACAAGATTTGGTCATTTCTTCGTTGAATTAAATTCATCCCTTTATCCTTCATGACAGTTTTTCTCCATTCGACCCATGACCTCTTGAAGGAAATTGCATTTAAAATAGCAAAACGTGAAGAAATCTTAATTCCGTCTCATTACAACAGATAAGCACCATGTGTTGCGTCCAATCCCTTGTCAACGGCTCATGAATGAGAATTTTCTTTTCATTCTGAAGGAGCTTTTAGGTCCTCATTATATATCCATTTGTATGCATACATGTGTGTATAGTTTCTGCCACCAAGCATGAAAAGAAAAAACAAAAAAAATAAACGGGAAAAAATGAGCCAAAGGACCTAACTCCCGCATTTCTCTGGCTTAAAGGCAGTTTACTAAAAGAACAGCGCGATATCATCCAGACAAGGAACTTTTTCAATAAAATAAGAGAGAGAAAGTTAAAGGCTCCAGAAAATATACGGGTGACAAGGTGGGCAGAGAGCAGAGACCGAACTTGCTGCACCAAGTTCAGTTAGCCATGCTTTACTTTATCGAACGCTTTCAACTAAAAAAAGCTTCTCTTCTAGCTTCTACTAAGTATTGGAACTCGGCCAGACATTTAGTCGCCCCTCAACACTCTGCCACATTGTGCATTTAACAGTTCGCGACAAAGAACGTGATAAGTTCGTGGGCGGGCTTTTTAACGAAATTTCGTCCAAATGATTTCCGACCGAAACGAATAAAGCTTTTTGTTTACTTTTTTTGCTGACCTTAACGTATACTTTAAGATAGCTGCATGGGATACATCTAAGTGCACTAATATAACTCCGACCTGACCATTGTATAAGGACTATTACTACATAAATGGATATGCATTGCATTGCATCTCATATCCATACATACATATATATATATGCAGAAGCTTAATAGCATGCTGACTAGCATCCTGTAACCGATTAGCTTGGACCAATGAATCGGATAACCTGCTGCACTGTTCAAAGTGGTTTGTAAACAGACCGTGGAGGGATGATTGAGCTTTTATGTTTCTTCCTGTAAAATGTTGGCCGACTGCATAAATAGTAAATAGGCAGAGTATAGGGTCACAGTCCTTTCATTTTGATAAAATACAGTGTAATACAATAAACGGCAAAGAAAAGGACGAAAAGACTTAAATTAGAGTGCTTTAAAGTGCCGAGGTTTAACAGATGGCGTTCATGTCGATAGTTTAGTCACAAATTGGTCACGCGGCAGCGATCTATTTTGGTTAGGTACCACCGGAAACAATTTTCAAATATAAAAAATAATAAATAAAAATTCAGATTATTAAAGTTGCAAATTTGTTGATCTGTGAATTTGCATACGAAAACAAATTTCCATGCCTGTGGCAGTAAACATTTTTTTTATTTATTTTATCACATAAATACATAAAACTGCCATCATGAAAATCATTCAGTAAGTCAAAAAATTGTGAAAATTCAGAGTGAGATATTTACTAGCCGAGATACAGGAGGCACTAAAAAAGTATAAACACAAAAAAAGGAATTATCCACAAAAACCAGTGAAAAGGGAATTTTCCAGGATTTTGGAGATTGACAAAGTGAATATTTTGGCTTGTATAAACGTTAGTGCATATTTGTGTTCCCCCACCCCAATATCCAGGGTTTAACATCTTTATCATTCTGAACTGACGGGTAGAGATCTACTAGCAATAGCTCAACTATAGAATGATGTTTACCTACTACCTATACTAGCGGTGCTGCTGCTGATGCTGTTATAAGTCACACCATGGAATTCCTGCTTGTGGATTTAATTTTGTTATTGATGGCGATACCGGCGTTTGCTGGTGATAATTTGGGTATGTACAATGTTGTTACTTTTCATTGTCCTTCTTGTTTCCAATCAATAAATTGCAAATTTTTACGAATGAATTGCGCTGGATTTTAATGGGTTTGCTATTGCCAAGATATAATTGAATTGAGTTTTAGTTCTCTTTTGTTTGTTTTTTTGTTATACCTTGAGCATCAATTAAAATTGTTCTAAATGCGAGTTTGTAACATAGATAAAACGAAAAACAAAAGAAAAATTGAATTAAGTAACTGAAACATATTGTTACGACCGAGGCCTTAGTTATTCAAATGAGAGTATTTTATTATTATTATAAATTATATTTCATTATATCTCTTTATTATGTTCCACTGTTTACTGTTTATTAAATTCTAATTATCGCAATCCAAATAGATTACTACGTTCACTTCACTGTCTGAGACAAGGCTGCCTCCTGGTGGTGACAAGCTTCGTATTTATGTATACTCTACAAATGGTCCTAGAATCTTCGCGAATATTCCATTCTCGAAACATCTATTCTCCTAACCTAAAGTTGTTTATTTCCGAACTTTATAGATGTTGCTTGCCCTTTTCTGTGATACCATTCTCCGAAAAATGTTTATGTCCGTACTTAATTAGTAATTTCACGCGAAGTATGTAGATGTCACTTTTCCTTTTTCTAACAATATAATACTATCCCCTAATCCTTCTCCTATCTCCGTCCTGCCATCCTGTGCTTTGCATAATAATGTATCACCTTACCTTGACTTAATAAAATAAAAAAAAAGCTGGCAAATTCCTCTCTACTATTGGTGAAAGGCTCTAGTATGCGCTGCTTAAGCTGGATAACTGCGCCAATAATAGTAGATTGCAATGCTGGGTGGAGAGGGTCTTACTCCCTCCAGCGAAGCAAAGTATCTGGGAATCATACTCCATTTCGAGCTGAGGTGGAAGACTAACTTGGAAGAATATGTTAGGAAGACCAGTATGGCCTTCTACACGTGCAAGAGAATTTTTGGTGGTAACTGGAAACTAGGAGCCAGGGTGGTACGGTTGATGTACACAGCCATAGTTCGGCCGATTTCTGTTGCGGCTCCACGGTGTGGTGGACGGCACTAACATGGAAATGTAACCAGGAAGTGCTGTCAAAAATCTAGAGGGTAACTTGCTTGGGAATAACGGGGTACCTGAGCACCACGTCCACACCAGCACTCGAGGTCGTGATGGATCTACTGCCGCTAGATCTCCACTGTAAGATGGTAGCTTATAGCGGGCTTATAGCGGGGGTTGATGGATGGAAAGGGGTTTTGGGCATGCCAATATACTCCGGAAGATAGTCTACAGTGATTGCAGGAAAAACACTAACTATCAAATATATTTCCCAACTTTTGGTCGGGGTGTAAAAGTATTAGTGGCCACCAGAAGTAACCGGGATGGAAAGGAGGTTGTTTTAATATCCGATATTTCTAATTTTATGGATGGATCCAAAACGTCCAGCACAGGAGCTGGAGTGTACTCCAGTGACTGTCAGTGGCACGAGTCTTATAGACTGCCGGAAAAATATAGTATTTTTCAGGCAGAACTTGTAGCGATTTACTATTCGGTAATATTGGTATTATCCGCGCGACACATCGGCATATATATGGATAGCCAAGCAGTCAGATGCTGTGCTGGTTAAATCAAAATTGGTGCCGTTATGCAAGACTGTCCTTTAGGAACTGACTACATGGCACAAGGTAGCTGGCCAAAGGAATATTCCAGGCTAGAAGGCTGGGTATATCGGCGAACGATTTCTGCAGGGGTTGTAACGGCTCAGAGCAAATCGAATCTGTCCAGCACATACTCTGCGAATGCCCCGCTCTGATGAACAGAAGAGATAGGCTGCTGCGTGGCTACTTCTTTTCAAGTCTACGAAGATGCAAAATAAGGAGTTCAGATTCATCCTGTGTTTCCTAAGGCACGCAGGATGGATCTAAGACAAATCTTTAAGGTATCACATGAGGGCAGTGGGCACAATGAACCCACTGATGGTCTAAGTGAAGCAGGCTAGATGTTTATAGCGGAACCGTCTTACTTAGCCTAACCTAAACCTACATATTTGAAAGGTCTAGAGATTCATAGTCAACTCTCTCTAGTTCGATTATTAAACCTACTAGTTTTTCTAGGTATATGGGGAGTATTTGATGACACACATTGTGTACAAACGGGATATGCCAAATATCAAGATATTGATACCCTATGTGTGTCATAAGCATTAGATAACTTTGGCCGAGGATCGATGGGACGCAAATTACACTGTGATTGACTTTTAATAGATCTTTTAACCTATGAAAGGAGAATGCCCGTTTTAGACCCGACACCTCCAGACATGACAGATGTCTTAACCGATGCATTATGATACTCTGAACAATTTTTATTAACAATATTTATTTCTATCTAGCGGGGAAGGACCAAAAACAACTCATTGTAAATCGAGCCGAAATTTTAACGATCAAGATCTCGTTCTGCTTTTAAAGAAGAAGCTTCAGTTCTATGCTTATTTTTTTCAATTTCTGAGGTATTCGAATTTTGCTTAAACAAACAAAAAAGCTAGAATTGATCTAAGACCAATTCTTATGATACTCTAGATGAATGCCTGTATAAAATTTCGTATGGTCACCGATCTATGTTTCATTTTTGAAGTGGTTTTTCGCGTATATTTCTAGAACGGTTCGTCAGACAGAAAAAAATAATTATAACTAATCTTATAGGTTTTCGTATTCTGAAGAAGTTTTTAGTACAATAAAAATGTCTTGGACTGATATTTTTCACAGTATACATAATAAACTTAAATTTTTACATAGAAAATCCAAGAAGGGGTGCCCAATTTATTGCAATTTTGAATTTTTTTTGCTATTACTATAAAAATACCATGCACCAAATTTCAATTCTCTATGTCGACGCGTTCTCAGGCATTGTCCAAATATATAGTGGAAAACGAAATTTTTGTATGGCAATCCCACGAAGGAGTTGCCCGATTTGTCTCATTTTCAAACTTAATTTTATTTTATTTTTTAAAGCCCGTGTAAAACATTTCAGATTTCTAAGTGAACGCGTTCTCGAATTATCGTTCGCACAGACGGACGGACAGGCGGACATGCGAAAATCAAAATAACGTTTGATATTATGCGTGGGTGTTCAATCCAGTTTGCACTACCATAATTATTTTTAGGAGTTACAAACAGAATGACAAACTCAGTATACCCTTTAAATTTCATCTAGAGTATAAAAAAGTCAGGCATCGGAAGCACTGATTCTTGTTAAGCTTGTACTTCTTCTGCAACATACTCGCAAAGAGGGCTGAAATCAATCAATATTATTTGGCCGTGCGTAATAATAAGTGATCATACATGCGGCACTTGTTTTGTGGCGTTCTTAAAGTCGCTAAGCACATACAGCACATTAACTGTAAATTACTTGTTGATATCGGGAATTGTATGTTGCTTACATATAGACATAGGTCATTTTTACACTAGAATTTTTCCGGAAGCGCCATCTTGTGGTGTATACGGGCATTGCTTAGTAAAATTCCGTTTTTTACTGTTACATACGGAATACTAATATTGAAGTTAGAAAAACGGGTTGTAGCATTCGAGCGGAAATATTAGAAATCCCTTGTACGTGCGTATAACTCAAATTTGTATATTTTTGCCTGACGGCACATTAATAGCCATTTGACGATTTGTCAAACTGACGTAATCTCAAGTATGTTTAAGTTTTTTGGATACTTCGCCAGTGCAGCTGTTTGTTATAGTTAATAACAAATTAAAAAACTACCGCAATAGATATATTTAAATATTTGTATTACTTGTAATTTTTTTCTTTCTAGACAGGTAACTTTTAGTGATTTGGATAAAGAAATAAATGAAGTGTTAATTCAGGTCAAAAAGAAGAAAGTTAAAATTTTGGTTAATGTTAAAATTCTAAAGAAATTTTATTTTGTAAACTATAATATTTATTGTCAATTTTTGCCTATTAAGTTTTTAGATATAGAACAAAATGAATTGTCCTGATTAGACCCTTCGTCCCGTATATTCCCAATTCTTGTTGTTGCTTTAAACCGATCCTGTAGTTGATCATCATTTTCATTTATATACCTAGTTTCTTATTCATAACATGGTGCAGAAATACCTATATACACATATTTTTGGTACGAAATATTTTCGCAAAGCTCTATCCATGTACGAATACTAAAAGATTCAAATTATTATGTAATTCGTAGCGGAATTATGTATGTAAAAACGTAATTCAGTATCAATTGTTTTCGCGGATTTAAACATAATGCCGATTATCCAATATTCAAAACTTATCGAAAAGAAAACATGCAACGAAACTTTTATCCCAATAAATACATTTCTGATGTGGAAAACAACACTTTCGAGTCAATTTTCTGTTAAAGTTTTACATTTTCTCCTAACTATAAAATGAAAATAAAGCAACATGTAATTTACTTGTGTAGGAGCGGTCAGTGATAGCTGCTCATGGATTATTTCTTCAGATGTATAATTTGTACTCATATCACTAGATTTCGTTAAGTTTTGTAATTTGCTTGCCTTACCAACTATAGCTTTTAATTTATTTTTCGGCAAGATGGAGAATTCAATATAATAACTACTAACAAGGCCCAGATTTGGTGGCAAGTCTTTTCTCGTACTCATTTTTGGAACAACAATGCATTCGCACGAATTTACGCTTTTTCCATTTCTTTACTTTTTCGTGCAAAAAAATTACATGAATTTTTCATAAATCACAGAAAGAATTAGAATTAGTCGAAAAATTTTAGCTGCTGCAGAATTTTTTTAAGAAAACTGAATACTTCCATAATAAAAGTTTATTTTACTTTTGTGATTGTGTAATTTTCTTAAAAGGTTTTCCAAAAACAAAAAAGTCTGAAATAACCCAGCATACATTACGATACGATATAGAATCGAATACGATTCGTTAAGGTTTTCGATTCGATATCTATCATGAAAAAGAAAAAAAAGGAACGCTATATCGAACCGTAAAAACGAGTCGATTCAGAGCCTTTTTATCGAAATTATCTCGAACTTTTTGAATGTAGACTTATATACTCGAGTTTTCTTTGAAAAAATTAATCGATATTTAAATGGGTCAAGGAATTATTACCTGTTACATACCTTAGACAAAATATCTTCATAATGATTTCATTTATCATTTCCTTGAAGTAGAATTAAATGAAATTCCTTTCTGCGTTTTTTGCAATTTATCTTAAGCATATCCAGCGAAAATGGCTGAAAAAGGTCATTTCCAAAAGAGAATTGCATACTTTCTGGTACTTTTGAATTTTTTCAGCCATTTTCGTTGGAGATGCTTAAATAAAAGTGCAAAAAACGCAGAAAGGGTTACATTTGGGGTACAAAGTGTAATAGGTCATTTTAAAGCTAAGCTTTTGGGCTTTTCAAATTCAATATGAAAAATTGATATTGATGACGTGTTTTTTTATAATAGAAGAAGAAGTTTCAATACAATAAAAACGTCTAGGACTGATAGATTTAACAATATCCGTAAAAAAGTAAATTTTTAGTATGGCAACCCTACGAACCCAATTTGTTCCACTTTCGATTTTTTTTTTTTTTTTTTTTTTTTTTTTTTTTGAAAGCCCATCTATAAAATTTCAGCCCTCTAAGTACACGCGTTCTTGATTTATCGTGAGGATAGTCAAACGGATGGACAGACCGACGGACGGACGGATATGCAAAAATCAAAATAACTTTTAATATTATACGTGGGTGTCCAATCCATTTTGTTCTACCATCATTATATATTACAAACGAGATGACAAACTTAGTATACCGTATGAGTTCATATAGGTTATAATAAAATTTATCATTGTATAGAAATAAAATTGTGCGTCGCAGAAATATCCGAAAACTCTTCTTTCAGACATCGCAGAATTTTTGAATTCTATGCAACGAACAATATTATTTTTGTATAGGAAAAAAACATATTTTTTACTATTTAGTACACTTCGTTTAAATAAAAGCTACTCTTAAAACATATTTTTTTTATCTAATTTTAGTTTTTATTTTTTGTTTTTTCTGTTTTTGTTTTTTTAACTCCGTGCACTTAGATCAATTGAGTTTGTCGCATTCCAGAGCTACATTATTCTATGGCTTCTTTCCAGTGATTTTTGTGCAGTCCAGTTCTTCGATCCAAAGTCAATCGAGTGTTCATACTCTGTGAGGATCGATCTTAGAATGTATAGCAAACAGGAATAGTGATAAGCTAGATTTGCGTAATGAATTCGGATTGTGTTGGTAGTCCATTTTTACATCCCTATTCTAAGCAACTTGTCAATTTTTAAAAATAAACAGAGTTTTCCCTGCGGTAAAAAAATGTTCTTTTCCTACTTTATTTTGAAATAATTCACATATTTAATTTATATCAATCTTTGCTTCTATTAACAAAAACAATAATTTAGATAGTGAACTTGACTGAAATACAATTTCCCAGTTTATAATCCGATTTATATTTGCAAGCACTGACTGAACACTTCACTTGTGTTTTTTAATTAATATGAAGGTTTTAACAGGAACTAGTTGCACTATGAAACTCTGCACAAAATATGCTTCTAAAATAAATACTTTTGAAAAGAATTGATTCTACACAATTTTTTAAATTTCACAAAAAATTTTGTTTTAATTTCTCCCGTACGGGAATCGAACCTACAATTGTTAGTATCGGTTAATGATGGAGAAAGAACAATTTTTAAGAACTTTTATTTTTAACGATTCTAAATCAAATTCATAAATACAAAAAAAACTGAATTTACAATTTATTTGTGCGCTTTCATCGTTACTGGTTAATGCCAGCTGGAAGCAAACGTGGCTTAGTAGGCTAGTTACAAATTGATAAAATGCAAGAGGGAAAATCATCTGTCTCGTTAGCTCAGTGGTAAGAGCCGTCTCCCGGCAAGCGGAAGATCCCAGTTTCAAACCCCGGACGAGGCGGTTATTTTTTCTTTTTGTATTTATGAATTTAATTTAGAATGGTTAAAATTAAAAGTTCTTAACAATTTTAAATTGAGCAAATCTGTTCACAAAACAAAATCATATATGACAATCATTCACTTAGCTTTAACAAATGTTCCTTCTGGCATCTCACTTACTCCTATATATATTGTCCTGCTCTTGACAAATTACGCTGATGTACACGAATTATACATGATTCAGCCATTCCTGCTTGCTATATATTCTAAGGGATCGACTTATTTTTGCCTCTCTGCGAATAGCTTTGATCCCAAGTATATATATATAACGGCGCGATCTATAGAACTACTTTACATCTTGTGTACAGTAAATGCCAATTATAAAACTATTGGTAGGACTCTCCATTTAATCCTGCTATAGCTAAACTTTACTCTTTCATTTAATACCCCTATTAAGGGAGCTGTAATCCGCCATCTTGAGGTGTCCACCATATTGGATTAAGAATGACGTCACATTTTACATCGTTTTCTACTCGTAAAGTCTTTTCATTCAATATTCATATGAAGGGGGGCTATGAATAAAAAAGTAATCTGTCATCTTAGGGGCGTCCACCATATTGGTCACCCCTCCCGTTATATACGGCCTTGAATCGAATTGACTGAACTTGGAATATTCTCATCTTTCCTGAATAATTTCATTCATAGTAAGTCTTAAATAATTCTTAGAAATTCAATATCGTTGAATTGGAAATTAAAAACTGAGCACACGAGATCTGATTACAGAAGATGAGAAAAAATAACAAATTTACTTACTAAAAGCAAAACACACTTTTATATAAGTAATAAAATACGTAAAATGGTATTGTGTCCCAAAATGTCCTGATAAAAAGGACAATATATGAACATGTACAATGCAATTGGTTGATACAATATGTTGTTCCAAAAGCCCATATAACTCGGAATTTGCCAAATAATTTCCCGTAGAGAAGGAATAAACTCAATTAATGTCAAGAAAATCCTTATCCTTGCCCGACGTATAGATTTATAGGAGAGATATCTCAATAAACATCCACTTTCCGCCCATCCTTCAGAAAAGTGTTTTTTGGAATCCATATAAAAGAAAAGATCAAGTAATTCATCAATTTATCTTAATTACGGAGACAATGGCGCCTCCCTACTCTAGCTATAAATTCTTTATATAAATCTATATCTATGTACAAGTATATAAATATATATTTACATATGTATTGTATATTCTAAAACAGTCGCTTTTTAGATCAAGTAATTTATATGGGCCGTCTGCTTTAATAAGCAAAGGAAATCTTGATAGATTTAGTACTGGGGCTGAACTTATTTTATTTCCCAAGTAAAAAGTTTTTAAAGCCTACCAGAAAGTTTCTTGATGAATGTGACAACTAATCCGAAGAGATACACTCTTAACGCTTGGTTAGTGGTCAAAATTTAGAGGCAATACCACTTTAAAGAGAAAACTCGTTTGGAAATTTCATGAGATTACCATGAGATTTAATTTAGAAGATTTTAGAAGGGAACAGTCCCTTTATTGAAATACAAAACTGGGGACACTGTAAGAGCAGCACAATAAGCTTAAATGGAAAATTTCTAATAGAATATGAAATGACAAAATGAAATTTATGAGATCAGTTGCAAATGGATGTGAATTTAATCAAGTTTTTGATAAAGCAAAAAAATGCCTAATAAAATGGATATTTGGAGCTAGGGGATGATTGAACCCGACTCCACCAGAGACGTATTTCTATTGCTTCTGTTCAACATGAGAAATTATATTTAAGGAACGTTGAGTCTGCTCAAAATAGGATGATCCGTGTTTAAGCATTCATTTTATGGTTCCTTGGGTAATTAGGGTTTTCCCTCGATAATACGTTCTTTTCTCAGGGTAGAGCTTATTGAAGATTTAATTTCTACCCTTCCCTTCTTTCTGAGTATAGATATTCCTATACCTTTTAATCATGACTATTTAATAAGGACGAACTACTTATGAATCTAACGTCGCAAGAGAATTTAAATACCGTACGTTTAATTGGTTGGACGGCACTGTTATACAGGAATGCTGCTTTTTTCAAGCTGTTTTCTAAATGTGTTAAGAATTAAAAAAAAATTAATGAAGGCCTTGTAAATAAACACCTCCCATTTATATACTCTAATTATATAGTATCTAGAATATCGTTCTGATAATAGTCTCAACATTAGATTTCTCATTCATAGTTAACATTTTTACAGATATTCTGCAGAAAATTTTTAAAATTTCACGAAAAAATAAAATCAGGAAATATATTAACCCTTTCGGTCCCGATTTTTTTCTGCGCGCTGGAAAATTTTTTTCTCCTAAGTTTTAATATCAGGAGAACCTAAATATATAATTAAAAGCATCCCTTCATAAAAAAATGTTTCAAATATAGGTTTTAGAGAATGTCCATCCCAGTGGACGTCCGGACTCAGTGGTCGCAAAATTTTCTTAAACATTAAAATGATAACAAATACTATTGTAAGTTCACATTCTTTTTATTTATACTTTTTAGTCTTCTAATAAAAAAAAAACAATTTAAGTAAAATAAATCACACATAATTTTAGAAACTCAAAGAAATTCAGTAACAAAAACAATATACAGGCTGTGCCGTATGTGGTTTTGCACCCAAAGGCGATGGATAGATCATGCTTGGACAAGCAAAAATTGTAAGGGTAGGTTGGTAGGAGGGGGGGGGTGGAATCCTAACGGTTTCCGAGATAACAGGACTTAACGATATTTGGGTATGTCTTTACAACCACAGGATGTAACGTTCAGAAGTTACAGGGTGATCTATAAAACAATACTCAAATATCCAAAGTCCTCTTATCACGGAAACCGTTAGGATTTTCGCCCCCCTAGACCCATACAATTTTTCCTTGTCTAAACATGATCTATCCATAGCCTTTGGCGGCAAGACTACATATGGGACACCCTGTATAAACTTAAAAAAATAATAATATCTCCCGCTTATTTACGTTGGTGTTGGTGAAATTTTTTAAAACAGTTCCCATCTTTTATGAAACATAAATGCACTTTGAACTTGAGGCAGTGTACATGAGTTTTGGAGATTTCCAAGCGTTGACAATCAACTTTATACTCTAGCCAGCTATTAAGAACCGCTAAATCTACTGAATGAAATATTACTCTTAGCGGCCACTTTCGGGTTTTTATATGATGCTATAGTAGCTGATCAATTGATATTTCTTGTCAACTCCTCCCATTGTCGAGTTATACAAACGTACCACTTCTGGTATATCTACGATCACATATTTTGATGCTGTCTTATCCCGTATCTCAATTTGATCTTTTATGCCGATTGTGGTGCAATTGGATCCCATATATACAGGTTTATTATCCAACCATAATGTTAGAACAACATTGTCATCGTTACTTACTACTTCTTCACAAAATCCACGATTATTTTTCCTTAATATTTTGTCAGATGAAAAAGGAGTGTTTGGAAATCTGTTCCATCTTATTGTTTCAGCTGCATAAATGCCTCTTTGCTTTAGAACATACAAAATATTGTAAGTCGTGAAAAAGTTATCAACAAATAGATTGTGGCCTGCACTAAGTGATGCATGACCACTCCTGCTCCTAGACCGAAATCCTCCTATTTTAATTCCGTAGTTTTTCCCTGGTAAACCAAGAAATCGTAAAATATACCACTTTCATCACAAATTAAAATTTTTTTATTCCACATGCCTTTGGTTTACCTTTAACGTACTGCTTGAAGGAAAGTCTTCCTTTCAAGGAAATCATTTGCTCATCCACACACAAATTTTCTCTTTTATCAGTTGACGACATCTTTTTTTACTGATTCCAAGATCGGTCTAACTTTAAAAAGATGGTCTGTGTTGGTTTTTGGAATGTGAAAATTATATACTAAATGAAAATGTGTGCGAAGATCGAAAAATCTATCTCGGGTCATAGTATTTGAAACTTTCGATATTCTCATATTTCGATCCCAAAACATCCTTACCCGTGGAAAGCGTAAAGAACCCATAAAGATATGTAGTCCAAAAAGATCACGAATTTCAGAAGCAATAGTGTGTTTGAACTGAGAAGTCTGTTGTTGTTCTGCATACATATTTGTGTACATGGCCATGATTTCCTATAGTTCTGTACTAATATGTTTTCCGAAATACTGGAGAGGATCTTTTTCTCCATCAGACTCATCAAATCTATCCACACTTTGTTCATCCTTAGATCGCGTCACGTATGGACGATTTTTCCATTTTATTGCCTTAATCAATTAATAAATAGGATGTCTGCGAAATTGTAATCTTGGATGATTGATCTTCCGTAATCGCAACACTTTCATAGCTCTCTCGTTGAGCATCATCTTCCTCAAAAGCGATCTCTAAACTTCTGGCGAAGTCTTTCTCCTAATTTTTTGTTAAACACCTGTTCAAAAGTAATTCATGTTTTTGTTACTTTTCAAGGAATTTTGTTTTATTTATACCTGGCTTTAATCTTTGTTTACTTGTTGGCGATACATACATTTCGTCCTCGCTTATATCACTATCCTTGGAAATACCACTATCCGCGGAAATATCACTACCCTCGGATATATCATTTTCCATTAAACATGCCATCCACTCGTCTTCTCTTAGCCTGCTCATATTTGTAATCACTGAATACAAGAATAAAAATACACCGAATATCACAAAACAAAAAATCTATCCTTCAGTCCCAATGTCCACCCCAGTGGACAATTAACTCACCTACTTATATTGATTAACCTGGAAATTGCGGAGAGTGTATGCTGTTATAAAACCACTGTTTACCTCTTACAAAACAGGTTTTTAATAATTATCTTCTTTTCAATTATTTCACCAATAAATTATTACACAAGAAAAATCACTCTGTGAACGTTCTTGTAATTATTACTAGACTATATACAAATATGAAGAAAATATGAATCATACGCACTGCTTTAGTTAGGTTTGATGCCTAAAACTTATGCAAGAGATATTAAACAATAATTTTGTGAAGCCAAAAGATTGGCTTAATCGAAAGCATACCTCTAAGGCTCACATGTTTTTCATATCCATTGGGATGGACACTGGGTCTGAAAGGGTTTAGGCAGGAATATATCCAGGCCTCGGGGCTTGCTCGAAATTTCCAACGCGGGTTTTTCAATAAGGCAATACAAAACCAAGCCTAGCAGCTACCCTGAAATCCTAGCAGCTACTCTCAAAGCCTAGCCGCAAGGCGCGCTTTGCTCAATGTCGAAAATTCTTCTCCCAGTACCACTTCTGTCAGCAAATTTATTATTTTTTTATTTGGTTCTATCAAACGAAATATTTGGCATATAAGAATCACACATTTTTTAAATGACGATAATAAATTATTAAAATGAATGAACCTAGACGACCTTCATCTATTTGAGCGGGCTCCGGGATATTGAGAGGTATAATGTAATGTGAAATATGCTTTCATTGTAAGTACAGATATAGCGAAGACTCATCTATTCTATTAAATAGAAGAAGAGTGTGTCAATTTGTCAAGTGTTTTGCAACCCAGGGCTATTGTAGCATTTTTTGTAAAAAAAAAAAACAAATCGTGAAACATCTTTTTATATTGAAATATAATTAAATGTACGAAATACGTTGCTTACCAAATACATCCAAATATAACAGATAAGAAAAGACCTTAAACCTCCATTAAGTTAAAAAGTCTATTTATTATGCAAATGGAATACTTTTCCTTGCGATTCACCATCTCAGCTTACTTTCAATTTAACAAATAATAATAAAGAAAATTGGTATAATTAACTAATGCCAGGAATTATTGAGTACTGAAGGTATTAGATCGACAGGGTCCCTGATATCCCACAGCTCTTTCAGAAATAAACGTTTCCAGATAAAACTACAAAAGAAACGATAAAAAATCGAGCTCCTGACTCCTCCCTGAAATCATTTTAAGGCAGAGTATGGAAATGCACACTCACGTGCGCACACGAATAACTCATGACAAGTTTATGTGCGCGTATGTATTTATGTACCTCAAATTGTATTAACAACATTTGTAAACGAGTGATATCAATGCCAGTGAACACGATAATTACTATAACTGGAGAACGATTTTTCACACATCTCCCAAATACATTTAAAATGCAATTACTTTTTTCACGATGAAAATACAAATGTTTGTTATACCTGTACACCCACTTTTCACTAAACTGACAAAAGTCACATTTATTCATAAGCCCACTAAATATTTATAACCTTTGCGGCTGTACGGTAAGACACATACTGAGGACGCAACCATGCAAGACAAGTTGAATTTTACTCTTTTCAGAGCAGTAAAATTATGACGGTGAAGCAAATTTACTGCATTCATTTAGATAATTTTAAACCAAGTTAGAAGAATTACCACATTTGTTGTAGTAATTACTTTATTTACAATTCAATTCAAAATGTAATTAACCTACAAAAATGTAGTAAAATTTACTATTAAGATTGTAACATGTTTACATAAATGTTTTAGAGTGTATATTGACCAGAAGGATGGCCCAGTGTGTGCGTGTGTCGTATGAACCCAACATGGACGTATCTCGTATAGTCCTTGGACGAAGTTCATGCGCCGAAAGGATAAGTCGAAAGTCAACTTATCTACAGGTGTATTAGATAGGTAGAGTGTATATGTAACGCTAGTAAAGCATCCACTGAGTATATTTATACTCACCAGTTAATTTTCTAATCTTTTCAACTCCGGTTTGACAACAGCGAAGGGTAGCCAATACATATGATAATTTACTTAGCTTTAAATAAATGTGAAAAGATACGGCATCATTCGTCCTTAAAACCTTTTTGTAAAAACAATCAAAATGGAAATATCATAATAAACGTTCACGCGTTTTACTTTATTTTATGGGACTTTGTAATAATATACAGATTACATTTTATTTATTATTTGTTATTTACTTAAAAAAAACACTAACCTTCAGGAGGGGGCGGGGTTCCGTTGGTCCACCCATCGGAGGTATGCCCCTGGAAGTATACATATAAAACGGATGTAGTCCGGAAATGTGAGTTGTTTCAATCAGATTTTAATATCTTGGCACATTTCAAGTAATATATCATAAATTTATTGAGTAATTTATCCCAATAGCATTTGACCGATTGTTAGCTTTATGAGAATCTGATCGATGCATCGAAGCAATTATCATTTTATATATACTTTTCCCTTCAAGTACCCAAACGGAAAGAAATCTGGGGCTCTCATATCAATGGAGCAAACAAATAAGGTTCAGACGAAATGGTTTTAGAATTTTATTCATTTTTCCATTTCTATTAGTTCTAGTTGAATGTTCAAAAAACAAAAAAAAAACAGGAATCAAGAACGTCGAAGCTAAAATATAATTAAAAATTAAAATCGAAAAGTGAAACTGGAAACTGAAAAATGATAAAGTTCTGCTTTGCTCAAGTAGAATATCGCGTTTATCTATATAATTGGACAATAATAAACAATAAAAAAACTTTTAAATGCATTAAATTCAACACTTTTATGAAATTAAATAAAAAAGAAAACATTTCAAAAATAATCTCTTTTATCTTTATTTAATCTACGGTAGTTTTGCTGAAAAAAAATCTCCAGTCTAGCAAAAGGTATATTTCTTCTGGCACAAAAGTTTTTGCATCAGACTTCCATTGGGAGTGCCATTACTCGTTCTGCTGTGCACAGTAAGTGTATACTTTCCAGAAATTATTCTCAGGAAAAAAGACCATTTTCTTTGAGACTGGCGATAAGACTTGGAGCTCATTTTCACACTAACAGGTACCTATCACATTACAGGGGATTTCTTTTTGAATCTTTTCTGAATTTTGATCAAAATGAAAATCCTTATCTATGCTCAGCTTAACGCTAACGTTAGCAAGTTCAGGGAACATTCAAACATACCAATCTGATCCTGTTGCAATGTATGTATGTATGAATTTAATGTAGTGTTCCTAAACAATGCTGAAATAATTCCAGACACCTTATGTACTAGTAAGGTCACAATGAATGCTGACACAAGAGTTCTCATCAAACTAACAAAAGACAGAGAAGTAAAATGAATTCATGGGTTAACTGCCATCTTTTTGTAGAAAGAAAGCAATACTTTTTGCCATTATTCCTCATTGTGTTTTACTTGAGCTTTTTAATTTTTTTTCTGTTTTAACTTTTTTCCATTTTATATTTAGAAAGTTCTTTGGAAATGTTTTAAAATGTGTATGGATAAACAAAACAAAAAAATTTAGTTGAAGCAAAACAATAAAAATTTGATGTCTTACAAAAGTAGTTTTCAAGATTCTTATATCATTTGCCGCTGAAATTATTTTTGTAAGAAACATACTCTCACTATTAGTGATGTACTTACATATATGCGTTTCAGGCCTAAAACAGGACTCAGATTTTAAGCTTTCCTGTTTTTTTATAAAGACCAAAATGAAAAGGGATAGTAATATGTATAATAGTATGACTACATTGCATACGGTATTATATTTTCTGTAAGGAGTAGCTCTTTGTGGTATTAATGGTAACACTTTTTTTGCCTTTTTAGTATCTAGTTCCACTACACCTTCACCACCAAACAATGGTGAAGTGGTTGTTGACTACCTGGATAAATCTAATATTTTAGCTGCTGGATTCACTACAAATAAACGTCTTCCGCCCACTTCACAATCACCTGTTTAGCATTTCCCATGTAGATGTGTACAAGACCCCAATACACATCCGTACGAGAGATGTGTTCAAGGTCCATAAGGAGTTCGAGGTCTCCAAAGGCATTGGATGTAATGGTTTCTCGCACCTGTTATTTACAAGCTGCGCCTCTTCCTTGCCGAAGTGTCTGGGCAAACTATTCTATTTGCCTTATTCAACAGGAAAATTTCCAATTGCTTGTAAATTAACTGACGTTCAGCCAATTCTCAATAAAGGAGAGGGTAGCGATCTTTCAAGTTATCAACCAGTTGCAATCAGTTCGATTCTTTCAAATGTCTTTGAATCTATCATTAAATCTAAATTAATGAATTATCTAGAAACCAATCAACTCATCAATGATCACCAATATGACTTCCGGGCGGTATACTCATCTGAAAACCTATTGACTTTTTTACGGAACGTTAAAAGCGTAGTCTACACAATGTTGGTGAGTCTAACGATTTCTGACTCAACAAAATTGTCAAGACTACGGCTCCAACGTTATATTTTCCTTACATATTTCAAAGGCCTTTGGTAGCAGCTGAATGTCAGCTCTTTGAGCCACACAAGCATTTGATCTCTTCCTTCCTCTTCTATGATGGATTAAAAGTTTTTCATTTCTGCAATTAATATGGGTTGTATTTGATAGCATTTCATCTGAACCTCACTCTACGAATGCCTGTGTACCCAGGCTCTGTAATCTCTCCGTCCCTGTTTTTAATTTTCATTAATAATCTGGTTTCCCGTACTTTCAATTCCATCCATAGGCTTGTCGATGATAGTAACCTTGATTTCGCTGACTGCTTTGACACTCTTGCAGACTCCAGAGGGAATATAAAATCTTTCAATCGAGATTGCATGAATGGATCAATGAATAATGACCTTGAAAATATCCTCCTTCGAGCAAGGCGAATCGGATCAAGTTCAATGTATCTAAGTACCACTACTGTCTCTTTAAATCAATATCATAATTTTATTTTGATTGAACACTGACTTACGATACTCTGGCTTTATGTATTGATGGCGTTAATAATTCCAGTAAGTTAAGCTGGGCAGATTATATATTCTCTGTTGCCAAAACAGCATTGAACAGCCATCGCTATATTGGATATTGAGAGAGCCTCAAGCTCATTGGCGATTTGACAATAACTGGTCATATCAACTCAATTGAGCACACCGCTGCAGTATTGGATGTCTTTCACTCCTTTACCGCTACACGCTTGTTCCGATGAATTAGCTAGTCTGATACTTTGTAGAATAATTCCTGCATGCAATACTCGCGCTACAAACCGCGCATATCCTTTTCCCTCCAACTACTTTCGGCCGTACAGTAAAATTCCGGGATGCTTAGTTATCCTCAATATGTGAATGTGGAACAGTCTACTATCTATCAGAATATCCCCTAAGCTGGGATATAATCACACAGAGTTTTAATCTCTTACGAACCTAATCTACCTATTGAAAAGTCTTGTAATTTCTGCAGTTCTATTATTTGCAATGCCCAGTACCTTTGGTCGAAAAAACAAATTTTGATAAAAGCTATTGGCAATACTGTTTACTTTATTTATTTTTTATCGTTCCCGAAGTGGCAGAAATTGTTAGGTCGAACGCATGTATGTGTGTTGTTAGGGTTTTTTTAAGGCAAGGGGACAAATGATCCCAAACACGGAGGCAAAGGCGGCCTGCAGTGCTAGCCTGCTAAAAGGTCCAACGATCTCTCACTAACAACTTCCTGCTCTCTTAATGAAGTCCATCCGGTCTATGTCAGATAAGTTTTGCAGCTCATTAATATGTATATACTACGGCACACCTAAGCCTATTGTTAACAAAGCGGGGAAGGCACACAGGAAGAATTCGGTTGTCTTTCCTTCCAGCCAGCACAGACACTCAGAGCTGTCAATAACTCCCATCTTTCTTAGATGAATGGGAGGCCAGGTATGGCTGGTGAAGATGCCAACCACTGTTCTGCATTGTTTTCATCCGATCCCTAAGAGAAATTCAGAAAAGTTACTATTAGTGATGAGGGACCTAAAGACGTCCTGCAGTCCCGCAGTATCTTAACGAGGGCTGCTCAGAGCCATCAAGGCTGCCTGACTATCCGAGAGGAAGGCACTGTCTTTCCCTTAATTTTTATATTATCAAGTGCTATCTTCACTGCTATTGCGATGGCGAAGATATAAGCCTTGAAGATAGTGGTCTGTCTTCCAAGTGAGTACTCCAACTCAATGTCAGGCTTAAGAAATTTAACACCAGAACGGACCGAGGAGGGGTCGATAAGGCACTTCCCTCAGGCCACGATTCACTTACAGGAAAACTTACAAAGAAGCGACGCCCAAAACAAAGCTCTGGTACCATCGTATCACGTAGCATGCTGGCCAGATGGTTTTCCAGGTCCAATCCACACGCCGGAGAGAAATGAGAAGAGCCAGTCCAGCCGTCCTCTTAACATCCCCATGAGCATAATCTGCACACAACCCTTTTGGCATCTGCCTGAGGGGCAAGATTCAGGGGTGTCAGATTAAGCAGGACCTCAAGAGCCGCAGTAGCCATGGATGGTAGGGAGCCTGTTATTGCCACGTAAACAAGCCTTTGCAGGCCCGACAACTTCCGGATCGCAGTCCCGATTTGCGTCCTCAGCCACCGTATACAATGGACATTTGTGACCATGGATCGTAAAACCAAGGTGTACGTACATCCAGTGTACAACACTCGTCGTCATGCTAAATATGCAGCCAAAGGCTCTACTGCATTGACCGAAGATCCTTATTGCTGCATTAACATTTTCCTCTACTTGCATCCCCACGTCATCTTCGAGTCAAGTTAAACGTCGAGGTGCTTGATTTGGGGAGAAAATTACAGTGTACTATATGTCCAAAAACTTTTGGAAGAACAAAACACCCTAGCTTATGTCTCCTGGATATTAACACAAAGCTGGTCTTTGCAGGGTTCTCCATCATATTAGGACGGATGCACTAGTTCTTAATAGTATTGAGGCCTCGTTACACGAGGGCACTGGCATTAGCCATGCTGTGCGTGGTGAGGAGCAGAGGGATATCATCCAAATTTATTCGGATAAACGGTAGTCCCGCAAAATATTGTGAAAAAGTGCCTAAGAGAGGCGATTAAAGATCAATGACCAGGAATCCTAACGTAAAATCATTGTACTACTTAAAAGTAATATCACAATACACGTGAAGTCCAAATTGTGATACAAAAATGATTGGACTTGGTATTAAATTTTTCAATAAACGAATAAAAAATTCCTGCCAGGCTACAATAAATGTTTAAATAAACTTTTGCATAGTAATTTCGAATAAGTTACGAAAATGGTCCCGAATAGCCCATAGGGGTCTTTTTAAATGAGAGTAACTAGCATTTTGACTCTGCTACTTATGTATACCTATGCCCAAACATTGACTGGACCTTCAACTTGTTCACTGATGTTTTCCAATCAAACGATTCAAAGGTTATCATAACAGAAAAAATAATTTCAAGGTACAATTAAGTATCAAATTGACATTTTGCATCCAACCATATAACAATATTCATCAGAAAACGATTGCCAGTATTTCGTTATATCGAAAATAGGAAATGCGAAGGAGGCCCAGAATGTTGGTACATTCAAGGGATTACTCGAATTCGAGAAGGGATATTGTTTTGAAAAAAATTTATACAAATTCAAAGTAACCTAAAAGCTTTTTTAATTTTTCCTAAAGCTATGATGCAGCAGTGTGTCACACTCGAACGCTATGGATTCGAAAAATGGGCTATAATTCCCCCCCCCCCCCTATTCTCGTCGTTTTGAAGTAATGGCTCAAAAAAAAATAAAATGTAGGAATTTTAACTCAGTTTCTTTTATTAAACTACTATTTTTACCAAAAACCACGTCATCTGCACAAATTTTTGATAGTGAATTTAAGAATCCCAAAAGCTTAGCTTTAAAACGTCCTATTACACTCTGTAGCCCATGCTGCGTTCTTTGACTTTTTCTTGAATATATGCACACAAAAATTTAAATAACTGCCTGAAAGTAGGCAATTTTATTTATAAGGTTTTTAAGCAATTTTCAATGGATATGTTCAAGAAAAGGAGCAAAAATGAGGAAATGGTTACATTTTGGGAACGGTACAGAGTATGGATATGTGATTTTTAAATCAAAATTTTTTGCTTCTGATATGATTGATTAATTGAACCAAAGGTTTGGGATCCAGGGTTCCCCGAACGTAGGCCAAGTTAAGTCCCATTTTTTCCCTCCAGATCCACGAGCTATCGCTCATAAGTCCCAACCGAACGCTCCTATAAATTTCAGTATTGGCCTCCAGCCCTCCTTTCCGGCCTCGTGTAACTCCTCCGGGAGGTGTGAGCCAAGGAATCTGTAACGTGTTACTCAGAGTGCCGGACAATGAAAAAGAAAGTGGGTCACTGTTTCGGACTAATCTCCGCAACCGCTGCATGTAGGATCATCAACAAGTATCATCCTGTGAAAGTGACCCCTGAGAGAGGAGTGTCCAGTGAGAATTGACACCAGAGCTCTCAGGGTTGGCTTGTTAAGTCCTAGGAGCTTATGTGTTTGATTTGGGTTTGGTTTACCCTGCAGGTTCTTTGTTGTTCTACCCGAGCGATCTTCTAACCTAAGGTGACTGTGTTTTCTGTCAGCCCAGCTTGAAATGATTGAGACAAGGTGTCTTGATGCAATCCCAACTGCAGAGGTAGATTTCTAAGAGGCTGCACCAAGATGAGCAAGCTCGTACGCCCTTTCATTCCCGCTAATATTGCTGTGTCCCCGACAGCCACTGCATTATCACCCTGTTTTTCCGAGAAAGGGAGTTCGGGGTGGTTTTGCACTCTATTCCTCTGAAGTCCAGTATTGAAAATTTATGTTGTAGGCGTAGGTAGTTGTTGATGAAAATTGTAATTAAATAAATAAAACTGAGTTAAAACTTTAACTTTGTTGAACCATATGCGGAGGGGAAGGTGGGAACAAGATAGGACGATTATATATCTGATAATTTTTAAATCATCGTAATAGTATGTAACGTTCAGAAGTTATAAACATACACAAATATCTTTAAGTCTCATTATCTAAGAAAATTTTTAAGGATTCCCGCATCTTGTATAATGTTTTATTGTCTACGTGTTACCTATCCATAGCGTCCGGGCGTAACCCCCAAGACACGCGGACACCCTGTGTTAGAAGTGAATCGAGAAAATATCTAACAACGACGGAATTATTTTTTCCTTTAAAAATTTTTAATTGGGCGACTAAGAAAACTTTACTTGTACCCATAAACAAGGAATAAATAACTGCAATTAAATTTAGTTGCAATCTTAGTCAGAAAAGTCGGAACTCTTGCAAAAGTCTTTCGGAACTCTTGCAAAGCTCTTTACGAATTTTGTTAGAAACTTTAAGATTTAGAAGGTATACATAATTTCCGTCGTCAACTTTGTGCAGTTTTAGAAATTCTGAAAGCTTTGTATTCTAAAAGAAACCCTCCCAAAATAATACTACTGTAATTTCCAAAAGAAGAATTCTATACAATTTGCGGTTTTGTGAATGAGTAATATATTTAACAGAAATTTGTACTTTTACAGTATTAGAATATTTCTGTTTATGTATTTATGTGAACAAGGCTTGAGGTTAACTGTAGATGTAAAGCAACATTTCCTTCAACTAATAAGAGCACTCAAAATGCGTATTATCCTTCTACAAATGTGGCATATGTTGAAAATGTTCGAAAATTCTTACCGAATTACAGTTGGTATTCAAATATTATTCGTAGGGAAATTATTTCACAAGTCGTCCTTATTGGTTAGTATGATGATAAACTCTCAGAACTCAGAAGCGTTATCGATTTTATAGTCCTTCTAAACTCGTAAGTATTGTTCGTACATGTATCTATCTATCTATCTATTTCCCATCGTTCGTTATGGAATACTAGACATGGTTACCTAGATAAATACACGTTTATATATCAACTTTAAATGATATTGATCGAATTCCTCAGAGAGAACGGTGGAATTCATTGAAGGTAAAATGAGATGTGAAGTCATTACAAACTTCTTGTGAAAACTAAAGTAGCAAGTTTTTGGAAATTATTGTCGAGTTATAATTGCAAGCAATTTCAGATTCTCTTGTTTTTCAACTTTTAGCGTATAATTGGGTAATGTAAAGTAGCAGGTTTTGTCATATCAAAAATGCAAATCTTTATGTAATACAAAAAAAAAAAAAATTATTTCACAAGTGTCATAATTATTATGGGTATAAAAATTAATAGAAATAACACAACCAAACTGTATAAAACGAACCTTAAGAGTCCAAATTTGGAAAACAAATTCGGACATAATTTAGCTTAATGTCCCTTTGAATGTAAGATAAACGACACTTTTCCTATGTATTCTAGTTATAAGAACTCCATCATGAAATTGGACTACTTTTTTCTAGGCTTGGAGCTCGTCACGAGTTTGTTTTCTATACAAAAAAAAAAAAAAAATTGTTAAACTAAGGAAGATTAGAAATTCATTGTAATGCGCGACCAAAGAATTTTATTCGAGTCTTGTGTTTGACGGTCGTAGATGTAAGTAAATAATTACAATGCCCGCAGTTACGACAATCTGAACTCAAGTTTTCTACAATTGAGAAATTCTTTAACTATGTATTTTTCCAGATGCAAAGTTAAAGGATAGGATCGACATCTGATAACACCCTATGGAAAATAACCCCGGTTATATTTTTTTCGTTGTTAACTATCTCAGCAGTAATGATTTAGAAATTTATGAAGCTGTTGACTGTATCATTAGTTTTTTTAAGAGTAATTAAAAATGATTAGCTTTCGTGCATCTATCTAGATGAGATAACGCAAATATTGTGAGTAGACTTCGTCTTCGAAATAGTTAAAGACGATTTCCGTTGTTGAATTTATGAAACTGTTATGATATGGTTTTATCTTTCATTGCTTCGCATCTGTTATCCAAAAATGTCGAAAAGCGGTGCATGTAGGCAGAACATTGAGGGTAGGCTATTCCTCCTATTTTATTTTAGTAGTGACATCATGTTTTGCTCCAAAAAGGCGGAGGAACTTCATTTGAATTCATTTCATTTATTCATAGTTATGACGCATACATAAACTATAAGAACTAAGATTAGTTCTAGATGGAGCTCGTCGGCGTGGTCCGGCGATAATATAGATACCTAGATGGGTGGGGTGGTTAGAGATGCATAATATCTAAGCTATTATCTGACTCGATCGCGCGAATCCGTAGGCTAAGTTTCACTCTGTATCTATGTGTGTGTGTGTGTGTGTGTGTGTATGAGTGTGCGTGCATACAATCATATGGGTGGGAGACTGTAGCTCTCTACGTAGACGCGTTCTAAGGGAGTGCCCAAATAGATAGTAAAACACGAAACTTTTGTATGGCAACGCTAAGGAAGGGTTGCCCGATTGGTCCCATTTTTCAAACTGTATTTGCAATTTTTATGTAAACGGCGTGTACAAAGTATGAGCTCTCCATCTCGACGCCTTCTCAGGCAGCTACCAAGTATAGTATAGTGAAAAACAAAAGTTTTGTATGGCAACGCCAAAAAACGGTAACCCGATTTACGGCATTTTTGAAATTTGTTGAAAACAACACGTACCAAATTTTTTGTATGAAAACCCTATGAAGGAGTTGCCCGATTGGTCCCATTTTTTTTTACTTAATTTATATATATATTTTTTTTAAAGACCTTCTACAAAATTTCGTCGAAGAGTGAGGCAGTGTCCAAATGAATTGTGAAAACATAAAGCTTTGTACGGCAACACCAAAAAGAGGTCGCCCGATTTGGTCACTTTTGAAGTTTTATTTGCAATTTTCATGAAAACGCCGTGTATAAAATTGGTGCCCTCCGCAACGATACGTTCTGAGACAGTTTACAAATATTTAGTGTATCATTTACCATGAATGATAGTTGGGTTTCCTTCAGATATAAATGCCATAAAAAAATCCCGACTACATCAATAAGTGAATGTTAATATATAGCCCAAAAATTATATATGTCAGTGATTGAATCATATATAATGGACTCGATTAATTATGATGACATTATAGACATAATGTCTAAAGCAAAAGCCAAAAAAAATAAAAATGATTTTCTAAATACCAATGCAGTGTTATTTTTATATGTTATTAAAATACATTGTTATGGAAATGTCGACTTTTTATTTTCAATAAACTAAAAAGATGCATATGTGGGCGCCCATATATATTTGTTAACTGAAAAGGACTTTTTTTTGGGCCCCATAATGATTTTGCGCCTAGGGCCTCCATAAGTTTAAATGCAACCCTGACTACAGAAATAGCTCATTTATGAAGAGTAAGACATACTTTAGGATTTAGTGGGATTAAGTAAGAAGCGATTGTCCACTACCCAGTTCAAGATTCTAGCAACTTTGATTCTGATAACACAAACTCACAATAACCCGTCTACTCAGATACAGTTGAATATTAGGCATAGTACAATAAGATATAAATTATCATTTACCTGCAACCAACAATATTGCGAAAATAGAAAGAAAAATAAAAACAACATGTGTAGTCATAATGCAAAATGTTGACTATGGAACTATGAAATTATAAAATGCAATCTAAATACTAATACTAACATATAATTAGAGTAAAAAATATAGCAAAAAAAATTTGATAGCTAATGAAAAATTAAAGTTAAAAAAACAAGAGAACAGAAAAAATACAATAAGTAAAAAACGAGTTTTCAAACAAAACTGAGGCCAAGCCGCATGAAAAAGTCGAAAATAAACTTTACTTCACACACAGAGGTGCACTCAGATTTTTTGATTAGGACATTTCTCTTGAATATTCTTTCTCTTCATGAATCAAATCACTGATTACCTCTGATTGATCATGCTGAAATATATCGGTGATTGTCAGCGAATGAAATCTGAGTCCATCTCTGTGTGTGAAGAAAATTTTATTTTCAACTTTTTCATGCGGCTTGGCCTCAGTTTTGTTTGAAAACTCGTTTTTTCCTCATTTTATTTTCTGCCTTTTTCACGTTAACTAAATTGTTATTACGTGCTGCATGGAGATATTTTAAAATAATTTTATGACGGCAGAAAGCACACTGATTTACCAGTTTTTCAAAAAATTTATTCGAGTATCAAATCGTGGAAGTACTGCAACGGTTTTCTGAAATTCAAATTATGATTTAAACAGCGCTTTTTAGCTGTATTCCAACTTGATCCCATATAACATGAATTTTCCCGATTTTCCATGTTTTCCACAGACTTTTCCTATTACTATGAATTTTTTTTAAAAATTTACATGAATTTTCCTCGATTTTTCATGCAAGTTTTCATGATTGTTGAAGATAAAGTATTGATGCCAGTAGGACGAAAAAAAAAATAATTCCGCATAGCTTATAAAACTTTTTTTTTGGAAAATTTTCCGGAAAAGTCGGAAAATTCCGGAAATTTCCGGAAAATTTTCCAGAAAAATTGGAAAATTCTGCATTATTCCTGAAGCAGATTTATCATTAATAATATCGATGATAATTTTTCCGATGATTTTCCCGCTTTGCCGGGTTTTCCATGGAGTTTTCCACAAAAGCAACTTTATGCAACTCATTTCGCTCTACAACTTTGTGCTAGGTTGCAAAACGCTCAAACTATTGTTTGGTCAGAAAAACTCCGGAAAAGCGTTTTACATGAATTTTCCTCGATTTTTTCTGCAAGTTTTCACCATTGTCAGAGAGAAAGTAATGATGCCAGTTGATAGGGAACTTGATCTTGCATAATTTAGAAAACTTTTTTACCAGAAAATTTTCCGGAAAAGTCGGAAAATGCCGGAAAATTTTTTCGGAAATTTTTTTCGGAAAATTCCGGAAAAATTTTTCGGAAAAATCGGAAAACTCAATCACCATTAGGTGATGGTTTCAGCTTCCGCTGCGTTAGATTCGTTAAAGCTTTGTAATGCAATTAGTTTGATATATTCGAGCGCTTGCGGGCCGGATAACATCCCTCCACTCTTTAATACTGCTTGAACTACGTCAAAGCATCCAGAAAAGTGGAAAAGAGCAGTTGTTTTAGACATTGCTAAAAATACCTCCCCAAGTAACATGTCTGACTTCAGACCTATCAGCGTATTATGTTTTCTGGCGAAAGTCCTGGAGAAACTCATATCAATCCAAATGTTTGAGTATCTTAACCAACTTTCGTTATTATCTGCTTGTCAATCTGGGTTTCGTCGCAAGCACAGCTGTGAAACAGTTTTACTGAAAGTTAGCACTGATATTCGTGAAGCGCTTGACAGGGATGCCTTGGGAGTTCTGGTGCTATTCGGGTTTTCTAAAGCTTTTGACACTGGCAATCACAGTGCGAATTTTAACTTCGCCTTATCTGCAATTTCAGTTATTAACAGCATTTTGTGTAGACGAACACAGCAAGTGAAAATAAGTAATTGCCTTTCTAATGCAATAAATTTGACATGTGGAATCCCCCAAAGCTCTATTCTAGGACCACTGCTATTCAGCCTTTATTTTAATGAATTAAGGATATTATACGTCATGCTAATATATATTTATATGCGAATCACATGCAGATCTTTATAAGCTGTCCTATTGGTTTGTCTGAGAATTGCATTGTCAAGGTCAATAGTGATCTTAAGCGGATAGATAAATGGTGGGCATTAAACGAGCTTGCATTGAACGCTAAAAAGTCTAATTATATGCTAGTACACCGAAGAGGTTTGGATCCTTCGAATTTTTCTTCTATTGCTCCTGGAAATACCCCGCTACCCCAGTTAGAAGAAATCTTGGTATAATACCACAGTCTCGGATGAGTGCTGTAATTATGTAAATAGCGTGTTGGGAAAAGTGTACGGCGGACTTCGTCGCCTTTGGCTCTCAGCACATTTACTTTCTGTAAGTGTTAAAATTTTAGTACTTTTTTTATGGAAGTTTAGTCTTCACTGCCCTAGATTTTAGCTGTTCTCGAAAATTAGAGATCGCATTTAATAATTGCATAAGATTCGTATTTGGATTGTGACGTTTTGATCATATACGCCAATATAGAATTGTAATTTTGAACTATTCCGTTAAACATGTCTTTTGCATAAAGCACTAATTTTCCTTCATAGGTTAGTTTATACCAATCAGCGTTCTACTAGACATGTGGATATTTTGATTCCCCGCTACCGTACAGTATTGGCCCAGCGTTCCTAATTTGTTCATATAACTCGCAAGTGGAATTCTCTTCCTGTGAATATGCAACGCATAGGGTCAGCCGACATATTTAAGAGGCTTCTTTTTCAATATTTATTAAACTAGAATTAGGCATACGTCCGATAAGCTTGAGATATCTGTAGTGTATTTAGTGTTGTTTGTCAGTATAGCAAAGTAAAAAATCGGTTCATATAATCAAGGTCATTATAACACTAAACAATAGGTGCTGGGCTGGACAGTCTGTAATTTATTTCATTCTCATAATTCTCTTTAGCATTTTTATATGAAAATTTCCGGAATCGCTAAATCTTAGTTATGAAAATAATAGACCGTTTTCAACGAACTTAGGACTCCTTTTGTTGTAACCTTGAAAAATTAGTCTCTTGTTAATGTAACGAGATTTTATTTGGCTAGCAGCAAAGTTAAAACCGTTGATATTTAAACGAAATTATTCAATATGAAATGAAGCAGCATCTTCTGGTAGATAGCCGCGAAAATAAGGTAATTATTGAACTTTGTGAAGTTCCTCATTATCCTCAGCCAAAGTCTTAAAAGTCCTATGAAATTTTAGGTAATAGAATTTTTTTAGTTAAGGAAATATCTACAACGGATTGTGGCGATCATTTGTGCGATATTTATTAGTAATTTTATTTATTTTTGTTATCACAACAAAATTTTCTTCAGCTGTTTGTCGCTAATCATTTCTATGCTCGTCACTTCCAAATGGGATTGAATTTTATTGAAACAGATCGTGTATCTACACAATAGGCCTAATCTCAATTGATGCTCACCTAACGGTATAGTTCTATTGGAATTTCATTTTCACTTTTATTTTCTACACAATAACTCAGGAATCCTTCGTAAGCCACACAAATCGCTAATTTTAATTTTTTTAGTCTATACTTTACAAAACTTGACCTTCGACACAACGACGATAAGCGTCCTCTAATAACAGCATGAGCTTAAATCAAAACGTCAAATAGTCCTGAATGAAAACTGCCGGTCTGAAATGAGTGTTAATTTTCTTGTACTTCTCACATAGTTAAAAACATTTTCCGTATCCCACCTATACACACACACACATATTTCCCACAGTGAGGCTAAATTCCAAGACCTTTTGCCTTTGATCTCAATGGAAATGTCAAGTTTCTTTGACTTACACCTTTGACGATGTACTTTCACCTCTTGTCATCGGCACTGTCAGGATGCCATCTATCAAAGGGCGAGTAGCCATTATATTTGTTCCAGGAATGTACATTTTCTATTGCCTTGTCGTTTTAGCTGCTACTCGCTTCTTCTGGCTTTCTTTTTTTACTCACAGAACAACCTTAAACCGTCATCGTTCATTAAATCCTAAAGGATGCTTCCAGTTTTCTCTTGGACCATGTCAGAACATAATTAAAACGAAAATATTCTCGCAGGAAAGAAATTGCACAAAAGCTCTGGAGTGCTCGACGGGTAATGTAATGCTTCAGCCATCATCATCGTATCGATTCGGAAATATTTTTTTTGGTAACTTGAGCTGCATCCTTCCACCGAGAGAATATAATCTTCGAAACTAATTGGAAACGACATATAGAAGTAGACCAAAGTAAGTACATTCTTACGATACTTATCTGCTTCATTCAGTCTTCTCATTCCCATTTCCAATTCATTACATCCCGAAGTTATTTACATTATTCAGTTACAGTTACAGTGTTGCCCGGAGTCTCCCGGTAGGGAACAACTTAAAAATGCTTGGCACTAATGAGTTTGGAGGGAAGGTGGCTTATACAGAACAGCAAATAACACTAGAAGCACAAAAGATCAGGATTACCTCAACTCACCCTTGATTTCCTGCCTTTTGTATCATTTGACTTTCGCTCAGAAGCCAGGCCAAACTGCCACGAGGTAACCGGACGACGAGCATTTTAAACATTTAAGGGTAATAGCCACCAGCAACTACTACCGCAAAACAGGGATACAACTAATGTGATGATGTCCTGTGAAAGGACAGGAGCATTATGTCCTTGATGTTTGGTATTTGCTGGGGAATTTTTAGAAAAAAATCTTTATTACATTGTAAGGTTGTAAGAAGGTGGAAAGAATGTGAGGTGTGAGGGAGGAGAACCAAGGATTTCATATTCTAGACGCGAACCGATTGAGTTGAGAAACTGTTCCCATGGTGGATTTTTTGAGGTGAGGTAAATATGTCTAGGATTCTCACCTGAACTTAAAAACAATAAAATACTGGGAGATTTTGGTTCGTGTACTAACTATTTATTAAATGCACACTTTCGAAAATTTCTTTAGTATCGAAAATTATCTCATGCGATTTTTACATGTTCTCGCATTATATGGGAATTTTAATGTTTTCTTGCGGATTATAATTTCTAATTGCAATTTATTTTCGAATTTAATTTATTAATTGCAATTTGTCAGTCTGAGTTAATTAAGGACCCTAATTCTGACCACAATTTAATTTAAGTAGAAGAAAGTAGTTTTTGGGAAAGTTGGGAGCTTTCTAACAAATGTATCAGTTAGAAAATAATTAGGAAGAAAGTAAATTCCAAGATTCGTGCAGCAAAATTTTGGTATTTCAAACGTAGGTTTGACATTATCCTGTCTCATTTAAAACGCTCAGGTATTTTTCGAAAAGATATAGATACATACATGTGAACTAGATCGTAATACCTTGAATGTTCATTTTACATCAACACAATCTGTTGGCCTGACTTGTGCCACAACTTCTGTAGATTTTATTAACGGAAATGCAGGTGAGGCTCAGAAGGGCGGTCTTAGTTTCTGTTGTGTTGCTATCGAAGAAGTCAGTAAAGCTTTCCATTCAATAAAATCTGATGCAGTGGGTCCAGATATAGTTCCTCCTCATTTCTCAAGATAGTTCTACCTTATACAATGTATTTTGTCATGCATATCTTCAGTGCTTGCTTGGCAACTTCTGAATTTCCCATTTGTTGGAAGGTCGCGATTGTGCGCCCATAGTTAAAATTATTAATCCATGTAACTTAACTGACTACAGGCCAATAGGTGTTATATGCTATCTTTCAAAGGCCCTTGAGAAGATAATTTATTTTCAAATAATTGAGCACTTGGAAAGCAATAACATCCTAACTCGCTGGCAATCGTGCTTTCCAAAGTTGTAAACCGCCCTCTTGAAGTCACTAGTGATATTCGTAAATTTTTAGATAGCAATGACCATGCTTGAACCTACTCGATTTTTCAAAGCTTTCGACAGTGTAACTGACAAAATTAGCTTCACGATTCAATTTTTCTACATCAGCCATTTCTCTAATAGCTGATTTTTTGGCAAATTGATCATGATTGCGGAGTACCCCAAGGATGTATTCTTGGACCACTATTGTTTAATCTGTACATTAACGATTTTCTATCATCCACGACTGTAACATCCATCTGTACGCAGACGATGTACAACTCTACCTGAATAGGCCGATCGGTCTAATGAAAGACTGCTTGAACCGCCTCAACTCTGACTTGGAGCGAGTATCAAAATGGGCGTCCGAAAATAAGCTCATATTAAATCACACTAAATCTCAATCAATGGTCTTTTATAGACAACATCTTGATATAAGCGAGTTGCTTCCGGTCATTCCTGATGGAACTACCCTGCCTTTCGTGAATAAAGTTAAAAATCTCGGCCTTACTCTGAACATTTCAATGAGCTGCTGCGACCATGTAAATGGAATAATTCGTAGCGTTTATGGTGGTCCATTGTCTATGTAATTTACTCTCGTTTAGATTCTTGCTTCTTCTTCTTGATTGCTTGCTTTTAATGATTGCACGAGATTTGTCTTTGGACTAAAATGATTTGAACACATATCTCCATTTCGGTTGCATATAATTGGATATTCTTTAAACACTTTTCTCGTGTTCGAAGGCAGTTAATTTTTCTTCATAGAATTATATAAAAAAACCGTGTACGTTCTTATTTACATGACGAGTTAGTTTTCCTGGGTTCATCTAGAAATCTTAACATTTTAATTCCGAGACACAGATATTCCATAATGGAGATCTCTTAATTTGAGCAATACGTTTGTGGAATTTACTTCCGGCCAACTTTCAAAGATCCAGCTAGTTGGGCGCTTTCAGGGAACTTTTATACCAATACTCAACTATTGACAACTTATGATCACAAAATTTATTTAACTTTGCACTAACTCAAAACAACTGTCAGAGATCTTAATTTCGTTAATATTTTTGTTCTTTAATTAATGCTCTATTAATTGCTATTCTTGAGTTTACATACTTACGTTCTTAATTCTGTTATTATTCATGTTTACTCTTTTTATAATATTATTATTTTCAGATAAATTTTTTTTCCCTAATCCTTTAACTTTTTAGCTTTAATTAATTTAATTTTGTTTTTCTTTATTTTATATATTCAGTAATAGTAGGTGCAGGTAAAAGATTTTGTACGTTTCATTGTACCATTAGCCAGGAAATAAAACTTGAATTGAATTGAATTGAGTAAGTCTAGAAAAATTCCAAAATTGAATTATAAAAAAAAACACAATTCGGTCTCCCTTTAATGCAAAAATGGAGCAAACTGAGCTAAGTGCTTTCTTCGATGTGGCTTTAATTTTGAATTATCATTTTTCATACTTTCTGTACCTGTGATACTGTGCATAATGAGGCTTGCTTCTGGGGCCGTGCTGGGTCTTCGAACTGACCCTGGGAAATTACTCCAAACCGGCCCCTTTCGGTCTTTAAAGGTAAACATCCTAAATTATGAAGCTGTTTTTTTTTACTGAACCGAGCATAAGGACAGTAAAGTAGCCAGGGCCGGAATGAGTCCTGAAATCGGCCCGGGCAAATGGCGACAAATCAATCCATTTGGGCCCTCATAAATGACTTTTTTATAAGAGGATGATAAGATGATGGGGTATGTGGCGAAGAAGATTTTTGAATTAAGCAGGGGTTGCGGAGGGGAATCTGCAACAATGACTCACTGGCCGGTTCTCTCAGGAAAGCATAACAGAGTTTTTAGCTCAAACCTCCTGGACTAACTGCATGAAGCCAGAAAGGTGGGTTGAAGTCCAATATTTAACTTTATAAGAGCGTCCGGTTGGCGGTTGGGATCTATGAGCAATTGCTCATCAGTCTAGAGGGTAAGCAATGGGCATTGATGTGGCCTACGTTCTAGTGGTTCCAAGAAACCATGTCATCATCGAAACTTCAACCTCTCTTCAATCCATCGATTTATCTAAGCCGCACTCGAGGGATAAAGTTTTCTCGGACTCTATATCAATAGTATTGGTGAATCGAGCATCATCAGCTACATATTAAAACACAATAGTTTTTGGTGTAGAGAAAAAAAAACACAATTATATTTTAACATAGTCCCCTTGGGGTCCAGCGGGTTTTAATTTTTCGTTCCCGAAAAAATTCTCTTTTGCCTGGATTTGTTAAAAATGTCTTCTCCTGGTGAATGTAATGAAGACCGGTGAATAGGGTGCGGAAAAAACCAATTTGAACATACACCACGCCTGTTAAATAATAATTGACCATAATATCTGACTGAAATGCTCTCACTACTCTCTTGCCATATGCATGGCTTTTTCCTCACTTGTTAAATCAAACGTTCTGCCTCAAGGATTTTTAAACTAAAATTGTATGCCGCCTTTCATTGCACTCAATGAGTTTTGCATAATATTCAATAGAGTAAAACCTATCAACTATAGCCATGGTATAAAGATAAACAAGGTATGGTCTGCCCAAACTCTCAAATGGACCCTGCGGCCATATGATTATCACTTCACTTGTTTGAATATCAATCGGCCTTACCAAAATGCAAAAATCGCACTTTACAGATACTTACATAACTTTTTTTAAAGTAATTTTTACTAAGAAAAGCAGAAGGTAATACTTATGCAACTTATCACTGCAAAATTCATCAGGTCTGTCAGTCAAAATATCAGGAAAAAAAATCGAAACAAATTTGTTTAAGAAATGTCCACCAAGTGCCGAACCAATCATGACTCCGAGAAATAACGCCCAAAAGCGATAAGTGAAGTAAGACCCAAAAGTTCCATATAAATTTTAAAATGTCAAATGTGAAATAATGTCCAAAATTTTTGGGTGTTATTTCACACTTTTGGGTTTTATTTCACTTATTGGTTTGTGGAGTTATTTCATAATGAAACAGAAAATGAAGGAGATATTTCCCAACGATATGTGTAAAGTAAGAATGCGTCGCGCGAGTAGCGGAGGACGCCCCTTCCCCGGTCGATCTGCACTAAACCTGTATTATAACTATAACAATATTTAAGGGTTAACTGTATTTTATTTTGCTTTCAATCCACATTCATAAAAAATGTATTACATACCTGGGTATGGTTTCAGTTTGGTAACATATATTTGTAGTTTCGGTCCATTTTCCAAAAAAAATATTTCAAAATTATGAAGCACTAGGGGGAGCTCATCGACGAGCTGTAAAATTCCAAGTACAAGTATCAGTACAGTACCAGTTCCTGGAATTGAAATATTTTAAGTACAAGTGCATGTCCCGGTACTCGTACCTTAAAATCTTTCAAGTACAAGTCCAGGTACTGATACTGTTACTAGTACTTAAGTACCAATGTACTTAAGTACTTTACAGGTCTGCTAAATATAAACTAAAAAACGAAATATTTGTATGGCAACCCTCTGAAGGGGTTGCCCGATTTAGTTCATTTTTAAAGTGTATTTGCAGTTTTTATGAAAACACCTCGTACAAAATTTCAGCTTTTTACGTTGACCCGTTCACAGGCAGTTTTTTATATCTCGACAACAGCGCCACCTATCGTGTCTAAAACTACCATATCTTTCAAGAAGGAACCAGCCAGACATATTCACAAAATTTCATTGAAATCGGCTATGCAATTTCGGAGATTAGCGTGTACAAACACAGTGACAATTGATTTTTTATATATAAAGATATATTAGCTACAAATAGAGTACTTAAGTATAACTTAAGTGATTGGTGGAAAATTTCAAAGATTAAATGAAGTTTTTTCATACCCGGGTATCAATGTGTATAAGGCGTTTCGTATCAACAGGAACCAATACTCTTCAGTGCGGCCAGTTCCTGCCTGCAAGTATACAGGTATTGACTTGACACAAGAGTTAACTTGATCGTATGTCGCTACCAATTCAATCCATTGGGTTTCATTTGACAAAAAAAAAAAAAATTAATGAAAAGTATCAAATAAAGTAATCACTTCGCCCATACAGGATAACTTAAATTTTTGTTTAAAAGTATTCGCCTTACATACAATAAATTTGCATTTAAACTCGTTAATAACCCCAGTACCGAATTTTTTATTAACAGCTGTAAACACCCTAAAAAAAACGAATTCATAGAATTTTTTCCCTCCATTTCTACAAGTGGTGTCAATATCCTAGATCCTTTGAACATGTACCTACAGACGCAATCCCAGCATCATGCAGCACGTGTTTACTGCAATGAAAGGTAACGACCTAGACGAGCTCGTAAATAGGTCGCCGTTATAAATCAGTCTGCGGTGCATAGGGTTCATGTTTCTCTCCTGACACCCTTAAACTTTTAACCTTTTCTAGATGAAATATTCCTGCAGCAGTAAGCGAAAAAAAGGCGCTGATAGATTTGGGATCAGAATTTAAATGAGAGCCTACTGGGAGGGCGCGGATATTTTTCTTCTTTTATTCCTGTATTTTTTTTTTTTTTTTTTTCATACGATTATATAGATATACGTATAGCCTGTGCAATATGAGCCTACTATTTGATTAATGCTGATAGTCTACTTCAGTTCACACCCAAGTATTGAAAGAACCCACATGATGAGCACTTGTCTTCCAGATTTTATAGCTTCAGTGTTTGAAGATTAAATTCGAATTGCAAAGAAAATGCTCATTAATTGAACGAAAACAGTTCTCAGTGCTTTTTGAGTGCTCTTGAAGAAAATCTCTTCAAATGGAGAACAATTACGAGGGTAGCATAGCGGGATGTCTAATTAGTAAAACGACTGTGAGTCAGTTTGTAAATTTGAATTGCGAAAATGTAAAAGAGTATCTGGAATCCATCTGGAATACATACTTATAAAAAAATGCTTGAGTTAAGGATAATTGCCTAAAAATATTAAATTAAAATAATTCAATTGTTGCTTTGTTCAATATGTGGAGGTAGTTTCAATTACTACGAAGTTTCAGCAGTTGAAGCAATTTTGGAAAAATATAAATTTTTGCTTCGAGTTCGGTGTGGGTTCTGAAAAAAGAATTATTTACATGTAGAGTTCGAACTGGGGCTCAGGTTGAAGTCAAAATTATGAAAACTTGATATAGTCAAATAAATTTAGTGTTTAATTCAAAAATTTAATGAGATTGACAAAAAATAGAATTCAAACAAACAAAAAATTAACTACAATTTTTACATATTTTTTTTTTTTTAAACTGATCCATTTAGCTCAGTTATGTATTTTCGTGGACTGCACCTTGAACCGTTCGCAAAAAGCTGATTAGTTTTGCCACTGAATTATTTCATCTCCAGTTTATTATTAAACTAAAAATAATTTTATTTAACTATCTATGAACTATTGCCAGTCACTCGGAAATGTCAAAAGTATGTTCTCACAGTCAATTTAAATATGCATCAGAATTGTTTGTCTCCCGTGTTTCGAGTTATTAGAATTTAAGTGCCTAGCAATTTGTTAGAGAACGGTAAACAGATAGTTGTATAGTACACACATATGTCGGTATTGGAATGTATTTCCAGCCATAAGAGCTGTCATCTTACACTCTGCATTATTCCAATTGATTTTCACCTTATTTGATTATTTCAATATAGGTATGATCTACTGAAGTTCTTCTGGGAGTTTCATAAGACAGCCAACTATAGCCAATTCTGTTCAACTTCTTTATAAATGCTGAGTTTGTTCAATGTTGATGAATTAAAAAATGTTCCCAATAATATTTTAATTTTCTGATTTCTCGCAAATTTAGTAAATTTTTGATATATGGCAAAATTAGATAAAGACGACTGAACATTATAAAAAATGTTAATTTTGGTCAGGCTAGAAGAAACAATGACAAGGGACATAACGTAAATGAAAATCTCTGGCAAACCATTACAATAGAACTGCAACTGCAAATCAGCCAATCAAAGGTAAGGGAGGTCAGCTACTGATACCATAGATGTGGACAAAGCAAACTTTAGGAAAACTAACTCCAACGAAGACACAAATGAATAACAAGAGCAATTAAAAGAAGTCAGAATAAGCCGCCATAAATAATTGGAGCCATCACCAAGCTGAGGAGCAATAAAACTGAAGGTATCAGTAGAATTCTACAAGAGTGTACGAAACACTTGTAAGTCAATTATCCAAACTGTAATAAATGTTCTTGGCAAGTCACAAGGCCAGCAAAGGTTTCTGGTCTCTCGTCAAAACCACGAGGAACATTTTCTTCTCCATCTTCTCCATACCTTTACCAAAGTTAACCTAATGCCTTTACTACTTAACAATGGTGAAGTTGTTGTTTTCTTACTGGATAAACCTGATATTTTTGCTGTTTCTTCATTTCAAATTTTCGTCTTCCACCCACTTCACAAACATTTGTTTTGTATCTCGCTTGTGAATCTGTACAAGAAACAATACACGTACGTACAAGAAATGTATTCAAGATCCTTAAGGGACTCAATGTCTCCAAACGCACAGGTCTTGATGTTTCCTCGCATACTACTAAAAATAAAAAATAAAAAAAATAAATAGGTCTTGTACTTGGGTAAGCCTCTACGCAAATTTATTATTATCTTGCTCTTTTAGCCAAACTTAAAGTACCCTCTTTTCCATAATGGATAGACAGTTTTTATCTGGTCGCCTAATACGGGTTGTATTAGATGGCCTTAAAACTGAACCACACCCTATAAATGCCGGTGTACCCCAGGGTTCTATTATCCCTTCATCTCTTCTGTCAATTTTCGTTAATGAATTACACGCATTCGTCTATTTTCAATCCCATCCATAGTTCCACCGATTACAGGACCTTTGATTTCGCTCACTCCTTCGGCACTCTTATTGACTCCAGAGGGAATGCCTAATATTCTATCGAGATTACATGACCAGATCATTGAGTAACAACCGTCATGAGATCTTTTTTTGCAACTTATATGCAAAGCTATCTCATTTCTTTAAAACACGATAATTATTTTACCACTGTCGTTTCTTTTGTGCTCCATTGTTTTCAAATACTTGATCTGTATGTTGATAGTAATATTTCCTTCCACAAAGTAAAGTCTTCAGCCGTACAATAAAATTCCGTGAAGTTTTTTGTTTTTTTTTTTACCCCGAACTGTGCGAATGTAGAACAGTCTACCAGCTTTTGTTTTCCTTCTGGCATACAATTTGCGAAGGTATAAAAGCGATATACATCGGTATCTTGACCACTCTACTCATGGCCGTATCATGGCAGGAAGAAGATAGGGGAAGTGTTAGGCTTCCCCTATCTTCTTCCTGCAACACTGCGTTATCCCCTCAGCTTGGCTTAGCAATATTTTTTTTTTAAAAAGCAGTCGAAACATGTAGGAGTACCACTAGAATTCCTAAATTCTATCATGGAACATATATGGACAAAACAAATAGAAAAATTGTGCGAAGAACAATCTAAATTCAGACGAAGTCGTGGAAGCATCGACTATTCGTGGAATAAAAAGCAGGTATACATACATTCGCTGACTTCGACTTCTTAAATAGCGGAAAAATATGAGACTTACTAGCACGTAAAGGAACGACAGAAATATCATAATCAAACCACAACTGAGCGATCCAATTACACTTAAATACAGAGTAAACCAAGGATTTCCTCTCTACCACCTACTAATATTTATCACGTTAGACGAAGTAAAGAGAACATGTTACATAACGCAAAAACTAATTAAATGGACACTAACAAGCCGATCATATACTAGGACTACGCAGATAACCCCACTCTACCAGCCCATTCATTCAACGATATGCAAAGCAAGATTAACGTTCTAGAAGCATGTGCACGAGGAAGTAGTCTAAGAATAACTACAGGGAAAACAAGCAAAGAACATGAGAATTGACATGCGAAATAGCAGTCGGATATCTAGTAAAGTTCTGCGCCTCTTCTTTAGCTAAACCTCTACGCAAACTATTTCACTTGTCCTATTCGACAGGAGTCTTTCTTTCCGCATGGATACTTGCACATGTTAAGTCAATACCCAAAAAAAGGCAAGTGATTCTTCAAAATATAGACGAATTGCCCTTACCCCGATTCTATACGGCCTTCGTGGAGATTTATTAACATTCCTTACCGATCGGTGGAATCAATGTCTCCATAATTTTGGTGAATCTGAAATCCTCGCATTAGATATCTTGAAGGCCTTCGATAGAGTCTGGCATCCTACTATTTTATCTAAACTTCAGGCATTAGGTATAGACACTCGTTTCTTAAAATCGATTGAAAATTTTCACTCCCGCCGTTCAATTCAAATTATATTGAACGGTGTTACCTCGGACCGTTTTATAATCCATGCTGGTGTACCGCAAGGCTCTGTGCTTTCTCCCACTTTCTTCCTCATTTTATTACCGATCTGCTAGGTCTCATTTTCAATCCTATTTATAGTTTTGCGGACGACAACACCCTTGATTTCGTATACTCGTTCGACTCTATATCTGATACCCTTGGGAATGCTAAGCCATGATCTTACAAAAATACTTGCTTGGGCCATAGCGAATCGGGTCTTGTTTAATGTTCCGAAAACGCAATACTGTCCGTTATCACTCAAACGTACTGCAACATCCACTCAACCCGCTTCCGTCGATGAAGAAGATATCTCGAACTCGTCATCCCTTAACAACTTCGGCGTTGAAATATCTATAACAATCTTAGTTGGTCTGATTACGTTTTTGGTATTGCCAAAAACACGATGAAATGCCTGGGCTTCTTGCAAAGATGCAAGAAATATTTTACTGCATCACACTTGGCGCAAATTTACAAGTCTCATATCAGGCCTAGATTAGAATATAACCCCTATGTTTGGCCAGGTTCTTGACGAACTGGACTGTCCGCGTTAGACCAAGTCCAAAAGCAGGCCTTCCGGGTTATTGGCGATGACATATCAATAGCAACTCTTGATTTCCTAGAGCACCGACGTAATATCGGTTGTCTATTTCTCTTTTATAGCTATTTCTATGTCTATTGCTCTGACGAAATCTCTAGCGTGATCCCTTGTATAGTTCTCACTATGCGCACCACACGAGTTTTGACCCAAGCTCACCCTCACTCTCAATTTGAAACAGTTTGCCATCATCTGTTTTCCCCATAGCTATGGGCCGCAAAAATGCAAGCGCAACGTACACCGTCAACTCCTTGACTCAGTCCAATAATCCCCAATTCTCTACTTCTTCCTTTCCTGACAAGGCCGTACTACGGGATCATACGGTATCCCCAGAGCTTTGGCATCATCATAAAAAAACAAAAAAAAAAAACAAAAAAAAAAACGAAGACCAAAAGCAACTTATATTTCGAGGAATTTGAAAATATCTATGTATTTCAGTGGGTAGACATTACTTGGATGATACTGAAATCAATTATTTCAACTACCTTCAATAACTTTTAAAAATTTTACTACCTATAAATTAAAAATGGAAGAAGCTTCCAAATGCAAATACAAATTTGTTTTAATTTCGCCCTATTTTTTTTGTAAAAACTTTCCAAATTTTCCAAAGATTTGAAATGGAATACGAAATTTTCAGAGTAGGACCGTAGAATTTCACCAAAAATCCTAAAAGTAGGTAAACAAACACTTATAGCAAAGTACAGTAACAAATGTTGCTTTAAGAATTAAAAATAAGCACAAAAAAAGGAAAAATCTGAAATTGGTCTAAGAACAATTCTTAAGGTACCCCACCTGATGAATACCCGAATGTAATTACATATGGTCACCCACTCTGTGCTAGTTTGATTCTTAAATTTTGATGATAATTCATCTGAAATTATTAATATGCTTGCTTCCTTTTTTGACAATGCATTTGCCTAAAATTTCCAACATCGAAATATAATAACTTTTCTCATATGAACGATTCCCATAACGTTTCGTTTACTATCCCTGCAATTACACAAAAGGATATACTTGATCATATTATTGGGCTTCCAAATGACTTCACAACGGATCCTGATGGGATTCCTCCAGCCATTTCTAAATCATCCTGCCTCTCCCTAGCAGCACTGTATAGAATAATTTCCCAAAAAATCCCTCGATAGTGGTTCTTTCCCGGTACTATGAACAATTTTTTAATTATACCTATCCACAAAAAGGTAGTAAAAATTAAATTTCTAACTATAGGCCTACTGCACAAATATCTTGCAAACCTAAATTATTCGAATCTATCATTTACTCTCAGCTATGAAGTTTCTGGAAGAATTTACTCTTTTCAAATCAACATGGGCTTATTTCGGGCAGGTGTACAACGACTAACTTGTTAGAATTTATATCGGGTGGCCTTGCAAAACGCTAGCAGACAGATTATATTTATACAGACTTTAGTAAAGCTTTCGACAAGTTATCTTATTCCGTAATACTCTTTAAAATGGATATGTATGGGTTTGCCCCAACATTTTTAAAGTGAATAGAGTCTTATTTAGATAACAGAATATACCAAATCTTATTCCGCCATTCCACCTCTAGAGTCTTGAAGGCTTTGTCCAGTGTACCTCAAGGGTGTCATTTGGGACCTGTTGTTTTTTATTCAATATATTGACGACATTTTCTCTATTATGAGGCACTGTAAATTCTTGATTTATGTTGACGCCACTTAACTTTTTGCTCAGATTAAGTCGTTTTAGGATTGCGAACAGGTACAACGTCAACTCCACAAATACAAAAGCAATAATTTGGTATTCAATATCGACAAATATAAGGCCATGACTTTCTTCAGGAATCTGAAACCAATCAATCACTTATGATTATGGGTTCACGGATTCCTCGATTCGCCTTGTGGGTTCAGTCTGTGACTTGGGTGTCAACTGTAACAAATGTGACCATAGATAGAATTTTATCTGGGCTTTATAAAACGTTACGTTGTTCCCGAAAGGTCTCGAATCCTACCACAATATTGCGTTTATACACTTGCTTTGTGAAATCACTTTTTGAATACGCTAGCCAGGTCTAGTCCCCTTTTTACGGTACAAACATCGACCGAATTGAGTGTCTTCAGCATAACTTCCAGCGCATTGCTCTTCGGCACCTACCCTGGAAGAATTCATTGAATCGTGTTCCCTATGAGGATCGCTTGAAGCTTTTAAATATGAGATCGGTTGAGAAATATCCCAAAGTTGCCGAGATAACTTTTCTGCATCACTTCCTAAACGGGATGTTTGATTCTCCGTTGTTAGTTAACAAAATCTACTTCCTCTATTGCATGTTAACTCCTCAAGGTCTTACTTTAGTATATGTATGAACCAATTAATCGCAGGTGCATTACTGTTAATAATGAGACTGATCAATTTTTGTTTACGTTTCTAAGCATATTCAAAAAAATGTCTATAACAATATTACTTAATCATTTGTTCTACATTGCATTGCATGTGATTTATCCGGTGTTCTGTTTATGTTTAGTTCAACATACGAGTATCTGCTAATACTAACACCAACTAAGTGATGATATGCATGTATTGTTGACCGTTTATATATTAAACGTGTGTTAAGCTGGTTCTGATAGTAAAAAAAAAGTAGTTTTGCGCATATATTTCTAGAATGGTTCATTGGACAGTAAAAAGGATTATAACCAATTTCATAGGATTTTATATTCTGGATGAAAATGTCAGCTACGTACGTCGACGCATTCTCTGGCAGTCTATAAATATATAGTGAAAAACGAAATTTTTCTATGGCAGCCCTACGATTTTTTTCCATTTTCGAGCCCAAATCTACATTTAAAATTAATATTTCATTGATCGCGTGGTCGAGTTATCGTGAAAACGAACAAACAGAGATAAGGGAGATCAGTCTAAATTCCGTGATGTCTTTAGACGAAGATTTTTTTTTATTGGGAAAATTCATGAGATATTCCATTTTCGGGGAAGCAACAATTATATTTATACAACTGCTATAAATGGTTGCAAGGAAATCGAGTTCTATGGGAGGTAGCCTTTCGGTAATTGAATATGAAATTTTTTCAAGGCCCGTTTACTGTCTTTACTACCTCTGGTGACTCCTTATTTATACGGTCTGGAATACTGTGGGTGCTGCATGTAGTAGCTGTGGTATGGTTTGCCTCTACATTCGTTATGTCGTCATTCCAGACCGACATAGATACATACAGTCAGACAGACAGACAGGCAGCCATACAAAAATCAAAATAACATTTAATAGTACGCGCGGGTGTACATCATGTAAATTATTTTAAATTTTTTTAAATTACTTTATTAAATATTTTTTGATCTTTTACTATTGCAATAATAAGTTCAGAGGACCTTAAAGATAAAATTTGACGGGGAATATTTGTAAAATAAAATTAAGAATTTAAAAAAGCCAAGTAAAAAAATATCCATCCATTGCATTGCCTCCGATTTTTATGCTTGTCACCTTTGGCATTTCTCCTCTTCAGTCAACTTCACCACGTTCGCCACAAAAGCTTTCACTTTGGAGAGTACTACATTTCCCTCTAAAGCTCTTTCGGTTTTACATTTCCCCATTAAAAGCACAAAATACTTCTGCTATGATCTGTTTTCTTTCCATGAACCCCTATGATATGAATTTCCAGAAAATTACATTTTCCCACTTTGAAACTTTTACACTTCCATAACTGAAGAGCTTTTATGGTTAGCACCCATACATATGCATATACTTAGTAATTCGAATGAAAATTAATTTTTTTTATGAAAAGAACAATATTTTTACCAACCACTACTAACATCATTAATATTAATGAATTCCGATGATTTACAAATAAAGGCTAGGCATGCTTACAAAATTAAAAAAAAAAAAAATTAAAAATATGAAAATCGCGTTTGGTGCTGACAACCGACCCCATCCATGATGATGACGAGAAATTAACAGCCATAAAAATCATGATACTTGCGAAATTTATAACAAATTCAAATGTCATAAAAGGAATTTTCCCTCAGTTCTATCAAATTAATTAACCAAAAATTGGGGATGATTAGCAAAGAAGAGCGGTTGTTTAAGCAAAGCAAAACTTAATCTCACCGGGGCGCTGATCATCAGAGCAAGGCAACGATTCTAGGAAGGACGTGGGTAATTTACCAAAAATTCAAGCTATGCGGAACGCTTTAAGTACTTTGAAGGATATGCTAATTATTTTAAGTTGAAAATTAATGTTCTATTTAAGAAATTGCCTCCAGATTAAAATGGTAGAAAGGCAAATGAGGTGAATGTGTTTTTTTTTCCAATTGAATAAAGTTGAAAATTATTTTCAGGATAATGGGAATGGACTCTCATTGTTTCCTGTTTCTTACATAATAAACTACTTGGAAACAATAAAAATTATGTTCTCATTTGATACTTATTTCGGATAACATTTTAATGTGTTTTCTGTAGGCAAAGTTTTAATGATGGCAATAGATAAATTATGTCTTCACTGGGATTTTCAAACATTTATTCTAGCTCTAATCAAATTCTTGGCACATACACATATTTCTGTACAGAATAGGTACTGTTGGAGCAAAGATAAATATAGATGCGTTAGTCGACGTATAAATGGCTCATTAGGATTTATCCTTTCTCATAAGTGGATTATGCTCACAGATAAATGAGAAATTCATTTTACCGCAAGAATTATTTGAGGATTTTCTAAGTAATCCCTGATGGAGACAGACTATGATGCGATATCATAAGGTCTTTTGTGATTATATATGTAGGTAGTGATTGAGATTATGATTTTTTACTATCATTTTAATTATAAATTTTTAGTGACTTTATGAAAAGTGATAATTCGCGCCAGTGGCAGATCCAGGTTGTGGGGGGTCGTGGTGGTCATGACTTCTCCTAAATTTAAAAAAAAAAAAAATATGTTTATTATTTTATATTTTTTGTTTTTATTTATATAATTGAACTTCAAAAAATTATGCAAAATATTTTTATTCCAAAACTTAAACAAGTAAAAATTTATATCAATAAATATTATTACATGCGTGTGGTGTATGTGGATAGGTTTTTCTCAGAATTTAAGTTTGGGACCCTAACTTTGGATGATACAAGACCCTCAAGAAACACTTCCCAAGCAACGAAACAGCCTCTCTCACTACCACATCAGAGCACTCACTTAAGCTGGAGTCAGATTGAAAATTTTAAACGCGTAGCTCGCGTAGCATGCGTTGACAGTTAATATCTGATATACGCGTGTTGTATAGAGAGTATTAGATTACTACCGCATGCGACTTTCGCGGTGCAAAAATCGGGCGAATTTCCTACTTTTCATCGCGTACGCGTCCAATTTAACCTAACACTTGGGAGATTGTACTACTGCCTGATTTGTATTAAATTTCTTTTTATTTCTGAAGGCAAAAAAGGAATTTGAGAAATACTGGTTGTGTAATTTTTATAAATGTGAGCTAATTTATAACAAAAAATTCAAAACAATATTGGCGAAACTCGAATATCAACGCGTTCAATCTGATAGCATATTTTTTCCAACTAGTCGCCCGCGACGCTAACTCCTTACATACTGAAATATTTGTAGCATTCTTATGTAAAACCAATGACATGAATGATATGGACTAACTACGTTCATAGAAATACACTGCAAAAAGTCGTCTCACTTCTATATAGGATTCTCTTTCTGTCTAAGAAATAAGTACCAACCAAGCGAGAACTGTAAACAACAAATAAATAAGTGGGTTAGTCGAAAGAAATGTTTTTAAATTAATTATTTGTGTTAATTAGTGATAAAAAACTAAGAAAAGTTTGGTTTGAATGACTGCTGCAATTTGCATGCTAAACGACATTCTGTTAAAAAATGACTTTTTATAAAAAAGTGTAACACCGCTTAATGCGGAAACGTTCCTAGTGCTGCGGTGGCTAAACTAAGCGACTTACGGAAATGTTTTTTGTTTTTTTTTCATATGTACGAGAACGCCCCCCCCCCCCCCCCTAATTTCAATTCCAACGCTTGATTCGACTGACTTCATTCTGTCATTTAATCGTAAAGGTGCACATTAGTAAACAGCGCTCAGGGTGAACACTTTTAAATTTTCTCTAGGTTTTTTTGAATATTTAGGTTAAGAGGAGTCAGTACACAGCAAAAGTTTCAATTTAGATACCAGCGAGCCTGTAGGCAACAAAATTTACTATAAATGTAGGTTTGTGTCCTGAAAGTGAGAAAATTCTACAAACTTCAATATATAGACTGATGACAGCTCGCATAAAGTGAAGCATAAAATATGCTTTTTATGTTGCAAGCGATTTGTGCTGCCACAAAGTAAGAAACATATTTTGTGAACTGCCCTTCCTCCGCTTCCCTTACAATGTAATTAGCTTGATAATTTGTAATAATACTAGAAGGAGCTCGTCGGCATTGCCCGGCGATAATATAGATACCTATCTAGATGCGTGGGGGTGGGGTGGTCATAGATGCTTAATATCTAAGCTATTATGTGTGTATGTGTGTTTTTTAGTAAAACACGCAATTTTTGTATGGCAACTCTACTAACTTCTTGTATTGCAAAATCAAGAATAGGTCGCCCGTTTTCGACCATTTTTGTAATTTTATTTACTATTTCTATGAAAACACACGTCGACCCATTCCCAGATAGTGCCCAAACATATAGTTAAAAAAGCGTTTTTTATATGGCAATCCTACGAAATAGTCCCATTTTTGAACCTAAATTTACATGTTTTTTTTTAACGCATACAATTTGAGCTACCCACGTCGACGCGTTCTTAGACAGTTTCCAAATATGTAGTGAAAGACCAGATTTTTGTATGGCAACACCAAGAAGGGGTTGTCCGATTTAGTTAATTTTTTAAACAATTATTTATTTATTTATTTATTTCGCGTACCAAATTTCAGTTCTCTACGTGCACTCGTTGTCAGACACTGTCCAAATATATACTAAAACACGAAATATCCTACGAAGGAGTTTCCCGATTTAGTCCATTTTTGGATATGTATTTTAAATTTTTATGAAACCTCCGTGTACAAAACGACAACAGCGCCATCGATCATGCACAAGGCCATCCTATCTCTCCAGCTGGAAAAAACCAAATACATTCACAAAATTTCATTGAAACCGGTTGGGCATTTTCAGAGATTAGCGTGTACCACCACAGTAAAACTGGATTTTTATACCCTAGATGAAATCTATAGGGTATACTAAGTTTGTCATTCCGTTTGTAATACCTCGAAATAATGATGGTAGAGCAAAATGGATTGGACACCCACGCATAATATTAAAAGTTATTTTGATTTTTGCATGTCCGTCCGTCTGTCCGTCTGTCTGTGCGCACGATAACTCGATAACGTTTATATTTAGAGAGCTGAAATTTTGTACACGGACTTTAAAAAAAGGTATTCGAAAATGAGACAAATCGGGTAACTCACTCGTGGGGTTGCCATAAAAAACTTTCGTATTCCACTATATATTTGGACACTGCCCGAGAACCCATCGATATAGAGAGCTGAAATTTGGTACATGGTATTTTTATTGTACGAGCAAATAAAATTTCTAAAATGGACTAAAGCGGGCAACTCCTTCTTGATGTTGCCATATAAAAATTTAGGTTTTTTACGTATACAGTGAAAACGATCAGTCCCAGAGAATTTTATTGTATCAAAAACTTCTTCGGAATATGAAATCCTATAAAATTTGTTCTAATCATTTTTTGTGTCTGACAAACCGTTCTAGAAATATATGCGAAAAACCACTTCAAAAATCAAACTTGCACAGAAGAGTGACAATACGAAATTTCATACGGGCTTTCATCTAGGGTATCATAAGAATTGGTCTTAGATCAATTCTAGCGTTTTTACTTGTTATATATCAAGATTTCAAGCTAATAACAAAAATTGGATGCTTTAACATTTATTTTTAATACGAAAATGGATTTTATTAATTAACGCTTAAATACATAATGATTCATATATGAATTAAAGTAAATATTTCGTTCTGTTCCCCTAGTAGTGCATTGTTTTTTTACGGCTGCACTGTTATTCTTATCATTATCGTTTTACCTTATATTCCTAGAAAACGTTTTATTCATACAGTGGTTCAGCTTCAATTTTACATAAGTAAAGTGCGTGAGAAGTGTGTACTGTGAAAATTTAAAAAAATCGCTAGCTTCAATGGTAAATTTTGTTACTCCAGGCAAAGGTAAACTTTTTAAGAAAATATTATTAGGATTCCTATACTTTATATGAAACGCTTTTATGATAAAAGAAGTGTTTGCTTTTTTTAAGAAAACCAGTATGGCTAGAAAGGAGTATGATTCATATATGGTACAGTATGCGTTAGCACTTCATTTGTTAGAATTTTATATTTATACTAATTGCACACATTTAAACGTCTGTTACTATAATTCCATAGTGTATGTATTCTCTTCTTTTTTCATATTAATAAATTATTTGCCTATTAGTCATTGTTAGCTTTCCATTAGAATATATTTGGGCATTTATACTATGTATGTTTCAATTTCAAGAAAACGTCATGCTGACGAGGACGTTATTCTCATATTACAAGATTTGGAATGGAAGTGAAGATGAAGTTGATGATTTTGAGTAAGAAGGAGATTTTGAATGTACTGAATTCTCTACAGATCCACTGCTTTCTAACGTCGAAAAATTAATTCCTGTAAATGAGGAGGAACTGAAAGATATTCTGGGTGAAAATGAATTCGAAGAATTAGTTACAGCTGAAGATAAAAACATAAAGGAAATTCCCTACAAGCAAGTGGAATTTAAAGGAATGAAAAGTTTGGCGAAAGCCATCATGGAACTGGATACCCCAATCCAGTTTTATAAATACTTTTTCGATAATGAGCTTTTGGATAAAATATTGGACGAAATGATCTTATACAGTGTTTCGAATAATCCAGATAAACCGATAAAGAATACTCGAACTGACTTCGAAAGATACTTGGGCATAATTATTTTTACAACTATAGTAAAATACTCAAATTTGAGTGCATGCCATTTGTCATTTGAGCTATGCCTGTAAACCTGTTTGAAAAGATAAGGTCAACTTTACATTTTAATAATTATTCTACCCAAATTACCGATAAGCTTGATCAAAATTTTGGCAAACTACATAAAGTGCGTCCTGTGATTGACTCCTTAGAAAAGAAATTTATTTATGTGCCTAAACTTTCGACAGATGAGCAATTTGTGCAGCGAAAAAGCTTCATCATCTGCTTCAGATCTTCCTCTAAAACTTCACAAATGGAGATACAAATTCTTCGTATTATGTGGTGTGTCGGCCTTGAGATAATGATATCAAACGCCTTCTGCACGAACCAGATTTGGGTGCCTGCATAAACTACATGTACCATGGGCTGATACACATTCGATATAGAAACCGGTTTTACTCCTGTCACGGGAATAACTTGTACGGAGAAGCCTTCCGGCTTCGGAAATAGCCAGGATCTCTGCCAGGAACACACTACAGTGGTCCGGTGTAGGTGATACGATTCCTGTCTCTGAAGGATTGCTAAGTACACCCCGGCCCCTACTCCGACATCCATTTTCCATGCGTCCGTAAAGACATATATCAGCGTGAATTGCTACGCGATTACCATCCCATTACTCTCTGATAGGAATGCTAATTGAAAACGCTTTCTCAAAAGTCTAATCTTGGAACAATCCCACTGGAAAAAAGCGCGCTCTAAGAAACATCCTGAAGCGCTTCGCCTGGACGCTCGTACCAATTTTTGCCTACCCGAGTTCGTTGCTTTTTGATACGGGCAAATCCACAGAGGCAAGCACCTCAATTCTGTACTTAAAAAGTGTTCTAGGAGGTATGCCAAATGGTGGGCGAAGAAATATTTATGTATGTATCTTTTCAAAAGCTTTAATGAACTTTTTGAATAGTCACCGTTTCTTTCTTAATCTCATAACTTGCCTTCAAGATTGCTGCCTGAGAACAGTAGTAAGATACTTGTGCTTGTGATTATTTGTGGTATTTCATTTTATGAAGTTGATGATAAGCCAATATTCTCTCACTTTTATTAACCAATTCAGATTACTTCCACCCATTCTGCACTTCACATTGAAAATAAGAAATGCGCTACTTCGCACAATAGTGGAAAAATCTACAGTTTAAATTCGAGGAAAATTAGATTAAATCACCCCTTGTTGCACGTCTGCTATTTGTCATCAAATAATCTTCTATAGGGCTTCCAAATGATGAGTATAGAAGCTTTTTACTTGTTTGGGACTTTGCTTATTTTCAGGACAGATCAGTGAATATTCTTGCAAGGAGCTGGGCAATGTTGGGTATGGAAGCGCTTAAATTATGCACCTTTCAAATGAGCTTGTTTTTCGTCCCAATTTGATGTAATCCGTAACTCCCCATATATCCAGTCTTCCAGACAGATCTTCATATTACCCAGCAGCTAGACTCCTTAAATCATCAAATGATAGCAACTAAAATGTTTGAAAGTAGGCATTTTCCTCTCCTTGTTATGTACCCAACTGATTACTATACTAATTCATCCTCACAGTTGATCCTACTGAAAAATTCATAGACGTCCAAAGGTTTATGCCACCTCAAATGGACAATGATTTCAAATTTGTCACTCTCAATTTCTGCTATGGGTTTCGAGTAGAAATCAATTAGATTTAAAATGGGAGCAAAAATCTTAGTTATACTTCGAAATCCTACAGGAACATCAATCATTATAGCTGAGAAAAAAAATGCTTTCAACTTTAAATCAGTTTTTTTTAGAATTTCTAAAAATCCAAAATATCGCACCCCGATTATAATTAGCAAGACCCTAAATGACTTTTTCAAGGCAAACAAATTGCGGCCAGGTCATTAAAAATTTAAAAGTAGGTGCCAGAGCCAACTGGAGTCATCAATATTCATCATTTTGTGGTATGCTGTCGCAGCAGCTATGTACGTACAAAAATCACAAAGGGCTAGAGTTCCCGATCTACTGTAAGCCTGTACTTATGTATTGTAACCCCTTCAATTTTCTTTGATTCTATTTTGACACAAAGCGCACTTAAGAGTTAATTTAACTCATGTGACAAATCCAATAAACTTGTTCTGGCCTAGTGAGGTGAATGAGGAGGGCGACTCGATGGAAAAAGGCCAGCAGCTGAACTCTGTTGCTGATGTTATAAATAGCTTCACTTTCACAGCAGGGCCTTTATGGCTCTCTTGAAACGGTAATAATTTCATCCTCAACCACTTCAGTGCTACTTTTTCAGATTTTTTTTTTTAAGGTTTTCAGTTTACCATCATCCCAAAAGCCAAAGGCCCATCATAACTTTTTAACAGCAACCATATAAATGTCTGCTGGGAAGATTGATCAATCTCAGACTATACAAAATTTTCGTAATCATTTTATTGAGGCACTCAAAAAATACAAGCAGCACTTTGTCGAGGGTGGGCTGCGTTGAGTTTGGTTGACTCTTATTACTACTTACATACACCAGTAAATTGCATTCGTCATACATATACTGAACAATTTCTCCATACTTTGCATGTTTGCATCGAGTTTCCAAATCAGTGGAAATTTATGGCCACAAGAACATTCTCTCTACCCTCAATAGTGGTAGGATTCAGCCAGTGTTCTCAAGGATTATCTTAACTGCAAGATGCATCCCTCCCTATATAAGTTGACTAGGAACCAGAGATACATGGATTTTCTGTCAAGTGTTGTTGCTCAGCCGGCACTTCGGTGGTGGTCAGACCATAGACTCGAAAGTGTTTCGGTGGATGCAAAGTGGTTTGTACTTACATATGCATATGTAAACGTATAAGGAATAGAGTTTACGGGAAGTATTTCCTCCAGATATCCACTAAGGGTAGAGTGCCGCCTCCCTCATCACAAGGGACATTTAGTCGGTTTTTGGTTTTGGATTCCAGAGCATACCGCACATGTGTTCAAGTGTATATATATTGCCACATGCACCCAATAGCACTTTTCCTAATTGTTCAAGACAACGTGCATGTTGAGATTTGAGTTCTTGAGATGATTATCTTCCTTTATCTTTGGACTGACTGCTGGTACACTGCAGACATATACACTGACTGTAACATATTTAGCTGGATGTCACGTGATGGATTAGGCAGAACTAATTTGTGACACTAATTATGGAAATTTTTAATGGGCTAGAGAGAGAAAACAGGAAGGTCAATCATGATTTTATTTTTAGTTGGTCGATGGAAGTTTTAAAAGGGTTCACGTATGGAAGAAGGACTTAGTTAATTTATGTTTTTTCTTTAACGGAATTTATGGTTATTTTGTAGTATCAAGATGTTTTCCTTACCTTTAATGTTTTAGAACTATATAATAACTTCTACCAGTATGCAGTGTAGCCTTTTTCAAAATATAGAAGCCATAGAGGATAGAATTAGAATGTCATTCAATATCAATAGCGGAAGTTTTTCAAAAATAGCTTGAATACAGACTTCAATCGGTTATTTACAAACAAGTAATATCCAAAGACAAAAATAATACACCTAATATTATTTTTATTTATTATTATTAGTTTTGCATGGAATTCTGCATACGATTCAAAGAATTAATTTTGGATAACAGGACGGCGTTAAGAAAATGCATAATTAAATAAGACATGAAAAATTAAGTGTAAAGGAATTATGTAAAATTATAAGAAATACAGATAAGACAGAAAATTTGTGTACATAAAGTTGCATTTTTTATTGTGGTTTAAAATATATGCTAAGATGAAAAAGATTAAAATTTAAAGGCAGCTGAGAAAAGTGATATATAGTATGTACTAGTAAGTCACATCAATTAATGTCGTTCATTTGCTTCTCTAATGAATATTGTTAGAAAATGACTTATGCCGCTCATATATCATCATCTTTACCGTACTATAAAAGGCGACAAGGACTACTGAATACACCGAACTATAATCCAAAAGCTATATTTCAGGCAACACGAAGCGATTCAATATCCAAATCGGACTCTGATCCCGCTTGTAGCTAAGCAGAAAAATTTGTTAAAACGTCCTCAATAATAGCGTTGTTAGTAGACATTTTAGCTCCTAGCATGACACCAACATCCTTTTAAACATCTTATTGCGCATTTGTATTCTAATATACCCAAAAGCGCATTCATCATCTGCAAAACGTTCGTTAAAACTCGAAAAGCTGTCCTTTAGCAGGACACACAATCTGATGTCATCAAATTTAAAAACAGGCACCAACATCTCCAGAAGCACATCATTTTCCGTACGGTTTTAAACCAGATTATTAATTATAGTCGGAACCCATACATTGGAACTTTTCTAGTTCCTTCACTAGACCAAAACAAAGAGTAAATAACAGGACACTTTTCATTGTACAGAAATTATTTCGAACTTGACATTTCGAATTGACAAACTATTCCAATTTCAACTCAATTCCGATTTAGACTCACTACCATAATTCTTTTTAAAATCTAGTCCAATCCAGATGAAACACTCAAGCTGATTTTATACAGGGCCACCATACACGCAGCAGCACGAAGCCGCAAAATTTTGCTGAACTTGTGGCTAGACATAGAGTCACAATAAATTAGCGAATGAACTATTTTGACACGTCATAAATAGTAAAACGAAGTTTGCCAACGTTCAAATCAAAGAATTCTGATAATTCTGAGATATAAATAAGAAAATGAATATTGATAATCTAAAAGTAAAAATAGTTGAAATAGTTTTGACAAGTATCAAAAATAATTGAAATAAGGGACTGAACAATTTTGACACGTGTTAATTAATTAATGACAAAGATGAGCGGTGAAGGGGGATGTCGTGCCCAGACCTGCAAGACAGCCATAAACACACGAGCAAGCACGCGCTATTCGAAACCACAGCCACACACGGCATCTGATTTTTTTTCTGGAGAATTTTAAGATGGTAACTGGGGTGTATGTGACCCAAGTGCATGAAAATGGGTTTTCCGGCGACACAAACGTATCGAGAAAGTTTCCTGAATCAGGAAAAAAGTACACAACCCGATAGTACTCGGCGAGATCTTTAATTAATTTGATAGCAGCATGCCGTCCTCCCGGGGGTTGCTAACCCCCCCCCCCCCCACCGCCCTAAAATTTCCAGAGAAAAAATCTTTTACGAATTGTAGCTGGTAATGAGGTGAGGTGAACAGTGAACCCCATTTTCCGATCGGACATAACTCTACTGAATTATAGCCGAACTAATGTGCGAAAAATATACTATCCCAGTTGGATGTCATAGAGATATCTCAATAAAATTTATACAGTAAATAACCAATGAAATTAGGAAGTTTTTAAAATAGGTTTGGGTGAAAAAAGTTATGAGACTTTTTTAAAACACCCTCTAAGATTTTTGTACATTTTATTATTTTGATCTTTATGTGATTTAAAAATTTCATTTGGCTCAATGATATGAGCTACGGAATCAAATATTTTTACACTGGATGGGCCTAATATTCAGCTAATTAAAAAAAAAATCACAGCAATTTATCGCAATTATTCAAGTCATATGATCAAAAATGTGTTCAAATTAGTATTTTGGTGAAAAATCACGAAAAAAAATCATAACTCTAAAACTACGCAAAATTGCATAACTTACATGGGGGTGATTCGGATACCCCTCAATATACCCCACCTAAGTTTTACCTTTAATTTTACCTTTGGACGTCACTTTTGGGGTCACCTTATATAACGTAAAAGTAAAAATAATTCCAATAATTCTTGGCAAATTTTGAAATAGGAATACATGAAATAAAATGTGACATGTAAAACTGGACGAAACAAATTATACATAGAGGTTGCTGAATCGAATCAGCTGAATTAGAGTATGTCACGTAGGCACACGTATAAAATAGTAGTAAGCGGCGGGATTAAGTTTGATGCTGCTCTATCGAAGATCTGTTCGCTGTTGAACAAGAAGGAAATAAAAGAAAAGATTAGGCAAAAGCAAAGGAAGTGTTGTTCTTTCTATTAACCTATCCACACAAAAATTACGAGAAGACGACAAGAAAGTAAAAGGAGAAAGCTAAAGATAAATTGGTTGTTCTCCAATCTGAATCGTCGGCTGGTACGCCCCAAGTAACCAACCCTGTCTACCCCAACTAGCGACCACCCACTCAGCCAGGGGGTCAAGTAGTGGGGTCCAAAACGAAGGAAGCAGGCGAATTTTGCGACAGCAGAACACGTTTGAAGTATTATGGCCGATTCACACCGCCACGATAGCGATTGCGATAACATCGCAATAGCGGTAACGAAGCGACAGCAATAGATCGCTACACATAGATTCAAATGTCTATCGCATCATGCACAATTTAATTCATCTATCGCGGGCTGTGAAATCAAAATAGATAGCGCAAATTCAAAATTAATTAAAATCATATAAAGAAATATCCAATTTTATATGATTTGAATTTGAAACACATTATAAAAATAGGAATAAAAGAACAAAGTAGGAGTTGATACTGGCAAGGAGTTGAATACAAGTTGGTTTAGCTTAAGAATATTTGGGACTTGGCCACTGTGACTCTGCGGACACCGCGACCAATGCTGATTTATTATGTCCTTCCCTAGTATCTAAATCTAGCTTAGAAGTGATAATTGCTAAACGGAGTGAGGTTATAGTGCAAGTACAACAACGTTGTTAGATTTGGAAATTTCTTCCGTTGGTCTTGTTCCAATAACTTCAAAATTTATCAATACTCCCATTTTTGATTGAGAGGGCTCTAAATGTTAAGTGTAATAATTATCAACACCTAGCGACTTCTTCCTTTTGGGCCACGTGAAAGAGAAGGTCTACGCCAACAGCCCAGCGTCGATTCAAGACCTCAAAGATGGAATTCGTGAGGCTATCGAGGACATAGGGCAGCCACTTTGCGATTTGGTTATGGAAAATTTCATGAAAAGGATATGGTCCTGTAGGCGTGGTCGTGGTGGTCATTTGGCTGATGCTATTTTCCATTTGTAAAAAATTGCTTTAAAGTAAAGATGGTAACTCTACAAAGATATAAATTCTCTAAAACAAACTCAAGTTTAATTGTCATAGTATTTACATGTACATATGTATTTTGCTCATCAAATGAATTCTACTTTTATTGAGTTAGTCTGTAAAGGTCGGTCAAGCATTCAACCTCGAATTATTCAGTAAAGTCAATAAATTCATATCTATTTCAATTACGGTCTTTTATTTCAATTAATTCTTTTATTGCTTCCCTCTGATATCTTTTTCGACACTGGTGCCGAAACCCGGGAAGTGAAACGGTTTATCGGAAAGACTGTAATTTGCGCTTAAGTTTTCAACGGAATTCTATTGACTTTAATCACGTGTATCTTACGGACAGTTAAAAGAGTATGGAATCTCAAACGCGTGCAGTTTATCGCCGTCAAGTAACTAATATCGCGAAAAGCGCGAGTGATTATCTGAATTCCACGGAGTCACAAGTTAAGGACGAAAATAAAGATAGTTTTGATCTCATCGAAGAAGAGCTGGTGGTTCTATTGGAAAGATTAAAAGCGGCGAAAGAAACCCTAAACCAAGCCAATTTAGAAATTCGACCTACAATTAAGGCAGAAGATATTGCTAAGGAAGCCGAAAGTGTTGCGGAGTATGAAGATAAGGCCATAAGTGCAATCACAAGACTTAAACAACGTTTATCTAAGCTGCAAGAGCGGCAACGTAACGGAGCTATAAATAGTACAGTAACTGATAATAAACGGCCCTCAACTATTCATTTACCGAAGATAGAATTGCGTAAGTTTTCTGGGGATTTTAAAGAATGGCTCCCATTCTGGGAACAATTCCGGCGTACCATTCACGAGAACCCTACTCTCGACGACGTCCTCTCAGTATTACATCATGCTAAAGTCGGTTATTCTCAAATGCATACCACCAGAACTGAGATTAGAATTTCACCGCCATCAAGAAACACAAACAAACATTCATGAAAAGTCTGCAGAAATATCCGACGACGATGATGCTTCCGTGGCAAACAGCGAGAGCTCCCTAGCGCTATGTGGGGATAAATCAGTTCGAGATATTCTTCGTTTCTTGAAAAGGGAAGTGGAATCGTTAGAGAAGTCTGGAATAGCTAAACGCAATTTAATATATCGGTCACCTCAGAAAATTACAAACACTGCTGCAGGATTACTTGCTCATACATCTGAAACCACACAATCTCCAATTCAATGTTACTTTTGTAAATCAGTTACCCATAGTGCAGAAAAGTGCAACTCTTCTCTTTCCTTAATTCAACGTAAAGATATGCTGAAAAAAGAAGGGAGGTGTTTCAAATGTACCAGACGTGGTCATAATTCAAAAAATTGCAGAGTGAGAGTGTATTGTGATAAATGCAACAATAGGCACGCAACTTCTGTATGCGACCCCCAATATTTTAAAACGGTAACACGAAAAAGTTCTGCCGAAAGTGCTATCAAGAGAGAAAATATAGACTCACAAGGTTTATCATCCTCATCGTCATCGGCACAAATAACTGCAAGTCTGTGCTCGCCCACCGTACAGCAGAAGCACTTAATTTACTTACAAACGGCTTGTGCTATTGCTTCGGCTTCTTCTCACAGTTTATGTAATTCAATGTTGGTGCGCATAATTTTGGATGGTGGATCTCAAAGAACTTACATTAAGCAAAGTGTGGCTGACAAACTTAAATTAAAAGTGACAGATACAGTTAACATTAATATCGTTCCCTTTGGATGTACAAAAAAAGCACCAATAAAATCGTTTCAACGCGTGAATGTAGAGTTGAAAAGCCTGCATGATAATCAGTGTATCTCTGTACTAGCTATTGTCGTGCCTGAAATATGTCCTGATATTCTAATTGCACCTGACGTGAAATGTAGCAAATTTTCAAATTTAATCTTAGCTGACAGTTCTGAGTGCCATGAATTTGAAGATGGCATAGGTTTATTGATTGGTGCAGACATTTATTGGAAGGTTGTTTTAGATAAATTTAAAAGAATTAGTGCGGAATTAGTGGCCATTAGCACGATCTTCGGTTGGACAATACAAGGTCCTGCTCTGTATAATTGCAATGAGTTAGCTTTAACAACAAATGCAATTACTTTACAGGTAGCTGAGCTTGAGGATATTAGTGAAAATATCGATCGTTTTTGGAGCCTGGAAAGTATTGGAATTACTCAGCCTATTTCTAAAGGTCAGTCTGATGCCATAAGCTTGGATAGTTATGTTGCTAAACAAGGACAGCGATATGAAGCCTCGTTATTATGGAAAGATCCTCATTGTAATTTAAACGATAACAAAGCAGGTGCGGCGATAAGGTTTGACAAATTAATTAAACAACTGTCTAGGAATTCTTCGAAATTTCAGGACTACGATAATGTGATGTGGGAATTAATTTCTAATGGGATAGCAGAGCGTTGCGATGAAGGTGCGGATTCAGATACGCGACTCTATTATATGCCACATCGTCCAGTGTACCGGGAAGACAAAGCAACTTCAAAAACAAGAATTGTGTTTGATGCTTCTTCAAGTACAGGTAACAATTTTTCGTTGAATAGTCTCTTAAGTCCGGGAGAAAATCTTTTACCTGACGTCATGGCAGTTTTATTAAATTTTCGAATGGGGAAGATTGCTATAGTCGCTGATATAGAGAAGGCATTCTTGCAAATCTCGTTATTGCCAAAGGATAGAAATGTGCACCGATTTTTTTGGTTCGAGCAGCGATTAAGTAACCTAAATCACCTTCCAGCTAGAGTTGTTTATAGAATGACTAGAGTAACTTTCGGAATTTCATGTAGCCCGTTTTTACTCTGTGCAACCCTGAAAAAACACTTCGAATTAGAATCTCATGCTTTCGCTGAAACATGCGAAATCTTGAAGAATGCGTTTTATATGGATGATATGATCGTAAGCCTTAATGATGAAGGGCAAGCTTTTCGACTATATAAAGATACTCTAGAAATATTAGACCGCGCATGTATGAATATACGAAAATGGAATAGTAATGATAGTTATTTGCGTAAACAATTTTCTGAAGAAGAATTATTGGACGTGCAGAAAGTATTAGGTGTAGTTTGGTATTGCATTACAGATGAAATTTCTATCGATTTGGAAAATATTTGCGATTCAGTTCCCACAAACGTAACAAAAAGAAATTTACTGCAATTCATCGCTCGAATTTATGATCCATTGGGTGTACTGGGACCAACTGTGGTTAAACTTAAGCTTTTATTTCAAGAATCTTGGAAGCTTAATCTTGGATGGGATGAACCCTTTCCGGCACATCTTCTTACAAGTTGGAATAATTGTTCGCATGACCTACCTTATTTAAAGAATGTGATGATCCCGCGATGTGTATTCCCGTTTTTCGACAATGTAACATATCAATTGCATATATTTTCAGATGCCAGTCCTCAGGCGTATGGAACAGTAGCCTACATAAGAAGTGAAAACGGAGATGGTAGAAGAAATGTAGCTTATCTTTGCTCTAAGAATCGAATTGCGCCATTGAAAAATGGCAAGTCTGCAGAACTTACTTTACCAAAATTGGAGCTTACAGCAACACTTTTAGGAGCTCGATTGTATAATTATTTGAACACTCATCTGAAAATAAAATTTGATTCTGCATATTTTTGGTCGGATTCAAGAATTACGCTTTGCTGGATTCATAATGAAAGAAAATATGAACGTTTTATTGATCATCGAGTGAAGGAAATAAGGAAATTAACTCCACTACGAAGTTGGAGGCACTGTCCAGGAACCGATAACCCTGCCGATCTTCTCACACGGGGTATCACTGGTAAAAATCTTCTAGACTCTACAATATGGTCAAAGGGACCAGATTGGTTGCTGGCTGAAGAAGTTGATTGGCCTCAACAACAGAGTAACAATATTGCAGAATCATCATTCACTTTGTACACTGTCAGTTGTGATGAACCCTTAATAAGGCAACCTATCTTAAAAATGGAACACTTCAGTCGATATACAAAAATGATCCGTGTCACAGCTTATGTTTTTCGATTTATAGACTATGTTAAGGGCGAAAAACCTCAAAGCTCCTTTGTTTCCGCAAGCGAACTCAGACGAGCAGAGAAGTATTGGATTCAGTTTTTACAATTAAATGCGTACAAGGAAGAGATGATAGCACTACAAAGGGCAAAATCTATCCCTAAATCATCAACTATTTTGTCACTTAATCCTGTACTAGACGAACATGGAATTATGAGAGTAGGAAGTCGTTTAGCTGAATCGCAGCTCAACTGGGATGAAATTTATCCAATCATACTACCGAAATCTTCACATTTTACTTCGCTTTTGGTAGAAGATGCACATGAACGAACGTTGCATGGTGGCGTTAATCTGGTTCTTTCGCGACTAAGAGAAAACTACTGGATCATCAAGGCTCGCCAAGCTGTAAAGTCAATAATACAGCGCTGTAAGGTTTGTAAACGTCTAAAGGGAAAACACGCCGAACAACCATTTGCACCTTTACCCAGGTATCGATTGCAGGCATCGCGACCTTTCGAAACGAGTGGCATAGATTTTGCTGGACCCCTGTACGTGAAAAGTTCATCAGACGACACAGCTACCCGAAAGGTGTATATCTTGCTCATCACTTGTGCTGTCACGCGAGCTGTACATCTTGAATTAGTGTTAAATTTGACGACTGAATCTTGCATATCAGCTTTAAGGAGATTTTTCGCTCGACGTGGAAATCCAAAAATAATAATTTCTGATAATGCTCGCACTTTTAAGCGTTCCTCGTTGGAATTTAAACAACTTTGTAAGGTAATAGATTCCGAAGCTCTACAAGGATACATAAGCCACGAAGGAATCACCTGGAGGTTTATTGTAGAGCGAGCAGCATGGTGGGGCGGATTCTGGGAGCGACTTGTGAAGATTGTTAAGGATGTTTTAAAGGCTTCTATTGGCCGAGCTGTACTGACAGTTGAACAATTAGAAACCCTTCTAATAGAAGCAGAAGCGGTGGTAAACGCCAGACCGCTAACCTATATCAGCGATGACCCGCTTGATTTGGTCCCCCTAACACCTGCACATTTTTTATTGGGAGCGTACCCATCACATTTAGATCTTAACTCTGCTGAAGCAACGGATAAAGACATACGATTAAAGTGGAGAGCCCGATTTCGGTTATATAATTCATTCTGCAAACGATTTAAAGTAGAATATCTTCAGAGGCTACGGTCGGCACATTTTACAAATCAGCCTTATTCGATGCAAGTCAAAGTCGGAGACGTGGTCATCGTGAACGACCCAACTACACATCGATTGCTTTGGAAGCTTGCCATAGTAGAAAATGTATTTCCTGGACGTGATTGTAAAGTTCGTGCCTGCGAATTAAGATTTGGAAATGGGACGAGATTAAGACGAGCTATTCAACAGATTTATCCACTTGAAATAAACAATGCATTGCCGGCGGGAGGATGTAAAAAATTGCTTTAAAGTAAAGATGGTAACTCTACAAAGATATAAATTCTCTAAAACAAACTCAAGTTTAATTGTCATAGTATTTACATGTACATATGTATTTTGCTCATCAAATGAATTCTACTTTTATTGAGTTAGTCTGTAAAGGTCGGTCAAGCATTCAACCTCGAATTATTCAGTAAAGTCAATAAATTCATATCTATTTCAATTACGGTCTTTTATTTCAATTAATTCTTTTATTGCTTCCCTCTGATATCTTTTTCGACACCATTATTAACGGCATACCTTCCGCTTTACAATGAAATAAAGATCCGATCATTTATTTCAAAAGATGGCATTTTTCTTTGAATATCAAAATAACACCTCTTATTGGAAAGCCCTTTACAATGGCCGAAATTGCAACAATCTGCGAAATGAATTTCTGTTCAGAGATACATACATTTACAGCTGTAGCTTATGGCAGTAATTAATTGAAATTCAAAACTGAAAATGATTTTTTTTTTCTATATTTACAATTTTTTTTTATTGTTGTAGTTTGTTTTTTATTTAAATAAGTTTCTGCAAGAAACTTAATTGTGTATTTATTAAGCTTTTATTTTATAAATCTACGAAGAAATTTGATATTACAATTGAAACAAGCACATATAAGTATTTTGAACGTGCGGTGGCGGAGTGTTGCCACAATTACGCCCTGGGATATTATAAGTTAGATTGAGAACTGCACACATACTGCCGGACACGATGCGGCATCGCACATCCATATTACGTACCCATATTGCATCCACATTCTGCTGCAGATTCCTATGGCACCGCAACGGTGATGCAATTGCGGTCACTTCGTACTACTGACACAAAGAATATCTGTATATATAAAACATAATTAGAGTAATTTTGAATCTATTTGAATGTATTTGTGTGTATTGATTATCGTGTGTCGCTAAGTCACCGCAGTCGCAGCGCATTTTTCAAAACACTGATATGTGTTTCGGGCCCAAATCTGATTTTTTTTCTTCTATAGTTAATAAAATATGCTCTAATTTTAAACAAAAAGATTCACCACGAAGTTTTTTTCTCCCTTCTCCTGTCTTTAAGTTGTTCAACCATGTCAAGCTTTTTTTTAATATTACCTTCCCTTTAAACCCCCCGCCCTCTCCCGACACACCTTCATAAAGTGAGCTAGGCTGAAACCATTTTCTGGTATTATTCAGCCAGGAAAATATCCTGGAAAATTGGCATCATACTCTATGCGGAGGCGCGCGATCGCTTGTCGTCTTACAGGCCCAAAAATCTTACCAATGAAGAAATTTTGTAACATCTCTCTATATATAAAAATATGGATCAGTGACACAACCGGATCAAATTGCACACCATATACAGATTATTATTTATTATTATTATTAATAACGGGGGATGCAGATAGAACTCCCGCCTCTAATCTCCTCACCGCGACCCATAACATCTTTTGTGACATCACCCCTAAATGCCGTAGGGTGCCCATTCGAACTTAAGGTCTTTGATGAAGCTTATAATGTACTTGGGGCCATTTATTCGACATCCTCTGGCAGTGGAAACGCCTTTCCTAGATATCTTAGCCTTATGCGGCACAGAGTTTCACAGTCACACAGCGGCTTCATTGTCTTCCATACAGAATCGACAGGTCTCTTCATCGACTTTATCCATTCTCGTAAGATGGTATCTAAGTGGAAAGTGCCCAGTAAGTAAGCCCGTCATGAGCCTTAGTTCCTTTCTGTTGAGTGCGAATAATGCTTTTGTCCTCTGTTGCGAATACTTTATAAACTTCTTAGCTTGGCTTAGCTCCGGGATATTTTCCCAGTTTTCTTCTTAGTTCTGTCCCCCCAAAGCCAGATCAGAGGTGAGAGGTGACTCTTTGGGTGTCCAAAGACGGGCTCAGGGCCAGTAAGCACCATATACAGATACTTCTACAAGACGAATATAGAGGTCGTTTATAAATTATAACTTTTTTGTTTTTTTTTTGTAGACAAAGTCGCTTAAGTCGAAATGGACTTCACCAGATTTCGGCTAACCAAAATATAATTTTGTATGAAAATTTATAACTTTTGATAATATTACTAAATACATACAACAGATAAAAGCATTTTCTGTAAAAAATATAAGCAGAGAGCTCTCGCTCTATCAGTCATCAAAAGTTTTTTGTTAAGTCGAACGCAGCAAGTGAAAAGTGGCAACCATCTGTCTGACCCGATATGTCTGTGTCGTGGTGTACCACAAGGGTCTATCCTCGGACCGTTTCTATTTAGCCTCTATATTAATGATTTACCAGATGTGATACGCAACGCAAACATATATATGTATGCAGACGATGTTCAAATTTTTCTTTGCTGCCCTGTTGGTCTATCCGAGGATTTTATCCTCAAAAACAACGAGGATCTGCAGCGCATCCATGGCTGGTCTGTGGTAAATGATCTTGCCTTGAATGCAAGCAAATCAAATTACATGATACTCCATAGGCGAGGCTTGGATCCATCAAACTTTCCCTCAGTTCTCTTAAATAATAATCCCCTGCCTCACTTGGAGAGAGTTAGAGATCTTGGGGTAATGCTTAACTCTCGCCTGACCTGCCGCGATTATGTTAACAGCATCCTTGGTAAAGTATATGGTACACTTCGTAAACTTTGGTGCTCAGCGGATTTTCTCTCGGTAGTTACCAAACTCAAAATAATCAAAGCTCTGGTAGTCCCATTTTTCACCTATGGTAACCTAGTCTTTCCTAGCCTGGATTCTGTCTGCTCGCGAAAGTTGGAGGTGTCTTTTAACAACTGTATTAGATTCGTGTATGGACTACGACGCTTTGACCATATATCCCTACACAGAAACTCAATGCTTGTCTGCCCCCTTAAAACTTACCTTCTGTACCAATCGCTAACTTTTCTACATCGTCTTATATACACCTACAATCCCGCATACTTGGGCAACAGTATTAGCTTTTTGCGTAGCTCTAGGCACGTCCATATCTTGATCCCTCGTTACCTTACAGTCATGGGCCAACGTTCCTACTTCGTTCACATATCTAGTAAGTGGAACTCACTTCCAGTTGATATTCAACGCACAGTGTCTGTTGGCGCGTTTAAGAGGCTCTTGTGCCGACATTTAACTGATGGCAGCTAGCCGAACGCATCTAATTTTACACATGCTATTAATATTAATATTTAAATTTAAATGAAACAATAAATTCAAGATTATATAAACTACTTGCATCGTTAATAAATTGTTAGTTATATTTCTTAGTAGGTAATTTTGTCATCTTACTTTTGTACTTAGTCTAAAACTAATGACATCAATGGCATCGCCTATAAAAGCTGTATACATATTGTAGCTATATTCCTTTTCTTTTTGTCTCTCAGTAGTTTCCTCCAAATAATATATTTTGTACATGTTAAAAAGATTAAGTAATCTTGTTGTATAATACCCTTAATAAATAATTGAATTGAATTGAATTGAATTTTCTGCCAACAAGTGTGGACGAAAATTTTCACTTAGGTTACAGAGCACATGGAATTAAGAGACCTTCGAAATGTGCAACTCCGATTAAATATAAGATTATTGTAAAGTTAGCGACGAGAAATTAGCTTTGACAATAAACGAGCAATAATGCACTCATCTCGAATAGCAACTATACTCTAAATTAACAACTAAACTGCTGCTCAAAATTTAATAATAAAACGATTATCAGTAATTAGCATTTACTTTAGTACCTAAGTCACAGTGAATGAAATTCAGCTCTGATGCAACTAGAAGAAACCCTTAAATCTTGAGAATATTAAACAAGAACAATTCCAAAATTCCAATTTATGGTTGCCACAGTTTGAATGCACAAAATGTCTCATTGAATGAAATAAATTGTTGGTAATTGTATTAAAAACCTTTAGAATCAAGTGCAGATTTGTTCCTGCAAACAAACAGGATACGCTGTTTGAATAAGAAATTCTGTTTTGTTCACAACGCATCAGCGACTTCAGTAAATAAATTAAACTCTGCGAGCTCTTTATTTTTATCGAGCTGCAAGGCAAATGTTTCTTCTATACCTTTTCAGACTAAGCATTATGAATATGAGAATTAATATGAGATTTTAATTATCATTAGAACACAATTAATATTTTCTTTACCATAGATCCGCTTTCTTGCACACAATTTCATTTCATCAGCATTTTTAAGTACCACCGAACACCCACCCACCCACACACACACGCACACACAACTATATATTCTGTACGTTTGGTTGGTTTATGTACAAGTATGGGTACGTATATGTTTTTCAAAAATTTAAATACATATCTAAAATTGCATCATTATTTATCATCTGACCCCATTCCTTCCACTTTCATTATGCAAATGAGCATAATATGACCTGAAGCTTTTATTCCATCTTCAAAAATGCTCATTAATTAGAATAACGACAGCAAATGCACTAAGGCCTCCATTTATTGCATTAAAATGCGTTCCTAAGTGCCTCTAAAGTTTAAAGCCCCATCAGGTCGGCATTCCACAGGGCTACATAGTATCTAGGAGGAGCTGCATAGCAAGTAAATCGAAAGCCATCTTCCATGACTATAAATTCTCGAATGCTGCAAATGACACGCTGAAATAAAAATTTTTTCGTGTAGTAAATGTTCCCTTTTTCCGCTTAGTTTTCATTGTTTTTGTTTATTTTTAAATTAATTCAATTTGACTGAGGGTAATAAAATAGCGAAAATGTCTACAAAGTATTTACAGAGGTAAAGCGTTCTCATTCGTGTCGCATTATCGTAAAACTATCCGTTAGCTGCTTGATCAACAACAAGAAGAAGAGTTATTCAAAAATAAATTTGGGAACTTCTTTTTTTATTATAAACTCCGAAAATATTTATATTTTTTTAACCGGGAGGGGTGGGGGGTAGTTTGATCAAATTTAGTAATATCATCGAGTTTTACCGAAAATTTGACAGTAAAGTATACATATATTAGGTTTTCGCACGCACTGTATATGCTATTCCCAATTAGCTGTTGACATTTAAATCGTGACGTCACTCCGTCACTCGCATGGTATATTTAAGGTGAAGAAAGTGAAAAAAACAGGAATCACAAAAATCACAGAAATCAAATACAAAATTACTTAATTCTTTATTAACTTTATTTTATTTATAATTTTATCATTGCAAGGCGTAATATAATATTGTGTTACAGTTTTATTTTATACAGTAATTACACATTTGAGTTTTTTATACTTAAGAGTTAATGGCGGTTATGATTTTATATGAAATTTTTATTGGCTTAAAGTACGATAGCGTAGACAAGCTATTAACAAACAAAGACTGGGCAGGTAGAACAAAAACCAGTAACGTTTGGCTTGAATATAAACGTTGGCCCAAAATGGTTGTACACGTAAGTAAAGACAATTAAATAAAGCGAACAAGCATTTTAAATTAAATAGAAGTACCCAAAATAACCCTGCGCGTCGGTAAGGAGACCTTCGTCAAGTTTAAATGTCAAATTGCTGTAAGAGTCGCTGTTTTTGTACGTACGCATCTCTCGATAAGTTTCCCGAGGTAGGTGGGAACAATTTGTATCCCTCGGCTTAAAGCATAGTGGAGAAAATTTGCAGGAAGGCTGATTGTTCTTCCACTAATATGCATTGAGTTACCTGACTACAGCAAACCAGAAGGTCTAGGCAAAAATTTGGGTGTGATTCATCCGAAAAAAGCGAGGAATCAACTGGGCTGCCAGTTTGACCACTTTAGTGTTGTTTGCCATTTTTGGTTTTAACTTTTTTTAAATATAAACTAGTTTATGCGTACATATATGACACTCTTCCGGTACTAGTGTCATTTTAAAACTATTTCACTCATGGATGGCACGCTATCCACTGGCGGATCAAGGTTGGGGGGTCCTGGGGGTCATAACCCACTAAATTTGAAGAAGTGATTGAGTTATTTGAAAAAATATATTTGTTATTTTATATTTTTATTTATTTATATAATTCAATTTCAAAAAATTTTATAAAATACTTTTATTTCAAAACTTAAACAAATACAAATTTATTTCAATGAATATTATTATATGCATGTGATGTATCTGGTTTTTCTCAGAACTTGAGTTTGGGACCCCAACTTTGGATGTGAGAAACACTTGCAACGTTCTTATGTAAAATCACTGACATGCATATTATGGACTGACTACGTCCATAGAAATATACTGCTGAAAGTGGGCTCACTTCTAAGTATATAACGTTCTCTTTTGGTCTAAGCGCCAAGTACACACTAAAAGAGAATTGTATACAACAAATAAATAAGTGGGTTCGTCAAAATAAATATATTTAAATTAATTATTTGGATTGATTAGTGATAAAAAGCGTTTTACCAACGGCAATATATTCATAGATACTCACTAGAAATTCGAATGGTTTTATTAAAATCACTTATCAACTTCCCGCCCAATGATTTTTTCAATGTTGGTTCTGACGCAAGAACTAATTTTGACAAAAACAAGTGAAAACGCTGGAATTAGTCTAATGTAAGACCATACTTATGATACCCTAAATGAATACCCGTTTCAAATTTCGTATGGTCACCCATCTATGCAAGTTTAATTTTTGTAGTGGTTTTTCATATATATTTCTAAAACGGTTCGTCGGACAGAAAAAAAATGATAACCAATTTTATACGATTTCGTATTCTGAAAGAGTTTTAAGTGCAATAAAAATGTCTAGCACTGATCGTTTTCACAATATATGTAAAAAACCCAAAATGTTTATGTGGCAACACACAGAAGGGGTTGCCCGATTTATTCTGTTTTTGATTTTTTTTTTATATTACTATAAAAACACCATGTAACAAATTTCAGCTCTCTACGGCGACGCGTTGTCAGGCAGTGTACAAATATATAGTGGAAACCGAAATTTTTGTATGACAACCCCACGAAGGAGTTGCCCGATTTGTCACATTTTCGAACTTAATTTTACATGTACAAAATTTCAGCTTTCTAAGTGAACGCGCTCTCGAGTTATCATGTGCACGGACAGACGGGCGGTCAGACAGAACGGACAGACGGACGAACATGAAAAAATCAAAATAACTTTTAATATTATGCGTGGGTATTTGGTTGTTAAGCCAATTTGAGGGGGCAGATGTCGGAAGAATCACTTCATGTCGACGATAGTAGAAAACTTTCGCTTTCCAGGTGATCATGAATTCGAGGAGCTGACGGTCACCTCGTCTAGTCTTGTTCTTAAGGGTAACTGTGTTATTCGAGCGTCTTCGTGTGAGGGCACCAAAGTGTATCACTCTGATTCGATTTTCTATTTTCTATTTTTACCACGAACTAGAATCCTAAATGAGTGCCTCTTGCAGTGCAGATACCAGGCAGGTCCCAATGGTTTCAGAGAGAGCCAACCCAGGTGTTGCAGGAACTCTGAAAGAAGTTATATATATCCTGAAACGAAAAGGCATAATTCTCAGGCGTAGCATCGGATAAATTATTTATTTATTTAATACGTCCTGTTAGCAATTGGTTGTGTTATGTAGCTTTCCTTATATAATAACGGTGCGATAAAATATAGACGAACGTAATACTATATACTTTCTTTGTAAAGAAACTGCTTCTAGCAATAAGGCAAAACTAAACTAATAAATCTTCGTGTTTTTATTTAGAACACAATAAATCGTAGCCTACTTACACATACCTTTTTGAGTTCACAGAGTGGATTTCCCTAAGCTTAGTGAAAACCGTACAAATGCGCTGTGGCTGCCCAAGATCGCTAACGCCGCGCAGCTGGCATCGTCAAACCGCCACAGGTATCCAATCCATTTTGCTCTACCATCATTATTTCCGTGCGTTACAAACAGAATGACAAACTTAGTATACCCCTATGATTTCATCTAGGGTATTAGAATTGCACTCGCATGAAACAGCATTATATTATCGAGCAGTTCATATTATAACGGGTTTTCCAATAAGAGGTGTTATTTTGATATTCAAAGAAAAATGCCATTTTCTGAGAGAAATGATCGAATCTTTATTTCATTATAAAGAGGAAGATATGCCGTTAATAACGGAAAATAACATCAGCCAAATGACCACCACGACCATGCCTAAAGGACCATATCCTTTTCATGAAATTTTCCATAACCAAATCGCAAAGTGGCTGCCGTATGTACTCGATAGCCTCACGAATTCCATCTTTGAGGTCTTGAATCGACGCTGGGCTGTTGGCGTAGACCTTCTCTTTCACGTGGCCTCAAAGGAAGAAGTCGCAAGGTGTTAAGTCACAAGATCTCGGTGGCCAATTGTGATCACCTCTTCGAGAGATAACACGGTCCGGAAACTTTTCCCGTAAAAGATCAATGGTTTCGTTGCCATATAAAATCATTAATCATCTGTCGATAGCGCAATCCATTCACCGTAACTGTTGCTCCAGCCTCATTTTCGAAAAAGTAAGGTCCAATGACCCCGCGGGACCATTAACCGCACCAAACAGTCACACGTTGAGGATAAAGAGGCTTTTTAACCATAACTCTTGGGTTTTCCGAGCCCCAGATGCGACAATTTTGCTTGTTGACGAAGCCATCGAGGTGGAAATGGGCCTCATCACTAAAGATGAGTTTTCGATGGAATTCCGGATCATTTAATGCATTTCAAGGACCCAATCAGCAAAGACTCGACGTTGTTGATGATCGGCCGGCTTGAGTTCTTGTGTTAACTGCACTTTATAAGCCTTAAGACCAAAATCTTTATGCAAAATACGGTGTAATGACGTTTGTGGAATGCCTAATTCCAAAGAACGACGAGGAGTGGACAAACCTGGGTTTTCTTCAACACTTTCGGCTACAGCAGCAATATTCTCGGCTGTTCTTGAGCGACTTGCACGGGTTTTGTTCTTCACATCACTAACTTGTCCCGACTGCTCGAATTTTCTACCAATTTCTGTATTGCGGTCCGACAAGGTGCTTCACGACGACCCAAATATGTTCGAATTTTACGAACCGTCCCTGCCACATTTTCACCATTTTTATAGTGAATTTTAATAATTTCAGTGCGTTGTTGAATCGTGTATCGTTCCATTTTTATTAATGGCGTAGTTTCTACTTGTCAAATGTCAAAAATGACAGCTCCAAAAGTGACATCTACCGAAATAGCGGGCTAATTAAAATAACACCTCTTATTAGAAAACCCTTTATATGCCAGTGTGTAAAGCTTGAAACTGAGAAAAGTTTAGTTTAAATTACTTCTGGTGTTTGCACCCTAAGCTACTACTGTATTAAAAAATGACTTTTTGTAAAAAAGATATACTAAAGAATGACACATCATCCACACCGCTTAATGAGGAAACCTTCCTAGTACCTCACTATAGTACTGCGGTAGCTAAACTAAGCGACTTACGGCGCTGGAAGTTTTTGTTTTTTGGTCATTTAAATTTGTAAGATATCCCCCCCCCCTAGATCCGACACTAACGCTACCACTGACTTTCCTTTCACGTATTCTAACACTATTTTGTGTTAACTAATTCCCGCGAGTGCGAGAACGCTCGAAACACGTTTAAGCTCTTTTTGAACTTTTTTGTGTTTGCCTAAAATTTAACCATTCTTTGTAAATGTTTAAACGAATTTCTGTGATCCTTCTAATATAGAAACCTTCGCCGTGATTATTGATAGTACTACTTTGGCTGTATTTTTTCTAGATCTTTCGTCAAATTTGGTAGTTTTAGAGGCCATAAGGAGTGATCCGTATATAGGAAAATTGACACATACCGCCATAGAAGAAAGAAAATCTTCGTCTTTACAATAACCGGATTCATAAAACCAAGAGGAAGAATTAGATGAGCGATATCTGCTGGCGCAGACTTGGCATTAAAATTTGGGGGGGGGGGGGGGGGGGTCCATCATACTGCAAAATAAGAATGCAATTGTATGTAAGGTATTTTATTAGATTATGTATTTCAACGTAAATATTTTCGGTACTTTTTGATAGTTAAATGGGCGGCAACCAACTAGGAATCGTTTCAATAAATTACACCATGCTTCATCAGCACAGATTTTCTTTAATTTCCTTTTTTTGGTTTACGGGAAATAAAACTTAATAGAAAACACTTTCTAAGTTATTATTCTCCAGATCTTTATCCCAATGGATAGAAATGATAGAGAAGAAGAAATTAAATCAATTAAGAACATAGCAAGTAATAACGGGTTCAATGATGAGTTAATAAATGGAATTTAAAAAAGAAAATTAAGAAATAAACCTATGAAAGAAATTACTTGTTTAAGCAGAAATATATCAACTGAAAATACTTGGGCCTCATTACCATATTATGGAGAGATATCGGACAGAATAGGCAAGGAACTAAAAGAAGGTGACATACACGTAGGTTTTAAAACGCTAAAAAATCTGAATGATCTATTACGGAATTAAATAAAATTGGGTTTATTGCTTATCCCTCACCCGTTCAGTATTGACCTGGGTACATATGAAGTTCTTTTCTTTAAAATAATTTGTGTACAGAAATTTTCTAAATACTTTCCTCATACCCATACAGCATAAAATTACCCATGGACATCCCATTCTTGTCCCACAGATCCCATAGCTTTCCCGGGATAAACAGGAAGGATTCAGTATGTACTTAGGACCTTATTTCTAGGAGTTGTTAAAAATTTACGATAAGTTAATCTCTGGGATATCTCTCTATGGGAACATTCTCAGTATTTTACAGACAAATACATACGGACTGTGCAGGACAATTTTGGGACAAACATGGGAAAGTCGTTTATCCCCTTCCAGAATTAAATTCGGTTTGTTATCTGATTCTGATGGTTCGCGTGGCTCTCTGGTGAAAGCACTAATTTGTTGCTTGGTGTGTCGTTTTTGGTGTAGTTTTTTAGTTGTACATTTCAGAGCTTGATTTTTTAGTAATTTTGTCATAGGAATTTACTTTACCTGTGTTCACAATATCAGATTTATCTTTTATGCAAGTGCATCCACCTCTGGTCTATACTTTCCAACCAGTATTTATTTTTATTTTTTGTAAAAATTACTACCCATAAAAAAAATTTTTACAATCCCAGAAAATAATAAATAATATCCTTGGATATTCCCCCGTACATCTTGCTGGCATATTAGGATTTGCGTAAGACATCCAAGGTATGCCTGTATCGGGAATTTTACATTATTGAATGTGTGAACTGTTCCTAAGTACAACCACAGGAAATCTTGTAGAAATGGCATGGGATCTACCAGGGACATTCGTCACTCACAGGGATATTCTAACTTATTAACAAAATCCCACCACAAGTACATCGAGTTCGAGCACATAATATTTTGCGATCGATTCAAATAGGACTGGTATCGTCAAGAAAAAGTATGGACCCAGTCCAAATTTTTGATTGCTTCATGAACTAAACAATTGGAAATATTATCTGTCGCAACACAAATCAAAAGGTACGTAATACGTTCGGCACATGGAATTGCGAAAATCCTAACAGAGCTGGACGTTCTTGAAAAGATTTGTCAGAAGTAGAGTTAATGGCATACTTCGGTCATACAGGCCATTTGAAAATATGAAAGTTAATTAACAGCTGTTTTCTTTTAGAGATTGCACCAAATTCACGGAATTTATGCCATCCAATCCATCGAAGTATGGTATCAAACTGTGGTGGTTCAAATTTACAAAGGAAACTAACATTGCTAACAGCACGTGAAACACTTCAAGGTGAATCAGAGCTTCAAAATCATTTCTTACAATATTTCCTAAAATACATCGGCTTTTAGGTGCACGGATCGTAAAAGATTTAGTTTCAATGTACAAAAATACTGGTCGAAACATCAAAACAGACAATTTGTTCACATCTTTGCCACTCATTTCATATCATTGAATTTATTCCTAATTGGCACTGTTAGAAAAATAAAGGATATATCCCGCCAGAATTTGGACCTTATAAAAGACATGAACTACTATCTTCACTTTATGGATTTCATGAGACTAGGGATATAAGGTTATGTTGGTATTTTCCCAAGCAAAACAAGGCAGTTGTACTAATGATAACCATGCAAACCATCGATTATTCTTTATTATAATGAAACCAAAAATGGAGCTCACATAATGGACCAAATGCTGACGAAGTACACCACTAAGCAGAAAGCAAATCGTTGGCGTTTATTTGTGTGTCAGTCTATGAATATAATTTAGCCCTTGGCTATCTGCAAATTCACAACTCCTGACAATTGTTGACTTACAAAAGAACCCTATGCGGCCGCCCTGCTTCCAAAATAATTAAGCTAGGTGGTTAGTAATTACTAAGAAATAGCTTCAGATAAGTCTAAAATACAAATTAGGTTAGTCTCTGAAGTTTAGTTAATATTTTATCATATGTAATTATGTATTTTATTTAATATTTTATTGTGTTTCTTTTATTTGTTATTTATTTTTAATTTTCCTTTACTTGTCTTGCCTGGATGTCTCTCGGCACAATCCTCGAAGTCCCGGTAAATGAAAATCGAAATAGATTGCTGGACGTATCAAAAAATTGCCCTTTTCTTCTTGGCCTTCCTTAGCCCGAAAATAGACCTTTAGATTGGTTATTATGAAATAAACAGATTGGTGTATTGAGGATGACTATCCCTTATTATTTTTCGTGTTTAGGATGAAAACTGATTCTTTTCCTATTTCTCCGTCGTGAAAGAAAAACATATGTTGTTCGCCGCTCGTCCAAACCACAAGTGACGTTCGACCGTTTCGCTGCTTCTCGTCTTCACTGTCTTTTTCTACAGTGGCGCTGCTAGCGTTAGTGTTTAAGCCGGGTTCATATTAGACATTATTTATTTATTATTTTGTAAAGTTTGTATTTTTATTTATTTATTCTATATTTGCACAGTTATTTCTATTTCTATTCTAGCTTGCATGTTTTTATTATTCATTTTATGTTTGTTAAGTTATTTCTATTGCTATTGTACAATTTAAATATTAGGAAAGGCTAGAATTTGCATATTCCTGATTTTATTAATCTAATCTATTATTAATGCTTTTTAAAATTTGTCTGTATATGTAGATAGCTTTGTACATATATAATTTTCCCTAGGTTCAATTCTGCCAACCTTTCATATGTCAAATATCTGGTAGTCTTCCTCGACTCGAAGCTAACATGGCGATTGCACGTAGAGGAAAAGCGTAATGTAGCTACGAGGTCTTCGCCCAATGCAGAAGAACTGCTGGCTGCACATGGGACATGAGAAAGAGGGTCGTACACTGCATGTACACCTCGATCGTTAGACCCATGCTTTCGTATGCTTCCTGTGTATGGTGGCTGAGGGCGCTTGTGGGGACTGCGATTCGGAAGCTGGTAGGCCTGCAAAGGCCTTCCCGAAATCCGGTCGAGGCATCTTTGTTTTATATTGGAGCGAGACTCTGCTCTCAGCCAATGCATAACAATTCAAAGGAAGAAATTCACAGTAAATTTCTAAAAAGAAATTGCGGCCCTCCCTTCATCGGGTTGAGGTATGCGAATTTGTATGGAGCGAGGCATTGCTGGATTACTCTTTGGGCACGTCATCAAGTGCCAAGTCGAAGCATCGTCGAGGCATTGTTAATTTTATATTCTAGAAAAGCGTTGCATAGTTTTGTTCTACTTGTCCAGTCTTTGTATGTTATTAGTTTGTTTATGCTTTAGGTGTTTGCATTACGGCCTGCAAATCGTAGAATGCTACTTCTACACCAGGCTTCTCCATATCGCATTTTTTCATTCCTGAACAATTCTTTTTTCACAAAGTGCCGGTCGTATTATTCTTTTAACGTTTTTTTTTCTTCTCCCTCAGCATTATCGTACGCATTCCACGTTTCCCATAAATTCTTCTTTGGAGTAAAATAGGCAGATATTAAAAATTTTCGTAAATATGCGATGAAACATTAAATAATATACGAACGAAATATTTTTTTCTTTCAAATCGGTCATATAGTCTCTATTGATCTCTACAATTGGCTTGCTTTCATCAATGTAATACTTGGAGGTGTTGTCATGCTTGTAATGACTTTCGATCTTTGAAATATTATCGACAACATTTGTGGCACCTTCCTTTAGAGCAGGGTTCACTTTCTTCTGTTTACCATATTTCCCGTGGCGATCCTCTTCCAGTAGAACATTTGGCAATTTATTTTATTTTTCTAGTACATTATAAATAGGACAATCACTGAGATCTAAAGTGTTCTGAAAGAACAACTTGCATACGCGGATCTTCAAATCATTACGACGGTATCTTGGCTGAATCAGCCCCATGTTATCCGCAATGTTGTAAAATTTTCCATTCGTTCCTCTTCAGTAAATTTTGCAGAATAGTTCATTTTCCATTTTCCATACACGGAAGTTTCATCTTTCTCTCACTTCGGAGTTTGTTACTCCCTTCGGCATGCATTTCGAATTCCTTTCCACTGTTCCCAAAGTCTTTATTTAAGCTTTTTTTTCCAGCTAGTCTCATTTCTTTTTCGCTGTACTCAAGTAGACTCGTTAATATGGTCGAAGTTTTGGAAAGTTTGTCGAAGATTGTCGAAGTGCTGTTCAATGAAGGATGAAATGATGACGTAATGATAATCGGAAACGTTCCATCATTGCCGGTATGAGCATCACAATTACTGCCATCTAAATCATCTTCTTTGTCAGTGTCACTATTAACATTGTCAGGAACATATCTGGTATCATAAAATGAATCATCATTATCTTCGGAAAATAACGACGAGTTAGATGACGAAGAACTTGAGATTGATTTCAATTGAGAACAGCTTCTGACAATATTAGCCATTCCCGGTTGGGTGGCAACCGCTACATTCCCTAAAAGAATGTTAAAATGAATTCCACAATGTTGAATTAGAATTCAAAAATTTTAATTAATGTACATATTACAATCTACTGAAGCCTCTTCCTTAGACATTAAATTCTTATTCTGTTCACGTTCAGAAGTAGATAGAATATTTGTTATCTGCCAGTTTGTAGTGTTTTCCACTTGTTGGTTCATTACTAGTTACAGCATTCTACTCACTCGAATGTTGGATTTCATGATTCTATGACCGATGAAAAATTATGAAATTAACTTCGTTTTAGTATTTATAATAAGGCCTTAGCCAATTGAATGGATATTAGATTGAATACATTAGAAAGTGATATGTATGCATAACTGATTTATTGGATAGGTTTACTAACAAGACTGACATTAGTAGAACTAATTCAGAGTAAAACGCTTATTTTGAAAGACGATGTTCTGCAAGAGTGTCATGATAACACATACTTTGAAACTGATAATTAAAAAACTAAGGCAATTTATTCACAACAACGTACTAACACTAAATAGTACGACAATTAGGAATATACTTTTATGTAAGAAAGTCATAAATCTAAATAAGCCAAACGTGACCACACCAAATTATACACGTCCATTGTTATAACTTAGAATACATAATAAGAAACAAGATAAAAAGTGATCTCACCTTTGCTGTAATGTAGTCACAACTCAAAATATGTCATATTTTATAGAAACTCAACCTTGTTTTAAGTACAAAAGCACATTGCCAATTGACATGCTGATTGATATGTAAAGCTACTATACCGATATTACTGCCCTCTCGCGGAAAATCGTATTAGTTCAGATTTGTCACTTTACCACCTAAAACTATAGTTGATTACCAATTTCCTGAAGCAATCAATCAAAATTTTTGAGCTATGACTATGTTGCAGCAAATGAGCGAAAGCCCTTTTTCTTCTTTCAAATAAACCAATAACTACTAAATTTTCCTTCATAAAGGCAATGATTATAATTTTATTTGAAAGTTCTCTAATTAAATCTTTTAATCTATGATTTTGGTAATACTGTGCACCAGGAGAATTTTAATTATTGATAAAGTGCCAAAAATTATTTTCAACAGCAAAGCAAATTTATTATCAACATGGTATCTCTATTGCCAGGAACAAGTCTTACCGTACCGCAACATGTTCTTCATCCCAATATCAAGTTCAGGCAGTATAAATAGTTCAAGCGAAATGATAGTCAACAGGATTTTCGGACGATGCAAACTTCATTAATGGCCGCAAATAGACCAAAAATTCCTTTTCCATTTTATTTACAACCATTTTCCTTAATAAAGGATTTAGTTCTGTGCCGTCATTAATTTTATTTAAAATTTCAAATAATAACCTTAAAATTCGAGACTCGGAAAGGGGAATGCCCAGTTTTCATACAACTTTAGGCCCGGCATAAGAGATACCTTAAACGATGCAATATGATACTTTCAACATATTTTATTAACAATGTTTATTTCAATTCAGCAACTTTTTTGGGTGAAATATTAGACTTTTTTACTTCTCGTGATTGTGTAGAATTTGTGCGTTGGGGGAAAATGGTTCCATATGAGAAAATGTTCACAAAAGAGCACTAATGGACACTGCATAAAGAACAGCAAAAATATGCTAAATGTGGAAACTGGGGTGTATTTGATCCAAGTGCATGAAAATATTATTTCCGACGGCAAAAACGTTCCGAGAAAGTTTTCTGAATCGGGAAAAAAGTACACCACCCGATAGTACTAGGTGAAACCTTTAATTTGATATGCAACATGCCATATTGTAACCACTCTCCATCCGTCGGGGTTCCTATCCATCACCCTAAAAGTATGCAGAGAAAATATTTAGATGGTAATGAGTTGAGACGAATAGGGCAATCAATTTTCTAATCGGACATAACCCTACCGAGTTAGAACCGATCTAAAATACTAAAAAAATGAATATGTGGATGAGTATTTAAGACTCCGAGTATAGGAGTGTGGGTAGTCAATCTTCTTCGTAGTACCTAAGGAATTCGATTCTGTACTAGATCTTTTGAAATGTACTAGACGTAACTTTGACCTCCCATCCTCAAGCCTTCCTCCGCTTAATTGAAATAAATCATAAATCACTATTGGAAATCCATACATTTATGGGCCACCCTAATGTTCATACATATATGTATATCAAATTGAAATAACCGTTTCACTTGTAACATTTACCATTTTAGTTATCATTATAAAGGACTAAGGGATCTCTTTGGAATCAGTGCTCATGTTTGATCCGATATATTAAATTTGAGAGGGAAGCAGTGACTTTAGGGAGACGAGTCTCCAGAAAAGTGTTATCTGGACACTTCAAGGAATATATTGGCATACTTCATCCTACTTATTTACCGAACGCACTGTATATAATCTGACAATTCACCACACCACACCAATTTTCGTTCACAGTTTTTTGAATTGCATACATTTATTAAAAAAAAAAAAATGACTCCATCGAAACTTTAAAAAATTCAATTTTCTCCTTTCTACAGCTTCACTAAAATCCATTAGGGATTAAAAATAAAATATATTAGGTTTGCACATTTTGAGATATTCGAGGATAATCGAAATATCCAAATTTTCAGAAAAATTACCTTCATTAATTTTTCGCGCAAAACGGAAAAGTTTCCCAAAATAAACAACTTTTATTTCATGGGGATGCGATGAGTATATTTTGGGATATAAAAATTTAAAGTTACATCTACTAAGCAAATTTTGCCACATTTTTCAAATTTCAAAAGATCGTTCTTTGGTCATAAATGGATAGCAACAAAAAATTACTAATTTCAATATTGCTAACCTTCCTATAAAATTGTATTAAAACCAAAGATAGTCCATTCACAAATTTACAAAAAATTGGCCGATTTTCTGTGTAACGGCCTTATAGGATTATTCCCTTTTCATATACACAAATTTACATACAGCAATATTCAGCTTTCTTTTCTTTATTACATAATATAATCGGACCGTATTTTACTAACACATCCCATAATTAAATAATAGTTACTCACAATTATAAACAAATAAATTATAAATAGAACTGCAAAAAAAAAATTCTCGACTCCCAAGTAAAAAAAAAAAAATTACCAATAATAAAATATTGAGCGAAATCTGCACATTTATAGCTAATACAGAAAAATGGCGGATTACACTTTCCGTGCTTCTACACTACAGCCCGAAGCAGATCTTGCAAAACAAATCAATGCTTTCCGAAAACACATCATTCCATCTGACGGTGAGGAAGTAAATTAAAAACGCCAAATTGTATGCAAATTATGTAAAAAGAAGAAATTTTTGTCGTTACCATGGTTAACATTATTGACTTTATTTCCTTTATCATTGCGCTAAACAATTTGAGTTTTTCAAAATAAACAGAAAAAGGTTCGATATCTGTTACAAATTGAACTTTCTTTGCAATAATATCATAATTTTGATAGTTATTCCTCTCTGAAAATAGCAACTTTCAAACCAAAATATATTAGTAACCAAAACTTTTTTAAAAGTTTTCTCTGAGTCACTTTCTCTTCCACTTCAAGATCTTCCATACTCAAGTACAAATTTATCTACTTGATGTACCATTATTACGTTTTTTTGTACCAAACTTTGCAAATTTCATGAATTCGAGAGTTTTCTAAAGCTAATTACATAAATATAAAACCCCGAAATCTTTATTTTTAACGCGCTATAACTTAAGTTTATGCTTTTTATTTTGATCATGATAATACGCACAAATTTGACGGAAATTTGTATTAACTTTTCGTGCTTTTTAGATTTCAGTGGTAACCGCCCTTGAAAAAGCTTCTAAAGATATTCAATAACACCTTCTCCGATGCAATTTAATCGACTGCACAAGTAAAGCCTTTGAGCCCTCCACGGTAAACTGGATAGACTCCATGCTTAGAAGCAGGAGGATTACCAAAACTCTAGGGAACTCTTCAAGCACGATCAACGCAGTAAAAGGCTGCCCACAAAGAGGAGTTCTCTCTCCACTCCTGTGGTCGGTCGTAATTCATGACCTGCTAGAGAAACTAACCAGTTCTGTTTACAAGAAGATCGATGCTTTCACTAACGGCTCCTCTTCTTGACAATACGGAATTGATATTCTTAGACGAACTCAAATATCTCGGCGTAACTCTTGATAAGAAACTTATCTGGAATTCGCATCTATCCAGAGTGACAGATAGAGCGGTGCGATCTCTCTACACGTGTCGTCGCTTCATTGGAAGAATATGGGGTCTGAAGCCAAAAATGATGTACTGGATGTACACCATGATTGTCAGACCCATGGTCACATATCAGACACTCGCATGGTGGCCAAAAACTAATCAAAATTTGGCTGACAACAATATCTGATATAATCACATCCAGGGTGGATTTTGTAAGACCATTCCTAGTGCTTCTGGGAAACAGACACTAAAAAGTCCTTCCAACAAAGATCGATGGTCTGATATACAGACGGTTCAAAAACGAACAACGGAGTCGGACTGGGCGTATACGGCCCCAAATACCATACATCAAAGGCTCTGGGCTTTACTCCTACCATATTCCAAGCCAAGGTATTGGCCATAGTGGAATGTCCCAATATCTGCATTAAAAAATCCATAAATGGCTCAACCATTAATATTCTCTCGGAGTCAAGCTGCCCTCAAGACTTTAGAGTCCTACACTATCAAGTCCGGGATAGTCTGAGAATGTCTACAAACCCACAAAAACTTATCAACGAGAAACAAAGTTATTCTCATGTGGGTACCTAGACATGAGGGCCACAAAGGCAATGAAATTGCGGATGGCCTAGCCAAAAGAGGAGCGGAAACTCAGTTTGTCGGACCAGAGCCATTTTGTGGTACTTCATAGCATTACCTCAGAGCCCTAAACGACTGGAAGAATAAACAAATATCCCTAAATTGAGAAAGGCTGCAATGACTTGGTCAGGCAAAAAATTTTACCGACACCACTGGCGGAAAAAAAAATTCCTACTCCTTAGAATAACAGAGAAAAAAATTATTACTGAACGCTTTTCAGGCTATTGCCCCTTGAGGTATCACCTAAACAAGCTGGGCTTGGCTGAGACTTCATCCTGCCATTCCTATCAGGATGCTCACAAAATCTCGGAGTACTTATAACCAAATCGCAAAGTGGCTGCCCTATGTCCTCGATAGCCTCACGAATTCCATCTTTGAGGTCTTGAATCGATGCTGGGCTGTTGGCGTAGACCTTTTCTTTCACGTGGCCCCAAAGGAAGAAGTCGCAAGGTGTTAAGTCACAAGATCTCGGTGGCCAATTGTGATCACCTCTTCGAGAGATAACACGGTCCGGAAACTTTTCCCGTAAAAGATCAATGGTTTCGTTGCTTGTATGGCACGTAGCGCCATCTTGTTGAAAGTATACGTTGTCCAGATCAATACCATCCAATTTCGGCCATAAAAAATCATTAATCATCTGTCGATAGCGCAATCTATTCACCGTAACTGTTGCTCCAGCCTCATTTTCGAAAAAGTAAGGTCCAATGACACACGTTGAGGATAGAGAGGCTTTTCAACAACAACTCTTGGGTTTTCCGAGCCCCAGATACGACAATTTTGCTTGTTGACGAAGCCATCGAGGTAGAAATGGGCCTCATCACTCAAGATGAGTTTTCGATGGAATTCCGGATCATTTTCATGCATTTCAAAGACCCAATCAGCAAAGACTCGATATTGTTGATGATCGGCCGGCTTGAGTTCTTGTGTTAACTGAACTTTATAAGCCTTAAGACCCAAATCTTTATGCAAAATACGGTGTAATTGCGTTTGTGGAATGCCTAATTCCACAGAACGACGAGGAATGGACAAACCTGGGTTTTCGTCAACACTTTCGGCTACAGCAGCAATATTCTCGGCTGTTCGTGAGCGACGTGCACGGGTTTTATTCTTCACATCACTAACTTGTCCCGACAGCTCGAATTTTTCTACCAATTTCTGTATTGCAGTCCGACAAGTTGCTTCACGACGACCCAAAAATGTTCGAGTTTTACGAACCGTCTCTGCCACATTTTCACCCATTTTTATAGTGAATTTTAATAATTTCAATGCGTTGTTGAATCGTGTGTCGTTCCATTTGTCTTAATGGCGTTGTTTCTACTTGTCAAATGTCAAAAAATGACAGCTCCAAAAGTGACATCTACCGAAGTAGCGGGCTAATTAAAATAACACCTCTTATTGGAAAACCCTTTACATTCTGATATTGGGCATACAATGAACTTTTCAACGATTATAATGGAAATCTCAGGAAAAAAAAGCTCGAAAGGCATTTTCGAAGTAATTTATTTCCTTTCACTCCTCAGTCCAGTTATTAAGGCATTTGCAGTACCTACTTACATTTTCAAATTTAGTACTAATATATTTTGAATAATTTTACTTCAAATAAGGTTTAAAGAATTATTTAAATAAAATTCATAAATGTTTAACAAAAAAAAAAATGGTTTATTTATTTGGTTGACATATTTTTATGATTTTAAGACGGATGGGGCTCCATTTTTGTGGTTGGCCGGGGCCCCCCATATGCTCTCTCAGGCGCTGACTAAAACTATATCTTTAAAGTCAAATGGACTTTTAGGGCTAAAAATTATCTCCAAATTAAGTAAGCCAATATGTCTTTGAACTGCACGATTTTACCTATCTTGCTAGTTGGGCCAGTGCCAGTCGGAAAAGAGTCGGATCTAGTACAGAAACCCTAAAATTTAATGTTATTTAACGCTTTTGTAAAATTATTATTTGATTGCTTCCCCCCGTCACAATTCCACACCACGCCGCCGGTTCAGAGTATCATAACGCGTCGTTTAAGACATCTGTCATGTCTGGAGGTGTCGGACCTAAAATGGGAATTCCCCTTTAACAAAAACAAGACTACCTACGTCATGTAAATGTTCTTTTATATCGACCATCTCAATCATCTTAGGCAAACTAGGGTAAGATACCCAGCTCCGAGCCCCCGTAAGGAAAGTTTTAACTTTTATTTTTTACTACAAGCTTAAAGCTATCTTAGCTTAAAACACGGTTTTGTTTTTAACATCTTGAAATATTAGGATATTAAAAATAGGTGGAAAAACAACTATTTTTATAGACTATATCTATAAAAACGGTTAAATTGTGAAAAAAGTCCCTTTTCCCAGTTCTGAGCCCCCCCCCCCCCCCTTGGACAGTTATGAGCCATAAGCCATTGCTAGTTCCGAGCCCCCATTTTCAAAACGAATCTATAAGTTTAAACGATCGTTTATTTTAACTTATTGTAACTTAAGTGCTTTCTTCCTAACAAACACTCAAAATTAAAAAAATTGATAACAAAATATTTTATATTTCTTGGAAAAAAAAACAAGATATAGCAGAGAAACGGAAAAAATTCACCATATTATATGCATAAAAAGTAGTGCATGCTAATACTTTAAGTACATATTTCGCACATGTACTACTTTTTATGTATATTTTTAGGAACATTTAGAGCAACTAAATATTTTGAAGCTCGCATACTCTATGCAGCTTTTATGGAAAACTTTCGAACACTGAGAGCATGCCACACCATCGTTTGTAACCGTTACAAAGTTTTAGCACAGCTATAGAATAATCCAGATATTGTGCTATTTATGTTTTCATTAGTTTTGCCAGATTCATTATTTTCGGAAAATAAGTCGCGGATATGCATTTAATTCTTTAAAGCAATTCGTGTAGAAACATCACAGGTGCCAATATTTCCTTTTGAAGGGTTTGTTCGTTTTTTTTTTAGTCCCGGCATTGATTCTTACCGGGTTTTGTTTTCTTTCAATTTTTATTTTCAATATTTGGGCTGCCTTTTCTTCTCGTTTTTAACTGTTTTCTTCCCTTTTAGTTTTCCGTTCTTCTTTCAATTTGACTTCTAAAGCTTTATTTTCCATCTTTGTTTCTTCTTCTTCTTCTTTTAATTGTCGAAAAGGAGTTGAGGAAACAATAAAACTTCTTCTCTCAGTTTGTTTTATTCCTTTTCTGACTGGTGTTTCAGGTATAAGCAAGAATTGTTCAAAAGAAATTTCATTGGATTCGGTTTCATTATAAGGCTGCAATGAACATAAATTAAAAACGGCCTTAAAAGAAACAAAAACTATGAATACTGCATGATATTCCTGTTCCTGATCTTTATTATTTGAATGTTTCAGGAAGTCATCTGAATAGGTACACGCTGATGTCTCGAAATTTTGAAATTGTCCGATTATATTTTCCCCTAAAACTTCGACAAAACGTTTGTAGTTTATAGTCTTTTCTTTCTCTCTTGACACATTTTCTATGGTTTTTGACTCTTGCGTATTTTCATTTTGCTTTGTCGTTTTACCCAAGCATTTCGAGTAATCTGCGTTAATAGGGCAAAGGCCAGAAGTCCGAAACCCATTAACGATCGCCTCAACTGTGATACAAGTATCGACGACAGTTTTAAGTATGGGAGCAAACTCCGCTCTCGTAATTTTTTCGTCCAAATTATTACGCCTCCACTTGAGAATAGCTTGCTGCCAACCATATTTATTGGGTTTAAAAACAGATGCATCGGCGGGCTGTAGAATTCTCGTCGAGTTCGGGTATAGACACATCAAAATTATTTTGAGCCTTTCACATAAAGTCGAGAGAGAATAGGTAAGATGTGTCTTATGACCATCTACCAACAAGATTATTGGAAATTCGACACATTTCTCTTGCAAATCAGCGTAGAGGACATGTTCTACATAGTACAGGAAGACTTCAGATGTCATCCAACCCGAGTCGGTCTTTTGCCATTTAATACCATCAGGTAAAGACGATAAAATATCACTTTGCATTCGTTTGTATGGATAAATAATCATGAGTGGGACCACGTATCCACTGGTGGAAAAAGAAAACATTACAGTCAAGTTCTCCTTAGCTTGACGGCGATCACTTTCGTAGATGTTCCGTAAGCCTAAATAAGTAGAACAAACAATTTAAATGTGATACTTTATATATCTATACTAAGGAAATAACCAAAATCTACCTTTCGGTGCCATAGCTTTTCCACTTTTCGGGCACATCAAAAAGTTGGTCTCGTCACCATTAAAGACGCGCTCAGGATAATTCAGTATTTCTCGATAACCTTTCTTACTAAAATATTCCTCAAACTGATAGAACCAATTTCGAATGTCGTTTTCAGACACCTTCGAACTGGCATCAGGTATTGGCTCCGGTCCTTATGGCAAAAATATGGTGACGTTTTAAGGAAGCCTTATACCATTTATCACCGGGCATATTATTTTTGAACAGGTTCGGCCTTGGTGCGTTGTTCAGGAATTCTTTAACAGATGATTGTACATCTAGCTTGCGTCTGGGAAATCCCTTTTCATGGTTCGATAAGAGCCATTGAACAATTAGCTGCTCCTCGTTTAAACTCAGAATAAAAGGGGGACCTGGTATGTTCTTTTTTGTACGATTATGTAATCGATTTTTATATGCTTTGGATGCCTCATGAATGGAAAGTCCATTTCGAATGCGTTCAATAGCTAATTGTAGGTCATCTTCAGATATGTGTTTGATTTATTTTAATATTAGGTATACGAACAATTCAATTTTATTTTATTTAAATAAAAGAATAAAAGTATATAGGCCCTGGTCTATGTAGTACAAATATTAGGGGGCTCGAAACTGGAAGTCTTAAATTGCTCCAAAAAGCCCTGTTTTGAGCCCCTGGCTCACAAATGGAAAATGAATATAATAGGTTTCCAGTTACGAGCCCCCGGAATAAAAGCAATTGAATAACCTTTATCTAGAATATTTTATTAAATAAACCTCTTAATCTATGTCTAGATTCATAAAACTCGGTTCCTTAGCAAAAGCACTAGCACTACGCACTATTGCATGAACTGTTTAATTTTACTATTAGAAACAAAATGAAACCGATTCTCTATTTACTCCTAAGCGCAAGAAAATGACTAAACATGAGTGAGTCATTTTACTAAAAATGCACTTTAACCGTTATTTCCACTTCAGGCTTATTAAAAAGGAAAAAACAAAGAAGGGGCTCGAAATTGGCTGGGTGGCTCATAACTGGGTGTTTTACCCTATCAATGTTTTAACTGTGATAACCAACAACAACTATTTTGTTAATTTTTTTTTCCGAGCCAAGGTCGTCTATGAATTACTGTATATTACCATCGCATCGCGTTGTCGCAACAGTATATGAAAGCTTAATTAATTCGAATTACCTACATATGAGAAAGTTATTATTGTACTGTTACGATTGAGATGAAAAGTAACTAAGTAAGGAAAGTGCCCTGCTCTGGTGTGCTAATTAACTTTTATGACTGACTATCCCCCGTAAGATATTCTATGACAGCAAATCACATAGGAAAAACGGAAATTTTAATTACCTTACAGAAATAATAAAAAAAAAAATTGAAAAAGAAAAACATAATTCAACCCTTAGCGTGATGCCCCAACAAAACACCGCAGCACTACTACTTTTCTCTTCAGTCAGACTCAGACGTGTGTCAGCGAAATGTTTACATTCATTATTCATCTGCGTGCTATCATCTGCTGCTGCTGAGCAGAGTTCGAAGACCTGAAAAGAGATAAAGAAAAACATCGAAATTATTCAAAGAGACACAAACATAACTCTTTCGGATGCTGCAAAATCATTGAATTAAGAGTATCCATCTAACCAATGTTAAGAGAATCTTTCGATAGTCTCTCTTCACTTGGGAAAATGCTTTAAAGAAACATCGCACAGCTGGCAAACATTTTAACAGTGTACAATATAGAATTTATTCAGTTTTTGTTTTTTCATTCGTCTTTTTATCCCATTTGAAAGTTGGGGGTGCTGCAAGTGCTGGCTGAGGCCAACTGAAAAGGATTTTAGTTGGGATTGGATGAGCAGTGTGTGGTCGTTTCGGAGATTGTCGACAGCGTGGTCGGTATTTCAAGCGCGCGTATATTAGCTGCTGCTATCCCTCTATTGTCGTCGGGACATTATTGTTGTTGTTGTTATATAAATGATAACGGGAATAATTTAAAATAAAATTTAAAAAAATCGCCTAGATAAGCAAAAAAATTTTGCTGTTAACAGGGGAACGAATACAAAAAAAAACGCGCTTTTCTGGATCATCAGGATGATGTGGTGCTCTGTATCAGATGGATTTACTCCCTATAATAATCGTATTCCGAGCATGTTTTGTTTTGCGAATTTTGTGCGTACAGTTATAAAGTGTTGAGGCAATTCGAGATTAACGCGTAACGCGTATTACAACAAAGTGAAGTGCGTTGCATTTTGCTATTTATATATAGTTCGAGGATATAAATAAAAATTGTGCAATTCGGCAATGGTCAGTCATAAGTGAAGTGAAATGTTTGTGTTTCGTGCTCTAGTGAATTGCTGTTATTTTGAATTCTTCATGAAATAACTGTAGTTGGATGGATATACGGGAAGGGAAGGAGCTAAGTGTGTATATATAAATCTAATTGTAAGAAGGCTAAAGTGGTGGTAGTGGTAATTGGTAATTGTTGTTGTTGTTTATAACGAGAATCGCACTGATTTTGGTTTTTTTTTTTTGAGGAATACTGGAAGTATATCAGCTGCGATGGTTTGTTTGATTTGTTTTTTTTTTTTTTTGTAGATTAATTTATGTCGTAACTATATTTTCTTAAAAATGATAACACTCAACAAAAGAAAATTTTTATTTTACAAATCAAATTATTATCTACCAGTTCGAATTGTTTCGATAAAATGTAAAACGAAATTCAGCGTTAAAATCGCTGACAAAAGTAAAAAAAAAAAAAAAAAAAAAAAGTCACCTCCTCTATAGTTATGTGCAAATCTGACCCGATTGTGTATATTTATCCAAGCACCCAGTTCTTCCTTGTTCCATTGATTTCTGGATGAAAATCGTGTGAAATACTGCCAGATTTAATGTATGTGTGTATGTTTGTATGTTGGTACGAGGGATTTGTTTTTTTTTTTTTTGTAGGTTTGCTCTGTTGTTCCTTTAATCCTATTAAAATGTTCACTGAAATTTACGAATGAACTATTAATGCGGGGTAGGTGAAGAGACATACATACATATGTATAGATATGTATGGTGGTAAGTAGTGATAGAGGGTGGTTGGTGCAACTATTTGGTGTAATTGCAGGGGGGTGGGGCAGATTGTTATACATTCGAGCAGATATTCGACAATTCTACACTGAGAAAAATATTCCTGTAAAATCAAGTTAAAAATTGATGATAAATATTAAAAAAACTAAAAAAAAAACAAAAACTAGAGATTATATTAACCCTTTCTATCCTGAATTAACGGAATGCTTTTCAGAAATTTATTTTTTACTTATTGTGATTGATGTTGATCTAAGCAACACATAAAAATGTTTAAAAAGTTTGTAATAGTACCAATACGATTTTTATTAAATGTTGCTTATACGCAACATTTGGATACAAGTGCAATAAAAAGTCCAAGAAAATTGCTCACCCATGAATATCGTATTTTATTTCTTAGAATAGAAATGAACTAGTTATCAAAAAAATAATAGAATAAAAAAAAACATATTCTATAAGTATCTAACAAAAATTATATCTATACACATACATTTATATATATATCCATACACACACATAATACTTATTTTGTATGATAGTTAAAAAAACAGTTTCTTTTTGCCGTCAAGCATAGCCAAATATTGCATTTTATGCAACACATTGTTGTAAATCCCGTTTTGCAGTTTCGGCAGCGATTTTTTTTCTTTGAGTAATTGGGGAAGTGTCCCAGATTATCATACCTTGTATCAGGTATTGGTTCAGCAACCCGAATAATACGCTTTGAGGTTGTTGAAGAGTTTTTCGAAGATGGTCGTCCCCGTTTGACATTGTTCTGCTTGCCTATTGAAATTAGTCCATTAGCGATGTAAATTTGAAATTGAAGTAATGTACATTCAGAGGGTAGTCCTTTCTGCTTTTGATGACGCCTATATAAAAGCCAAGCATTGATGACTGCCACATTTATGGTCCAAAGTACAATCCTCATATACCATTTCTTTGACCTGATATTAATCCGATAAAGCTCTATGAGCATATCCATTAAGTCAACTACTGCTCCCATCGATTCGTTATACTCTTTGACAATGTCTGGTCGTTGTACGTCGATGTATTTCTTCTCCTTTTGGCTAAATCGGCTATATGTACTTACAGGTTCTACACCATCAAAAGAGCTTATAAACTGTACAGCTTTATTATCGTACCACCCCACTAGGCAAATATTGTAGTCATCGTTTACTCTGAAATCATATAATCCTCTTCCAAGTTTTTTAACTCTTGTTCTGTTTTCATGGAGCATTTTCCCATTCGATTTGATCTCATAGTACCAACACAAAAGATCCCATGATTTTTCAAAGAAATTGCCAATTGAAGCGAGGAAAACCAGTTATCAAAGTATAGTTTAAAATTGTGACCATCTGGTAAGTTTGATACTAAGTGAAGGACTATATTACTAGAAAATCCTAGGCCATAATCTCTGCATGTATCTTTGCCAATGTAAATTTCAAAATCATGCATTATCCCTGACGCTCCAGCCCTGGTGAAAACTTTAAATCCCCATTTATGTGGATTGTTTTTCAAATACTGCTTCAGCAAAGACCTACCTTTGAAAGGAATTATTTGTTCATCAATAACTTGCTTTTCTTCAGGTGCTAGTTTCTTCACATTATTTTTCAAACAAGTTAGTAATGGTCTTACTTTAAAAAGTTTATCAAAATTTTCGTCAGTGCTAGACTTCTGCTTTGTATTGTCATTTATATGTAGATATTGTCTTATTTTTTCGTACCGATTTCTTTGCATTGCGTCAGCTACGTGGTAAAAACGACAGTAAGGGCTCCAGTAAAGTCCATATTGTGGCATACGCATTACCCCATATATAATAAAATTCCAATTAATTGTTCTATTTCTTCTATGGTAACCCTAATTTCAACTCCGTCTTTTTGCAGGGCATATTTATTAGTTTCCTGACAAATTTTTTCGATCACGTCACCATCCAGAAGCATTTTAAAATATTTGAGTGGAGTCAAGTCTTCGTTTGGTGGATTTGGTAAATTTCCCGTCCAGAGGAGATTAGCAGGGTAATATTTCTTCTTCTTCCATTTTAGTTTTTTTTTAATTTGATAAGTCGTGCACAATACTACTTAGTTCGTTCTCTGCTAAATTACCTTCTTCATTTGCTGTTAGAGTATCCAATAGTTCTAATTCATTCTCCACATTTTGAACACTAATTTCTCCTAACTCTCCAGAGTTTTCAAATCCTCTTTCGAAAACTTGTTCAATAATTTCTTCGTCTTCTTCTTCATACAACCTTTCGTCCTCAGATTCATTCCAATCCACTTCATCAAGAATGTTATATACTGCCTCCGTACTCAAACCTCTGCTTTCTGTAGTCATCTGGAAATCTATAAAATTGCATCCAAATATAATGGCCAATATATCCTGATGTTGCTTATGAGCAACACAAGGTTTGAAGCCAGTTTCCAAGAACTCACCTGTTCACTAAATTAATATTTTAATAAAATACACTATTTCAACTGCTTTACTATAAATCTAAATACACTTTGACATAACAAGCTGAACATAAACAGAAATATAGAAATACAAATCATTCAAACTATCCATACGATTTCGATTCGAGGTCCCATCTGAGAAAACGCTGACAAATATACCCAAAATGCTGTTCCCATGTGCCGCTACGTACTTTCCAAATTAAAATTACTTATTCTTATTGCATACCTTTTGGCTTTAACTGAATTCATGCTTTTGATGGGCGTACAATGAGGATCAAAGGTGTATTGCTTGTAAGCAACAATAGGATAGAAAGGGTTAATTAACCCCAAGCTTTGAGCTTAAACGTAAATACTTTGTGCCCCTACGAAAGTAATTAGACACTTATTTTTTATTTTTACAGCATTTATACATTAGCAAACCAACTTAAAGAAATTATAGAGATATGTAGATACATACATATCATTTATAGCAAAAGGAAGGAAAAATTGTTAGAAAGGAAAAATTTGTAGATGAAGCACAGGACCAAGACGAGGTGGGAATCGAACCCACGACCCCTGGGTTGATAGTCAGCGTGATTACCAGCTGAGGTAATTTACATCTTATATTTCGGGTAAAAAGATTACGTTTGGACTTTTTACCGGGTTAAACTTAATTTTGTTCAAGAAAGAATTTTTTGGGAATTCTCCGGTATATAGCAAAAGCTAAAAAATGTTCTAATTTGTTATTTCATCACACAACCCATTAATTTTTGGTAACAAGTTTCAAGTCTTGGTTTGACTCATCAACAGTTCCCAAATAGCGAAATGGGGTGATTTGAAAAACAAATGAAAAAAATGAAAAAAAGAGAAAAAAGAAATGAAAAGTTTGAGAAAAATAGAGAAAAAAACAATTTTTTTATTTATTAAAAAAATAAAAAAAAAAATAAAAAACAAAATTTAAAGAAACAGATTCATTCGAAGCGAATCGAATCTGTATACGCCACGGAGTGGGCTAAAAAATAAAAAAAGAAAGGGAAGAAGAAGAAGCGTTTCGTGTCAGCAGAAAACCTTACACTCATCGGTGCAGCTTGGTTTTCTGCCTGCTGCAGACGCTTGAAAATAGATCAAACTGATCTCTTCTCATATAAACTCAGAAATAAATTCTGGGTGTGAATTATATGAGGAAAAAACACTCCTATACAAGCCCAGGAGGAAAAATAAATAAAAAGATTACTCGTTTGGACTTTTTACCGGGTTAAACTTAATTTTGTTCAAGAAAGAATTTTTGAGATATCTCAAACTTTTCATTTCTTTCTTCTTTTTTCATTTTTTCATTTGTTTTTCAACTCACTCAATTTCGCTATTTGGGACCTGTTGATGAGTCAAACCAAGACTTGAGACTTGTCACCAAAAATTAATGGGTTGTGTGATGAAATAACAAATTAGAACATTTTTTAGCTTTTGCTATATACCGGAGAATTTCCAAAAAATTCTTTCTTGAACAAAACTTATATTTATGGTAAACGCACCAATTCGCGTCCATTTCAGGGAATGTCATCTATAAAAGAAGGGTTTTTAGTAGAATTTACTTAATGTCGATGTTTAAACTTTTGTAGTACAATAGTAAGCTGAATATTTATTTTTAATTTACTTTAAAAACACCAAAACTTTTATCTAGTCTGCATAGTAATTGAAAATAACAGTTTATGAGTATAAATCACCAGTTTGTGTCCAATCTAAGCTAGTTTGCATCCACCAAGGTGCCAGTTTGCGTCCAGGCTTAAAAAAGAAACAAAAAAAGTTAGAAAAACTGCATTTATATTGGGGATGTTAAATAAATGTAATTTTGAAAGATGTTGTTACATCTGAAGTTCACCCTATAAATGCCGGTGTGCCCCAGGGCTCTATTATATCTCCATATTTTCTCCTAATTTTCATTAATGATCTGATTTCGCTTAATTTCAATCCCATCCATAGTTTTGCCGATGATAGTACTTTGATTTCAAAGATGCGGATGTCTCTTCTTTACGATTTGTTACATTTAAATTGGGCATCCCAGATCACTTACTTTCGAAGGTACTCGTCGCTGATATTTGGCCTTCAGGAGTGTTTGTGAGGAAATTCGTAACTTTGCCAAAAAAACCAGGAAGAATCGATTCCCGTGAATGTTCAGACTTAGTCGACTCTCAGAATATTTCAGCCAGTAGCTGCACTAACTGTTCTTTCACACTTTATTACCAAAACATCCGTGGTATGCGTTCAAAGGTTCGAGAAATATATTTGAGTGTTATTGAATGCGAATATGACATCATTGCCCTTACTGAAACGTGGCTCTCTTGCGATATTTTATCTTCTGAGTTCTTTTATGAAAAAAATTACATTGTATTTCGGAAAGATCGCTGTCCAATATCTACTGGCTTGTATCGTGGTGGAGGTGTACTAATCGCCGTTAAATCAAATTTAAGTGCTAATCGAGTAAATCTCTTATGCGATGATGGTAACGTGGAGCAACTGGCTGTTAAAATAATTGGAGATGTAAATATATTAATCTGTGTTAGCTACATTCCTCCTGCTTGCAACTTAGCTATATATGAAAAACATTCAAACAACATAATCGATTTGGCGTCTCAACTGCATCCTAATACTTACTTGTGTTGTCTTGGAGACTTTAATCTTCCTGATATTCGTTGGAGCTGGTTAGAGGAAGATAAGTGTCTTATGCCCACCAATATATCATCACTGTGTGAAAGTTTGATAGTTGATTCATTAATTGGTTGTAATTTAGTTCAAGTAAACTCCCATTCTAATTTCCTAGGCAGAATTTTAGATTTAGTATTCTTAAGTGCTGAATTATTTTGTAATGTTAATGAAGTTTTAATCCCTCTTTCGAAGCCTGATTTACACCATAAACCTATCACCATTAATATTAGCTTCTATAATTTTGCATATTCAAATATAACTAATATTTTTGTTTATGATTTTCAGCTGATTATAAGAAATTAAACGAATTCTTTATGTCAATTCAATGGAATGAATTGCTAGATTTTGGGCAAGTAAATGATTTGAATGCTTTGTACTTACAATTTTTGAATGTGGTTCATACAGGCATTAACAGTTTTGTACCTATTTCTAAAAGATCAGAGAACAAACATCCCACATGGTTTAATCGGGGACTTCTAAGGTTAAAAAATGCGAAGAATAAGGCATATAAATTGTTTAAAGCAAACAATACTTCAGAAAATGCATCTAATTTAAAACGTCTAAAGCGGGAATATGAATTTTTACATAGGTACGTTTTTAAGAAATACATTTGGTCTGCTGAAAGAAATATCAAAACTAACAGTAAAGCTTTTTGGACATTTATTAAAAATAAGAGATCTTCATCTGGATTTCCTATTCAAATGGAACTTGATAATGTGATCTCAAGCAATTTACAAGAAAGCTTCGACTTATTTGCTGACTGGTTCGAATCTGTTTATGTTTCAGATCCCTCTCTTTCCCTCTACTCCATTTGAGATACCTCTGATGCTGCTATTGATCTTGGTTCCATTTCTTTGGATCTTAATGAATTTGAAAACTCGCTCAGCTCTTTAAACAATGATGTTTTTTATGGACATGATTTAGTTCCTAACATTTTACTAAGAAACTACAATGCCACTCTCGCACCAGCTTTAACAATAATTTTTAATGTTTCACTTAGACTAGGAGTTTTTCTAGACCAGTGGAAATTTTCTTTTATTACTCCCATATACAAAGCAGATTCTCGGCATTCCATTAAAAACTATAGAGGAATTGCCAAACTTCTACCTATTCCCAAGTGTTTTGAAAGCATAATAACGAACAGGATGTATTTTCACGTAAAAGAAAAGATTTGTTCCCAGCAACATGGCTTCGTGAAGGGTAAGTCCTCAACAACCAATTTGGTATTATTTAAAAATTTTTGTATAAACGAAATTGAAAATGGTGCGCAAGTCGACGTTATCTATACTGACTTCGTTAAGGCTTTTGACCGGATAAATATTGATCTACTTGTAACGAAACTGCATGCCTTCGGGTTTCACTCCTCCCTTCTTAATTGGATTAATTCGTACTTAAGTAATCGCTCGCAGTGTGTAAAAATGGATTTTGTTAAATCTCGTAAATTTATAATTAAATCTGGGGTGCCTCAAGGCAGTCATCTTGGCCCCCTGTTGTTTATTATTTATATTAATGATGTGGTTAAGCTATTTTCTTTCGCTAAATGTCTTTTGTACGCTGATGACCTAAAAATTTTCTTGCCAATTAGAGATCTAGCAGATTGTCTACATCTTCAAAATGACCTAGATAAACTTCTAGTTTGGTGCTCGTTAAATGGTTTGGAGCTCAATCCTAGCGAGTGTAAGAGCTTCAGCTTTTATCGTTGCATTAATCCTATTTTGTTTGATTATGTGATTAAAGACATTACTATAGATAGACCAACTGAAATTAAAGATCTTGGTATCATTTTTGATAACAAGTTGAACTGCTCTTTGCATATTGACTATGTCACCTGCAAGGCATTTAAAATGCTTGGTTTCATTAAGCGTAACTGCACTGTTTTTCAAGACCCTTACACTTTAAAAGCTTTGTATGTTTCACTAGTTCGCTCCATATTGGAGTATTCCTCTGTTGTCTGGTGCCCTTATACTGATTTACATATTAAACGCATTGTATCTATACAAAGATCATTTACTCGCTATGCTTTGCGCGGGCTTAACTGGGAAGTTGGTCTTCCCTCATACGAGGCCAGGTGCCAGTTACTTGGGCTCCAAACTTTAGAGTCTCGTAGAAAGGCTTTCAGTATTATCTTTGTCAGAGATTTTTTCTGCTACAAGATTTGCTCACCCGAATTGACTGCCTTATTCAAAATTTATGTGCCTGGCTTTTCTATTCGATCTAGAGATTTATTATATATTCCTTCTCATAGAACTCGTTACGGTCAGTATGAACCCATCACTCACTGCTCTCGAAACTTTAACGCTGTTTGTACTTTCGTAGATCTTACTGATGAACGTAATAGTTTCAGAAATACTGTAATGCAAATTTATAGATAATTACGTCTTTAGACATTCTTTATATTTCTTTTTTTATAGAACATATTTATATCCTTTTGACTTTATATTAAGTTAGTTTTAACGCTTAGTCTGTAGGAGTTTTTTCTCTGTAGACCTAAATAAATAAATAAATAAATTTCGCGTACTGCCTTGACCCTCTTACGGACTTCGAGGGAATGTCACATGTGTTGAACGAGATTGAATGATTAGATCAGTGATTCTCAACCTTTTTGTTGTTGCGATACCGTTTTAACAATTTCAAAATCTGCCGGCACACTAATAATAAACAGATTACGTTTGGACTTTTTACCGGGTTAAACTTAATTTTGTTCAAGAAAGAAATTTTTTTTGGGATTCTCCGGTATATAGCAAAAGCTGAGAAATGTTCTAATTTGTTATTTCATCACACAACCCATTAATTTTTGGTGACAAGTTTCAAGTCTTGGTTCGACTCATCAACAGGTCACAAATAGCGAAATTGTGTGATTTGAAAAACAAATGAAAAAATGAAAAAAGAAGAAAGAAATGAAAAATTTGAGAAAATAGAAAAAACAACATTTCAGGAAAAGGTCATACCAGTCTCACCCATTTTTGAGGGGATGTATTCGTGACTTCGTCTTGTTAATTTTTTGGGTTCCGTACCCATACTAAACCTACGCTGTCAGTCTGTTTGTCTGGCACCGGGCTGTATCTTATGAACCGTCATAGATAGACAGTTGAAATTTTTACAGATTGTACATTTCTATTGCCGCTATAATAACAAACAACAATAACAGGAATCTCTATTTTTTCGACGGTTTTTACCCGACACCTTGTCGAATGTCTGACAATACTTCATTTAGTGCATTATATGCAATGCATCAAATCAGACTAGAAGAAATCATTTTCGGTGCCACGAAATTTTCCTGATTTCTTTCAATCCTTGTGATTGCGTGGAATTAGTGAGTCGTGGAAAATGAATTCTAATAATAAAAATGTTCACAACAAACTCGCTAATGGTCATGGAAGAAATAATTGCAAAAATATATGCCAAATATAGTAACTGGGGTGTATCCCAGGTGTATTAAAATAAAACTATCCAAGGCAAAAAAGTTTCAAAAAGGTTTTCTGAATCAGGAAGGGAGTACACCAGCCGATAGTACTCGCGAAGACCTTTAATTTGACATACAACATGCCGTATTGGAACTACTCTCCCACCGGGAGATCCTACCTCTCCCCCACCCTAAAAATATACATAGAATAAATTTCTTCTTTCTATGAATTGTAGATGATAAAGAGTTGAGATGAACAGTTAAATTCGTTTTCCGATCAGTTATAACCGTACCGAGTTAAAGCCGATCTGAGGTGTGAAAAATTTAGTACCCAGTTCGAATAAAGAAAAAAAAAATGAGTATGAAGAAGGCTATAAATAATTATTTAAGGCTCCGAGTATAGGTGTGTGGGTACTCAAACTTCATATCAGGAGCTAACGAATTCGATTCTGCACTAGATAAAACTTTCCCAGACCCCCTCTCACCAAGCCTGCCCCAACTTCATTGTAGTAAGCATTGTTAATAAAATATGTTCAGAGTATCATAATGTATCGTTTCAGACATCTCTCATTGCTAGAGGAGATGGGAATTCGCCTTCTGGGGCCGGATTCTGTAGCACGGAGAATTTGGGAATTTTGAAGATGAGAATTGCGTTTTCTTAGAATTTTTAATTCCCTAATTCTCCATTCCCAATTCACTAACATGGTTGGAGAATTAGGAAAAACGTAGAAATGTGGAAAAGTGCGAATCGCCTGGGACGATTAAGGGTATCAATTTTTGTTGTAGAGGGTTGGACTTTTTTTCATATGTGAGGTACATCTGCCTATTACCTTCTACTGTTGAAATAAATTTAAATTTCTTTTTTGTTGGGGTAGTTTTTGAGGGATGTAGGAGGGTAGGTTTTCTCGACTTTTTCCGGGATAACAAGAGAATGGAGACTAGAAGGAGAATGTATGTGGTATCAAAAAAAAATGGGAGCTCAGCGCGAACAAGATAGGTTTAGGAAAAGGGGCGGGGAGAGTGCGAGGTAGAAATGGGAGCTGATTAAGGGAAATTAAAAAAAAATTAAGACAATATCTGGAGCTGCAATAATTCGCAGGGGTAAGCTCAGGATCTCTAAGCCCAATAAAAAAAAAGTAAGAATCCACTTTGGTAATTAGGCATACGTGGGTATTATAGGCTATATTTTATTTCGATTAACGGTAATTTGCAGATTTGAGCGGCCTCGGCGGTAAATTTTTCTATCGCAATATTCACGGGCGCCTAACTCTATGTGGGAGGGCTGTAGAGTTTTGGAATTTTTTTTTATAGATTCAGGAAGTCGAAATGGGACCGAAACCTGTCATATTTAGGTTGTTTTAACCGGTCTTGACTTCGGTACCGAAATTAAAACCGAAATTAAAAGTGTACCGAAATAGAGCGACCGAAATCAAATAGGACCGAAATAACGAGACCTCAATAAAATGTGACCGTGACCGCCAGACCGAAATTCAAAAACCTCTTAAATTGGTATCGACCACAAAAGAAATTGTATGACCGGTCTTGTGAAATTTGTGGTCTTACGAGGCGACTAATTTTTCTGCCGGGATGTCGGATGAAATTACAGTGGCACCTTAGATTTTGTTTTTAAAGTTTTTAAATTTTTCCCACGTTTCACTGGTTTCCTTGCATAGCATATTCACAGTAAAACAGCTCTACCTAGCATAGGCAATCTAATAAGATACAAAGTACATACAAGTAGAATAAAAATGTGCAACACCTCGCTGGAATATAAAATGGGCGATGCCTTGACTTGCTGATGTAACCAAATGGCAACGATGTAGGGAGGCTTTAATTTTTTCCTAGAAAATTACTAGCATTTTTTTTTTTAGAAATTGTATGCATATTAAATGCTGACAACGACACAATGCGGAAAGCCTCGCTCCAATCAACGATGTCTCGACCTGATGTAGGGAGGCTACAATTTTTTCCTAGAAATTTACTCGAAATTTTTCTTTAGAATTTGTATGCATTATTGTGGTGGTTGGATCTACTACATTTATTTATATTCCTTGCTTATACCGACGAGGTGTTCTAGGTTCAAGGTAGCAAGGAAAATAACTATTCAAGTAGGTAACGGCAGTTAGCATTCCCCGAAACCCGAATTAAAGTGTTGCTGTTTCCAGCATTAAGTATATATTTATTTTAAATTTATATAGTCCAAATATTTTTTGGTTGAGTGTTTAATAGTGTTTGTTATTTAACGAAATGTCAATAAAAATCCCACCACAGTTTAGCATAGCCCAACCCTAACGTTTCAGTTGTAACCGAAACCGAACATTTTATATTTATAGGGTCTTTAACCGCAACCGAAATTTATATTTTACGATTCGGTTTTAACCGAAACCGAATTAAAGTAAATCAATACGGTTAAGATTGTTAATATTGCGGTTACAAAAAATCAATTCGGTTTCGGTTGACCGTAACCGATTTATAATTTCTGTTGTAGTCCCATTTCGACTCCCTGGATTTTTGTGGGCGGGGCGGGGGTTGCTCAAACTACGTCTTGTTTGGTACCAAATTAAAGAGGAAGGAGGAGAGGGTAATCGAGTGGTGCAGTTTGTCTTTGATCGTTTTAACGTGATAGCTGACTTTTGACCGCCGAAAAACGATTTTTTTACACTACGGTCATACACACCCCAGTTTCCATATTTTGCATATATTTCCTCCGTTCTTTGTTTCACATCCATTAGTACTCCGTTGTGAACATTTTTGTCATGGGAAGTAAATTTCCAGGACTTACCAGTTCTTCGCAATGATGAGATGAAAATATGTCAATTTTTGTACCAAAAACGTCCAATTTTTAACCTTAAAAAGGACTGCTACACTTCTTTTACCGGTTTATCGGATTTATCGGATTCAAAAATTATTTACATATTTAATTAGGGGACAAAATGTAGATGCGATTTCATCCTACACACAAGCTTTACCGTGTATATTTAAAAATTTTACAGCATCTCTTCTGTACTGGACGACGACCAAATTGATCATTTTCGCGTGATTTATAATTTTTAGCGGGTACTTTAAGAGACAAAATCCTTGTTCCTCTGTTAGTATTGCATGGATTTCCATAATTTGTTTTTTACAATATAGCCAGGATACGCACATAACTCAATTTGAAATTCCTAGGTAGGTACCTAGATACCTTCACAAAACGCAACAAAAGCAGACAATACAATTTTTCCACTTACTTTTCCACTTGCAAAACACCGGAGAATTAACAAGTGGAATGGAGAATTTGGGAACTCCGTACTCACTTCTCAAATTCTCTCTCAGTTGAAAACTGTTGGTCGTACTTACACTTCTCAAATTCTCCGGTGTTTGCTTGTGGAAAAGTAAGACGAAAAGTAAGTAGAGAATTCCCAAATTCTCCGTGCTACAGAATCCGGCCCCTGTACATTGGTTGAAAACTTTATTATTTAGTACTTGTCGTAGACATTTTTCAAAATAATAATTTCTAGGAAAATGGTAGCTATTCAAAGTTGAAAACACGACATTTTTGATTTTTTTTTTTTTTTGATAAATAACCTTAATTTCAAGATATGAGAAAACACTTACGACAATTGTGCTAAATAATTTCAGTTTCAACCAATGTACAAAATTTAAGCGAAATCGATTAAAAGAAAAAATAGGAAATAGCAATTTCGTGACCTTAGAACTCCTGGGTTCTAACTGATTGCGGCATTAATTTGAGACAATCGACGTGAAAGCTTTATTTCCGTATATAACTTCTGTTCTAATTCATAATTTCCATTCATACTAAGCATAAATTTAATGCCATATGAAATTTGCTTTGCTTTAAATTTTCGTGCGAATAAGTTGAGAGCCATCCGACATATAACAATTTTTTTTAAATCAGATACAACCTTTACCTAAATTGAAGTCACATAAAATATCCCAAAAGTGTATCTGTCACTTAGCACTGTATATTAAAAAAATAATAATAAATAAAATAAATAAATAAAATTCTTTGCAGCTTAGGCCTTTAATATGAACCTGCTCGGGGATGTTAAGATATCCGATTCCACTCCAGAAAAAATGTGATCATCTGAACTTTCATTTTAGAGCATACTACCGTCTATGTCCCTCTGGGTAACGAGAGATAGTAGCTGTAAACTAAGAATGGCTTCAAGCACTCTCTAAGGATACGACGTAAAGGCTTCAGTGCGGCCTAAGCAGGCCATGCTTTGCTTTGGTTTTCACTAAGCGTTTACCCTGAAAAATCCATAGAGTCATTTTGGGATTTGGAAGGAAAGGAAGGCAAACAGTGTTTATGATTAGCACAATAGTGAACATCCCGAAATGCCACCAAAAGTTTGGAAAATAGTAACTGCAGAAAAATTTGATTCCTATTTAGGGATTCTTATAACTGCAGGTGTACGTCATTCTAGTGACGATCATATAAGGGATCTATGGAACACAAAAGCTTATCCTTTATATCGCGCAAGTATGGGAGTGAATAGTTTTTGTTCAATAACACACTTCTTACGATTCGATAATCTTGCAACCCGAGGAGTTCGTCTGGAAAATATCTTTGCTCTTGAACAACAACTTGCGTTCCCATTACGTGCCATCAGAATGTGTTGTTTTTGATAAGCAACTCTTCCCATATAGAGGCAGAACACGATTCACCCAATACATGCCAATCCAGATGCGTAGGAACGAAATTTTGGCTGGGTGGGCAGGTTTGAAATCTTTACCCCCCCCCCCCCCCCGATGATAATAATTTTGTATGAAACATGTTTGTGATTGTTTATTAGTATTATACTCAACAGTTTTTGTTGGTTCTAAATAAGTTTTTCAAAATTTTGAGTTTTTATAATTCAATTTTATTTACACAATTTATCCATTTATATTTTCAGTTCTTTCAAACTTTTTCGCTTTACATTTTCTTGCTAAAATTACAATACAAAAATCTGGATTATAATTCTACTTTTCTCAACCTTAAACCTAGTTTACTACAGAACTTTGCCAAACACAGATTTGCGTTTTTCTGTCCGTGCCACAAATTCTTTCATTATAACATTCAAATCTAAAGCAGCTGTGAGTTCTCTATGTACATGTAATAGCAAAAGGTGTGTGAGGCGCTTTTGGGACATCGAATTCCTTAAATAAGTTTTGAACCTTCTTAAAGCGCTAAAAGATCGTTCAGAATTCGCGGCGGACGCAGGTACGGTTAAGATCAAAATTATCAATTATCAGTAAAATTACTTCATCCAACATATCCCTAGTTGTCGTCGGTAGCTTCGCGACTTTGTCTCTCAATTCGGAACAGTTGGAGTTCGCAATGTCAGGCACACTTTGGAGCAGGAAAAGTTGAGCATGCAATCTGCTAATATTAAAATCTTCATCAAAGACACCAAGTTCTTCCGCGAGCTTTGCTTCGTCGCCAACTCAACCTTTAGTCGCGTTTAACAGCACAGTTTCGAGTGACACTAGAATAGATAAATAACTTTGGTCGAACCTTTCACTCAATTCTGATATTTGCAAATCTAAAATTTCGAAATAAGTTTTTGTTAACGAATCTTTGGCTGAAGGTCGCACCAGTGGAGCAGATTTTGAAGTATGCTCGTAACATTTGTTCCGTTGTCTCACGCGGGGTTCTTTGAAAGGGTTCAAGTCAAACTCGTTCGACTCTTGAAATGTTTTTTTCAAATAAATGGTCGAACTCGGTGTCTGTGCGCAATAATTGCAATCTCGAAGAAAGTAAATCAACAGCTTGTTTCGCACCTGTAGCTGTTAGACCAGGAGCTTGTAGCGCTCGCGCAAATTGTTCGCAAGGAGCAAAAATTAGTCGCCTAATCCGGTTAGACTACAAAGGTCGACATTTTCGTGAAAAGCGATCTTTTTGCCCCTAAAATGGTCTTACACCAATTTGTATTTGAACAATAAAATTTTAATCCCTTTAACAAAGCGGGCATGGCCCACCCAGGGAAATTCCTGGGTGGGCAGCTGCCCACCCTGCCCATATGGTTCCTACGCCCCTGTGCCAATCTAAGCCTGCAAAATATGGCATAAAAGTTTGGTGGGTTTGCGATGTTTCAAGTTCTTACCCAAATATATACAGAGAAGCAGTTATCAGGTAGAGAAGTAAATCAAGGAGAGGGCGTGGTGAAAGACTTGTCTATGAGATTTAAAGGAAGCGAAAGGAACATTGTAGCTGACAACTTTTTTACATCACTTCCACTTGCACGTTTGCTGAAGTCGTGGAATCTTTCTATTTTCAGCACGTTAAAGAAGAATAAGCCGTAGGTACCTAAAGAAATGCTGCCATCTAAGTCGCGCGATATATTTGCATTACGATTAGCATTCAACGATGACAGAATCACTGTTCATACGTTCCGAAAAAGAACAAAAGTGTTGTCATGTGGTCGGCACTCCATGTCGATAATGTGTCCCGAAGTGAAAGAAAACCGGAAGTAATACATTATTACAACAGCACGAAAAGTGGAGTAGATAACATTGAGACTATTCTACTAAAAGGCGGACACAGAGATTGCCTGTGGTATATTTTTTTTTTATAATATTCTTGACATTGCATGTCTGTCTGCTTACAAGATTTATTCGGAGAATCATCCTGCTTCTTACAAGACTTTCAAATCTTTGCAAAAAAGACATCTACTCATTCGAGAATTTGTCACCTTTAACAAATCGATTAAAAGCAAGAAGCTGCAATTTTCCACTGATATCTGTTGATTCATCTGTCTGAACTGTCAACAGCTTACTGTCCTGTGATTCGAAATGCTCGAAAATTTGTTTTTTCAAGTCTGAAGATAACTCTTCGATTCTGCGTGATATCGAAAATTAAGTTTAAAAATGTTTTTGTGTGGTTGGGGAGGGGGGTGGGGGGGGGGGGGGTAATAATAAATACTATTTCAATCTTACAAAAACTATACAATTTGAATTAGTGGTCGGAAAATTTCGCGGCACATTTAACAATCTCGCGCGGCACACAGATTGAGAAACGCTTGTCTAAGGACCCTTAATTTGATACAAATCGTTACTCCTCGCATTCTAAGGGCGAAAACAAATATGAGAGAATACGTGAGTGCTTAGGAAACCGGTTTATAACTGATAGCCTAGAGATCAGTACGACCATGTCGAAAGTGACTAATCACAAATGAAGGGCACTGGGGAACAATGCACTACGTCATATTTTTTATGAAAATGAGTTAAAGATGCAGTTTTGTGGAGTATTGGAAGTAGATTCAGGTGAACAGATTATATTTACGGAAAATGCATTGGGTCTATGGAAAATTATGAGAATAAAAAATTTAATAAAAGGGAAAAACGAGTTTAGTCCACAAAAGTTTTGAGGGAATAATGACATAAGTCCATTTTTACTGTACTGTAACGGTTTGTACGACAGAAAATTTAACTGCAATGTGCGCTTTTAGTTTTTTGTTTCAAGATAAGCCGATCTAGCCCAAAAGGTGGTTTCGATGTATTTGAGTACTTAACCCTTCAAGAATGTAGTGAATATTACTAAAAACTAAATTTCTTTTGTAAAGTCGCGCAACCGATTATTTTACTGTGGTTCGAATTGCGTTTTGCTACGGTAATTTAGTGTTCAGAACGGTAAGTGCATAGAAATCATAGAGATTAGTGGGACTGATTCAAATGACGAAACCTTAACAAATAAGTGCGCCAAACGAAAAGCGCTAGGACGTCTAACCGAAGTAAAGAAGAAATTGCTTGCCAGTAGTCACGAAATGGGAGAGGACTGTACCTACCAATGTTTTGAGCATGTTGACCTGAACGACCAATATCCAATATCGTATTCGAATATTAAATCCGCCCGGGTGACGTACAGGTATGTACGAAGGCCTTCGTGGCTATTCATGGAATTACAAGAGACGTGTAAATATGATTGGCGAAGCAATCATAATAAATGGCTCGCCGCCATCTGACGGGAGAGGAAAACATAGTAACCGGCCGCATAAATTACCAGACAGTACAAAACATACTATTCACGCATTTATAAAGACGATCAAAGGAAGAAAGTCACATTACTCTCTGATAGATTCGCAGAAGTTGTACTTCCCGGAAGACTTCACGCTATGCATAATAAGGAAAATAATAACTCAAAAGTATCGAGTGGTACTTTTAGGCATAAAGACACGTGCAGCACTTGCGACAGCAAATCGGCTGAAATATCAGTCCTTCAGACGAAAATTACTGAGTTTGAAGGATTATAAAGAAAAGAGCCGAACCTGAATTGGAAAAGTTACGCAAAGAGAAACGAACGATACAAACCGAAATGACTGTACACAAAGCTAGGGGTGCGAAATTTTATGAAATAAAACGAAAACGCAAAATGGAATCCAGTAAGAAAAGCAACGTAGAAAGCATAGCTATGGACTACCAGAAGAATCTTCCGACACTAAATATTACAATGAATGACGTATACTACCGCAGACAGCTAAATTTGTATCCTTCAACATGCGTCATATTTCTACACATATGATGAAAGCGTTGCAAAAAAAAAGGAAGTGATGATGTATGTTTCATGTTGTACGATTTTGTGACTAATAAGCTGTCTTTAGACATACGACAGCTGGACATATTCTGTGACTCATGTTCGGGCCAAAATAAAAACTATACAGTTATACGTTTTTTACACATCCTGACTACAAAGTTGAAGAGGTTCGAAAGGCTATGTTGAAGTCCCTGATGAATGGAGGGATGTTATAAGGAACAGCAGGACGAAACCGGATCCATACAACGTCATCGACTGCAAATCAAATTTATTCGACAAATGGTCGGAATTTCATAAAAAGAAATGCCCTATACCGACGAGACCGATCCGTGAAATTAAATTTCAGCCAGAACTGGTCTAACATCGAGACACGTATTCAAGAGCCTTTGAAACGATTAACATCGCCGTAAAAACATTGTTAAACAAATTGCCGAATACGAATGCTCCACGAACAAAACATTACAGGGGTAAGATTTTCCAAATATCTCATATCTTCCACATAGGTCCGATACCTCTAAATCCAGCGAAGAAAGCAGACTTGCTGCATCTGACACAATATCTAACAAAAATCTAATCAAGGAAGTTCTACTACAATTTTACCCCGGCAGTCGTCGTCGCTCGCCAGCCTTGATGTCGTTCAAGGTGACGATATCTTATCGTCGTGTACCGACGCAGATGACTAATGTGCAATTACATAATATAGAACATTTTGCTTATTAAAATAAATTAAAATTCCAGAACTTGTAAATTTACTGTGTTTTTTTGGGAAAATATGATTTAAGTCCAACTTCGTCTAATATTTGTTTGGGAACAATGCATTAAGTCCACAGAAGTTCACATTAATTAACACAGGTGAACCAAAGTAGTTAATAATATTACAACTTTTTTCATAATCTGCAAACTAGGATATACAGGGTTTTCCAATAACTTTGATTAGCCCGCTATTTCGGTAGATGTCACTTTTGGAGCTGTCTTTTTTTGACATTTGACAAGTAGAAACTACGCCATTAATAAAAATGGAACGAAACACGATTCAACAACTCACTGAAATTATTAAAATTCACTATAAAAATTGTGAAAATGTGGCAGAGACGGTTAGTAAAACTCGAACATTTTTGGGTCGTCGTGAAGCACCTTGTCGGACCGCAATACAGAAATTGGTAGAAAATTCGAGCTGTTGGGACAAGTTAGTTATGTGAAGAATAACACCCGTGCACGTCGCTCAAGAACAGCCGAGAATATTGCTGCTGTAACCGAAAGTGTTGAAGAAAACCCAGGTTTGTCCATTCCTCGTCGTTCTTTGGAATTAGGCATTCCACAAACGTCATTACACCGTATTTAGCATAAAGATTTGGGTCTTAAGGCTTATAAAGTTCAGTTAACACAAGAACTCAAGCCGGCCGAGTCTTTGCTGATTCGGTCCTTGAAATGCATGAAAATGATCCGGAATTCCATCGAAAACTCATCTTGAGTGATGAGGCCCATTTCCACCTCGATGGCTTCGTCAACAAGCAAAATTGTCGCATCTGGGGCTCGGAAAACCCAAGAGTTATTGTTGAAAAGCCTCTCTATCCTCAACGTGTGACTGTTTGGTGCGGTTTATGGTCCCGCGGGGTCATTGCACATTACTTTTTCGAAAATGAGGCTGGAGCAACAGTTACGGTGAATGGATTACGCTATCGACAGATGATTAATGATTTTTTATGGCCGGAATTGGATGGTATTGATCTGGTCAACGTTTACTTTCAACAAGACGGCGCCACGTGCCATACAAGCAACGAAACGATTGATCTTTTACGGGAAAAGTTTCCGGACCGTGTTATCTCTCGAAGAGGTGATCACAATTGGCCACCGAGATTTTGTGACTTAACACATTGCGATTTCTTCCTTTGGAGCCACGTGAAAGAGGAGGTCTACGCCAACAGCCCAGCGTCGATTCAAGACCTCAAAGATGGAATTCGTGAGGCCATCGAGGACATAGGGCAGCCACTTTGCGATTTGGTTATGGAAAATTTCATGAAAAGGATATGGTCCTGTAGGCGTGGTCGTGTTGGTCATTTGGCTGATGTTATTTTCCATTATTAACGGCATACCATCCTCTTTATAATGAAATAAAGATCCGATCATTTATCTCAAAAATGGCATTTTTCCTTGAATATCAAAATAACACCTCTTATTGGAAAACCCGTTACAAAGAACAAATTTCATATTCAGAATGATAAATATCCAAATTAATGTAATTACGGAAAGAAGTTGAACTATGATTTGCGATTTCTCAAAATTTTGTCTTGTAGGACTTAGTGCATTGTTCTCCGGCGCCCTTCAAATGTGTTGCAAATTGATTACCAACTAGTAGCGCCGTGAGCGGACTTCCATTGAAATGCATAGGCTGTGACGGACAAGTTGGAAACTTAAAACAAATGTTGGTCACTTTATAGTATTTTTTGAGTAGCTCTGTTTGCAAAGTGCCTAATTCTAACAGATACGATTTTATATACCAATTCATAGTAGCTAATATAGAATATCAAAATTTTTTATGTTAATGGTTGATTTCATATGCAAATTAATTCCACGTGCCCCCTCCCTCCTGCCCATTTGATAACTGTAGTGTTAAGAATTAATTAACTTCTCCTCGCAAATATTCCACAGATTTTTACTTCCTAAATTCTAGAATCACTTTTTTCATCGATTGAATGTCATCTTCATTTACGCCAAATTTAATAATTGATTTTTCATTTTCATTAAATGCAGGAGTGAAACCAAGACCTCACTCAAACCTGTCGCCAGGACTTATTGGGCAAAAGTTCATTTAAAACCAACTGACCTTAGAAATTTCGGTCGTGTCTAGTGAAAACTGATTTTACTCCCTTGGAATTTAATTTCTAATTTCGGAATTTTGATTTTCATATACAACCCTTAGTAATCTTCTCTCTCGCCTCCTTAATATGATTAATTATAAGCACCAACACACATAAAGTAAATAAATAAGAAAACAGAATGAAACTGCTTAAGTCTCATCTTGTCAAAAACTGAATGAATTTTGTTGTATCCAGTACTAACCCCAGATACATAAAAGGAAGAACCCCATCATTTCGTATGTATCTAATCCGAAGATAGAAAAGGGAGGAGAGTAGTACTTCATTAGCGTAATGGATTTAAGACATGAAAATACTTTCGTTTAAATCAAATCAAAGGGGAGATTACAGTAAAAGTGGATTTTATCTGATATTTTAGACAACTTTACAGACTTAAGCTGAGGATAAAGGAAAAGAAAAAAGAAGAATAAATTACAAAAAAAAAAAATAAATTTGGTAGTAAAATTCAGTTCAACATTTTTTGGAAATAGTTATATGTAAACAATGAAAACGAAAATTGGAATTTTAAAAGGAGATTGGAATCTTTTGAAATCATGGGGTGTATGTGGAGCCATTCTTAAGGCAGTGTTGCGCAAAATGTAATCTGATTAATGATTAACAATTACAATTAACCATGTAATCTGTAATCAGATTACTTTGTAACAGATTACTAATGTAATCCATTTCCATAATTACATAACGTAATCAATTAACGTGTAATGTGATTACAAGTTAATCTGATTACACATTAATCGATTACAAGTTAATCCAACTACATGTTAATCTAATTAATGTGATTACATTTAAGATATTTAAGATATTTGTATTCTAATTCTTCATAAAACTCCCTAAAACTAATTTCGAACGAGAACAATACTATTTTCTTTCAATTCATTTCATTATATTATTCATTACTTTTAAGTAATCTACAAAGTAATCTGTTACAATGTAATAGATTACAAAATAATCTAATTACATTGTAACAGATTACACATTTGATAAATTACATATTCTCTCATAAGTAATGTGATTGATATGTAATCGAATACAATTTAATTAGATTACTTTGTAATTTGACTAAACTGTAATGGAATTATTAATTAAATTACACTGCAATCAGATTACGACCAACACTGTTAAGGGAGCATATTAAAGGTATTAACTCGTAATTAAAGTTTTCAGGATAGACTTTTTTATATTTTAAATTATTTCAGAAATAATTACTCAATTTGCCCTAACTCTTATATGTATAAAAATGTCAACGGCATTAATACCAAATTATCTGCCTGCACATGTAATCCGTTATTTAACCTAAAAATTTCCCATTCAGTTCGAATTTCGAGTAAAGATGTAATTTTGTTGGCCCTCTTAAATCCGGAGTTAAAAATTTTGCCCTTATACAGAGTATTATTTCCTCCATAGTATACAATAGAGCAGGAGATGATAGTGTCTTTGTAACGTACGCCCCGTCGCCTTAGCCATTTTCACCCCCGATTTCTGGAAAACGATACTGAAGTTGTAAACGAATTTAAAAAAAAAAAAACCATAATTGGGCTTCCTTTGAAATCCCGCAGACAGATAATAATTAATATTAGGAATAAGTATAAGACTAACCCTAAATGCAAACACTAAAATTATAAATAAATAAAAATATAAAAGAAACAAGCATAATTATTCGTGGATTATGAACAAACTACATTAACTACTACATAATCATAGTCCAAGTTCAAATGGAAAGAACACTTCATAAAAAAAAAAAAAAAAAACGGGTAAATTTGATAGATCCCTTCCGCATAACAACATGGTGGAATGAACAATGGAAATGAAGAGCACATGGTTTCCGGTTTTTCTTTTTTCGCAGGTCGAATGGTTTTTTGTTTTTTTTTTAGATCGGACAAGTACGAAAAAAAAGTCAAGCAACAAAAATTAAATTCGAGAGGACGAGAGAGATTTCTTCCAGTACTATCTAAAGATCTAGAAAGGTTACTCTATGAGCAGATTAGGACTTATACGGAGGCTCAGCTAAGCACAGTACTGCTACTGCTTTATTACATCTCAAGGAATCTGTTAGACAAAATATTGAACTGCGAATAGCCACAATACTATGCTTATTGGATTTTTCCAAGCCCTTTGATTCTGTCAATTTTCATATTATTTATCAAAAATTGGTGACTCAGTTCAATTTTAATCAGTCTGCAGCGAACTTTATATCGTCATATTTAACTCACCGTAAGCAAGCTACTGTCTTGAATGCGTCCACGTCAAAACTGTGACCTCTTCAATCAGGTGTCCCATAAGGGTCAATACTGGGTCCATTCTTATTTATGTTGTATATTAATGATATCGTGATAGTTTCTATGCACTCTTCCATCATACTGTATGCTGATGACGTACAATTATTCCTGTCGTCATCTAAAACTAATGCTGCTAGCGATATCTCTCACTTTAATGAGGATCTTTCTACTATATATCACTTATGTGACCACGAAGGTACCCGGATAACTTCTCAAAATTTTTTTAAATTTTTTATGTGATAATACAATGTTTGAAAGTTACTATTCTAGGTAATCTAAAAGGTATGTTTTCTAAGCATATTTACCAAACGTGAGCTTAATTAAGATAACTGCAATATGATATCTTTGGGCGTAAACATTTGTATACGCTAACCGACCACTAGAGGTACCTGGGTATCTCGTATATTTTATATAAAAATTTAGATGGATTAAAGGTAAAAGCGAACGTATTGGAATAAAATTAATCCAAAGAAAATTTCGAGAACACTTCAAGTGCATATTAAGGTACATCAGTTTCAAATTTTTTTATATTATTTTATTTATATTTGTTACTTATTTTAAATTTTTTACATACATATATTTGCATAATAAGATGGTTCTTGCGATGCCTATAAATTTAACAAAAAGCAATTACAAAAAGAAAATGAAATCTGCTACAAACATATTACATTTTAGTTACATCCAAATCATTTGCTTATTCTTACTGTCTGACCATCACAAATCGGTCGATTGCAAATGACGCAGGATTTTCTGGTCTTACGTTTCTCCTATTAGGTTCTAACACGCAAAACAGTTGCCAACAACTGGATGTCGTCCACTGAAATCTCGAACAACAACTGCTGATGGAATTGAAATCGGTCTGCCCAATATTGACTCAATTCCCAGTTTGGTGGTAAAATTTCTGTAAATAGTAGGGATTGCTGCTGTAGCTATAGCGGGCATTTCTAGTTCTCTTCCGAGGTGCTTCACAAAGATTCTGCGAGCATCGGTTTTTTCCCAAGCTGAGGATTATTTTCTCTGAAAATAATGATTGCGGCCAAAGCATCCACGTCAATAATGTTGTAAAAAATTGCAACCGGCCACCTCAATGTTTTCCTTTTTACAGAAAATGACCCAACCATTTTGGCAAGTGAAAGGGTGATAAAGAAAATATCGGTTACGATGTTTCGTCCACAACCTTTAAATTTCAAACTTAAATCTCGGTCAACACGCTCACCCTGATTCACTTCGCGGTCTGTACTCTGATTCCCAATATAAATCTGTCCTTCTAAAGTATAAGAAGTCAACCATGATGCCATATTTTTCAGGTTTTGCTGGCATATATTCGATGAATCTTGTTCTACCCCTATATGCAAATAGTTGCTCATCTATTGTGACACAATCTATTGCCACATAGTGGGAAGAGATAAATTCGCATTTAGAAGAGCAAATATGTCTGAAACCGCTGCTGCTTTATCCGTTTGTAAACGTTCTTCGCGGTTATTTATTTTGTCGAATCTTATATAAACCGGGAAATAACTTTGCATCAATTCTTTTCCATAGAAGCACAATATAGCGGATAGAAATCTGACTTCCACAACTCTGTCAAATGTTCGTTATTGGAATCAGGCACACCAGCAGTAATCAGTATTATTAGATAAGCGTCGAACTCTTCTGCAAATAAATTTTTCCCTGTTTTACACGGCTTACTTGAATCACGGTCATAGTCAGCTGCAAAAATACTCCGTGGTTTTCTCGAACAGTTTAACACTGTGTTGATCTTGATGGACCAGTTCAGTCTTATCCTTTGAGACTAGAATACTTTCAACAGCAGTTCCAGAAGAAATCGCATCTTCAGGCCCTGCTTCATTTTCAACCTCTAACACATCTTGAGCACCAGCTTCATCATCAGGTTACGTATCACTTTCAGCCTAATTCCACTCAATCCTTATGCTTTCATCACACAAAATAGAGGAAGACTATGTAGTTAATAATTGTAAAAGCAATGACTGTAACGAAAGATTCATAACTTAAAAATAACATAATACAACAAAAACAGTATTCTTACTACGAAAAAATAATAATATTACAAGTAAAAAAAATAAAATTCTAGATAAAAAAAAAACATTCCAGCAAAATCTTATTTTTTGTCTCCGAACACGAAATGATACTTCTGGAAGCAGTGCATACATACATAGCTCAACATCGCATTTGACACATTCAGTAATACAAACAAAATGGCCAACACAACCATATCTGACTTCATTTTCTAATTTTCCAGTGGACCGTCGATAGCCAGAAGGTGGTCGAGCTTCATTGAATGAACAACAAAATTTGTTTGCGATGCTTCACCGAAATTCTAACTGAGTGTAATTGTGGTCTGCTTTACGGCCAAGTATTCGAGAATTTTGGACAGAAACATCTACCAGCCATGTAAAATTTGGAAAATACAATCTTTTCCTCGAGCACCTATTCTGTATGCACCAACATTTTGATCCATACGGTCAACACCTCCTTTATATAGTTTGTATTGCTGTATAGACATTGGACGTGAAATCTGAATTCTTTGGAATTTCTCGATACGGAGCTGACTACCATTGAATCAAACAACGTGGATGCAACTGTAACTATACTGCATTGTCAACCCATCTTGTAACTCGAATGTCTGAACTTTCTATTCATGTGCTGTGTATTGTACCGCGTGGGTGGTTTTTCATAACATCTTTAGATGGTAAAGGACACGAGGTCGGCACAAGATTTGCCCTTATAGTACCTGAGAAGAAGATTAAAAAAGGTTAAACAAAAACGATAAAATAAATATACCTGTTCCATGATAACCACGTTCAAGTAGTAAAATGTAAGTGGTTTTATTGCTTCGTCAAATTTACCAAACATTGAAAAGAGCGATGCTGCAGGTTTTCCATATTTTTCGACATGGTCTGGGTTTGTCATAGGGTTATTTCCCTGGTACATTACAAAATTTTAATTGTAACCTAATACCCTCGGCAGACGGGCAACATCAATGAGCATTCGTTCGTAATTGAGTTTTTCAAAAATCACTTTACGTTTGAATTTGAACTTTAATTATTAAAAAATTGACAGGACTTTCATTTTAATTCATAAATTTTGGGTAACTTGATTTTTGAAAAAATCAAATGAATGATCATTGATTTTGTCCGTCTGCCTAGGGTATAACGGTGTATTTAGGTACCATACTTTATACCCGAATCGAAGTGGTTTGCCACGAATAAACTGCTTACACCTGTGGCGTTCGTAGTACTGGATCATTGCCTCGTCAGGCTACTTATACACTTAATTTAATAATTACAGGCATTTTTTGGTTATATTTTGTTGTTTACCATCTCCATTTTAGTTTGATCGCCATCTGTGAGTCAGAGCTCCCACCATTGTGATATCATGGGCTTTCCGTAGCTTATCCTCGACACAATCCTTCTTTTTTAATTAACGTCTAAATCTCTGCTACTCTTCTGTTATACAGCTTATAATCATGACCACATGTACTGTTTGTTCGTCTGCCACCAATGAAGATGTCTTCATTTGCGGTGGAATTTGTGGTAAATCTTTTCATTCCTCTTGCCTGCGCCGTATTCTAACGAGCTCTCCTATTTCTGTCACAACCTGTGGCGAGTGCTAAGCGATTAAAACGTGTAATGTTCTACGACTTATAAAAGGTATTTTCGATTCATTCTCAAACGACCAATCGTTTATTGCGGATAGTGTTAAGCAGATATCTGTCAACTGGTCGTACCTCAATGCTTTCTCCGAGGATCTTAATACCTTTAATTCAAAAGTCGACAAGCTTCTTAATTTTTCTGAAGCGCTCAGTTCAAACTCATTCCTCTTACTTTATAAGTCGCTTGCTCTCTCTTGTCTCGAATGTCTGACGTAAACTGTTGATGATTTTCGCGGCCCGCCGAGCAATTGTAACGCGTCTCTTTCACCGCCTGGTGTCGACCCAATCCTTAAATATATTCAGCACAATATCCAGCTGGTCAACAATGATCTTGCGGGTTGGTCTGCTTCTATTGCTAAGGACTCCCTGGTTATTGGTACTATCGCCTATGACATTAAGTGTTTCACGTCTGGAAACTTGATCATTTCTTCTTCTCCTGACGTAACGCCTTCTGTGAATGGACATATGCCTAATACTGATGCTTCTTCGCTGTCAGCAGATGTGCCACCTGCTCGGCCGTCTTTCTTCAAGCCTCGTCGCAAGCAACAGCCGCGCCGGAGGAATCGATCCAATTGGTACATGACCACTGCTACTCCCAATACGAGTGCCTCAGCTATTATGGCCGTAGATAACGCTGGGATATAAAGCTCTGATAACATCATTCTAAGACCTGTATCTGTTTCCGCGGTATTGAATGATACTTCATCTGTGTCGCCTCTAGGTAATGGTATTGCTGTCCCTTTGAGAACAGTTCCAAAACCTTCGAGTGTTTTCGTCACCCTCCAGAAACGTTGTGTGAGGAAATACTGAATTATCTTAAATCCAAAAATATCGCAGCTGATGACATTCCTTGTCGTAAGATTAATAAAAGTTCTAAACCTGTTGCATCGTTTGTTTTAACCGTCCCAGAAAATGTGCGGGACAATTTATTGGAACCCACATTTTGGCCCTCTGCCACGTTTACTAAATTGTAATAGTTCTATGCTGTGTTTTATAAAACGTTGGTCCCGAGAGTGTTTGTACACTTGCTTTGTGAGACCACTTCTTCAATACGCTAGCCAGGTCTGGTCTCCTTTTTACGGTACACAAATCGAGCTCATCGAGTCTGTTCAGAGGAACTTTTTACGATTTGCTCTCAGGCATCTACCCTGGAATAATTCATTGATTCTTCCACCCTATGAGGATCGCTTGCAGATTTTGAACAAGCACTCGCTTGAGAAACGTCACATGGTTGCCGATGTAACTTTTGTTCACCAATTCTCAAACGCGAATGTTGATTTCCCGTTGTTACTTGACAAAATCTCTTTCCGTGATAATAGGCACGATTTGAGAAGGTTATCTCTGTTGCATGTTAACTCCTCAAGGTCTAATTTTAACAAGTACGAACCTATTAATCGCATGTGTATTACTGTTAATAATATGGCAGAGAATGTTTTTATTGACGTTAATAAGCATGTCTTAAAAAAACTTCTATATAATATTTAATATTTTTAGTTAGATTTAATTTAGTTTTTTATCTTTTTGTTGTATGTCGCATTGCATGTCATTTCATCCGGTGTTTGGTCTATGTTTAGTGTAACATACTAATACTAACACCGCCTAAGTGATGAATCGCATGTATTGTTAACGGTTTATTTATTAAACGTGTCCATGCAGCGAGCTTGTGTTAAGCTGGTTCTGATAGTCAATAATATAAGACAAATACTATTCCGGTCGAAAGTTTCGAGCAAATCGTAGTTTTAGTGCATCTATAAATGGTCTTAGCTTCCAAATCTTCTCTGTTGTATCTTCCCTAGCATTGTCGATGAAATCAATGAACCGAAAAATAGTAAAAAACTGGTCACGTCTCATAGCATTACTAAGAAGTCCATTTTGTAGATCACTTTCAAGTAACCAGTAGTGTCTTTAATTCAATGTGTGGATGTAATTACACATCATAATACCTATGAAAACGTATATAAGTCTATATATAATAAAAAAGGCATATGTGAATTTAATCTATTACCTATAAATAGTTCCATTTCTTTGCGTGTGATATCTGGGTTTGGCTCACCACAAAAAACCGCATAAATATTACTCTGTTTACATAACAATTCAAGCAATTCATCATAAAAAAATAAGCAGAATATTTCGAATGGCTCTAGATCAGCTAAATCTGAATAATCGGATGTCAGGAATAAACCTTTCGCACCGGAATTAGTATCAGGATGTGGTGGTGTTTTTTCTATTACCGTATTATTTCGAATAGCCTTGATTTGCTTCGTTGTGGTAACAGAAGTGGCTGAGTGCGTCACTGCTACTGAATTGATCAAGACGACTTTCAAATTAGGAAAAGAGTTTTCTAAAATATCAGTCGTCTTTGAAGGACTCCATATAGCTTCTAATTCATCATCTGGTAATGGTATCCCAAGAAACAATTTATTTTATATAGTAGTAACCGTAAGGTTTCCATTACCAAATTATTTAACTTAGGTTATATAGACTAGTACTCGAAACCTCTTAATAACCACTACAAACACCTTATAGAGCTTAAATGGAGGATTATATAAAGGTTTCTGTGACTTGATTTAGGTAACGTTATATAACTAGAAGTTTAAAAAAATGAGTATTAAAAATATTATGGTTACCTTCATATAACTTCTTATATAACCCTTATATAACCTGGGGTACTCTCGATTAATTTACTTTCGTCACAGCAGTGGTTGCGTTAATGTTTCGGTTACCTTTATAAACTTTGTTTATAATGGTGTTGGTAACGTTTCCAGAATGCTTTTAGCGATTGAAATGTTAGGGAAATTACTTTTCGTTATCTTGAAATAGAATTTCGATATTTTTTTGTACTCCATTTTTATAATGTAAGGGTTTTACATCTTAGAATTACAATTTATCGGCATTTGTGTGGTGAAATTCAGCTGCAATTAATATTTTACTGTGAATATCATTATAGATACTTCTAAAACTGCAAACCGCTCCAGAAATAAGCAATTTTTAATTATTTTAATTAAATATGAATAAATTTCATTTAGGTGATATTAATTGATTAAAGTACCATTACATAATTTAGAAAAATTATATATCTAAAATAATGTATTTTCTTCATATAAAATTAAAACGGAAGCCATATATCAGCAATTTAAATAATTGGCTTAACCGACATTTTCTGTTTTATCTGCAATGCACGGATAAAAAATGGCGGCTTCTACTTAAATGAACAAATTACCATTATAAAACTTCAACTACTTTTATATAAACTCTGGCTCTGTTATATAAACTCAATTGCCCTTATAAAACTTCTAGAAATATTATATAAACTAAAGGAACTACCATATATGTATATACCCTTTAGTCATAATATGTTACCTTTGGTAATCTTATATATCTTAAAGTAATGACAAAATGTATGTGTCATGTTCTTCTTATAATGATTTTTGTTGTATGCTCCTCGGTAGTGTAGTGAATAATTTTAGTTACGAAAAAAAAATGTCATATAAAATCGTGCAAATTAAAGGGGCAGGTCAAGGAGACCTACTTTGTGTATTGTCCCAACAGCTGGGGAAAATGCATATTGAAATGGCCAAATTCAAAAAAATTGACGTTACTAAAAGTTTACAATTTTTATAAGAGTCACCTTCGTTACTAAAACGCCATAATTAAATAAAAATAGTTTTATAATGGGTCCATTCTATACTGAAAGTCATTTGGGTTTATAACGGTCAGCGTAGTTACTACCCCAACAAACATTGACTGGTCAATAGTATATACAATAGACCGTCCTTTGTACTGATATTGAAAAGTGGTCAAAATCAAAATTTGGTTAAATCGGACATCTTTTTGACGTCGACCTGTCGACAATGTACCTCCTGAAACACGTCTTCAGACGAAAATAAAGTCGTCAAATTAGCCACCAAAATAACCTCCAAAATCAAACTGAATGACTACATTTTGGTTGCCAGAAGACGTCATTCTAACACCTGAAACACGTCTACAGACGGAAATAAAGTCGTCATATTAGCCACCAATTATTAATACAAAATGACGTCTAGTTTAAGGCCGTTGGCACAACGAAAGACGAAAACGCTTAATGAAAAACTCACTTTTCCACCCTGAAACGACGAATATTTCCAATAGAACTTAAACTAAAAGGTAGGAAAATTCTTATTTTTTATTATTCGGAAGAAATTATTAATTTTTTACGTTGTGTATCGGAAAAGCATTTTTCAATGTTTTCGTTCAATTTTCGCTCACAAAAATATTGAGATGAACTTCTCTCGAGAAACAAGTAATAAAATCAATAATTTCTTGCGAAAAATTAAAGAATAAGAAATTTTCCACCTTTTTAGTATAAGTTGTGCAGGGTGGAAAAGTGAGTGTTTCCATTCAGCGTTTTCGTCTTTCAATGTACCAACTACAAATATGAGTTTCCAGGGACACACCGATGTACAAATTTTCGAATGAAGTTCAATTAGTACATAGTGCATAAATTTGGAAATACGTATAAAATTTTATTTCTGTAGGTATATTATAATATATTTAATTATTAAAAAGATGTTTGCTTCGCCATTTTATTTAGAATCCGTTCAGGCGAATGTTTCAGCCACGTTTTAATGTGCTCGTTGATGTCCGTCTGAGTAGCTTCGGAATTATTTTTAACGATAATGATAATAATAATTTATGTAATCTTCGAACTACAACTTCTTTTGCAGTCCCATCCACGAGAACTCCTCCAGTACCTCTTCAGTTGCTAGCTGCAGTTTTCCTACCTTTAAAAGTGAATTAAAGTGTATTTCATAATTTTGAAATTTTTATTTTATCTTACCAATTGATGTTTCCTAAGTCTGTCTCCAATTGCTGCCCATACTGCTGCTTGAATAAGACTAATACAAGTTTTGAATGCCCGCCCTTCCACGAAGCTACGAAAAATCGAAAACTGACGTGAAAATTCCGATAAGCAGCACCACGTCCAAATGCAGTCAAAAACTGACGAGAAATAGACAACACGTGCCTACGCAATAGCACAAAAAGATGACAAAAAGACGGCAAAGCGCTCTAGAATTGCGTCTATTTCAATAAAAATGTCTAAGGCTGATCGTTTCCACAGTAACCGTAAAAAACCGAAGTTTTTATATGGCAGCACCAAGAAGTGGTTGGTCAATTTTTGACATTTATTTTGATAGTACAATGAAACCCCCATGTACCAAATTTCAGCTCTGTACGTCAAGGCGTTCTCAGGCAGTCTCCAAATAAATAGTGGAAAACGTAATTTTTGTATGGCAACCCCATGAAGTAGTTGCCCAATTTGTCTCATTTTCGAACTTAAATTTATATATTTTTCTTAAAGTTCGTGTACAAAATTTCAGCTTTCTAAGTATACGCGCTCTCAAGTTATCGTGCGCACAGACGGACAGACCGACGGACATGCAAAAATCAAAATAACTTTTAATTTAAGCGTGGGTGTCCAATCCATTTTGCTCTACCATCATTATTTCGAGGTGTTACAAATGTAATGACAAGCTTAGTATACCCCATAGGTTTCATCTATGGTATAAAAAGAAGTTAAAAACAATGAAAAAATTTGAAATACTAGGTTCTAGAGGGTTAACTAGAATTTCGTCTAAAAGACGGCAAAACGCTATTAAATGTAGGGTCAATTGTGAGTCATCAAATGACGTTTTTTCATATATTTCTGTATAACACATGCATGGTCGGTCATTTTGTGATCAAATTCCGATTACATTATTTAAACTTATACCAACTTGTACTCCTGAAAGACGTCATATGTCGACTTCAAAAAGTGCCACTAAAAACTAAGTCTATATTTGACGAAAACTAAACTTGATGGTCTTAAAATATCTAATATTGACGTCAAAAGGACGTCGCTGGAAAATGTTCAATAATAAGTCAATAGTAAACGACAGCTCGATGAACATGTCCTAGTTTCGTAGAAAACTTACGTCTAAATGACGTCGAAATGAGCAAGGAATTCATAATCTATTTTCAGTTAAAAAATGACGATCTATGGACCAGACAAGTCTTAAAATGTTTGTTGGGTACAGGGCCACAAGAAAAGTTTACGATATTGTATAGTTGATAAATGTAGTTTCGAAAGTTCTCAATTTTTACTAAGGTATAATCCGACCAGGAATACCACAATAAGCACATATTACCAATTGGTTATATAACATGGTGATGAAAACAATTATAAAAATTTGTAATGGTTACTCTAAGTTATATAGACCGGTGATTGAAACATTTCTATCACCAACTTATAAAACCTTTAGTAACTTACTTCCACGAGAACCATTAGTAATTAAAAAAAAAAACTCTAATATAACTGCGCCACCAACTGGTAATATTATAAAACTCTTATATAACCACTCAAATTCTTATATAACCGAGTAACCATTATATAACCCTTATAAAACCATCCATCACCTTCAGTCACAAAAAATTGGAAAAATTGTTGCTTGGGATCTATCAGCTTGTCCACCTCTCACAGTCATATCACACAGTTCTTCCAGTTGTTGCTTTGGTAAATTAAAAAATGTACCTCTACCTTCCTCATCACAAGAATCTTCTGCCGACTGATAACCAGATACTGATGGTGGCTCAATATATACTGCCTCAACAACTTCTGTGTCCTCATCATCATCACCATCCAACCTCGAATCTATCTCCTGTTACATCTCCTTGGCCGTCAAATATTTTCTGTATTGAGCAATCAGTCAAGAAAAAATAATCGAAATTGAGAAAAGCCGTTGAAATTCCTTAAAAAACGAACAACAGAAGAGATTAAGGCAAATGGGCGAGTGAAGCGTATATGATCATAAAAAAAAATGACTTGAACTGAGAATGACCAATGAAGCGTATACGCTCCATGGAACTTCTGACCGCCAAGAACCAGGCACGATTCACCACAGCGAAAAAAAAACTATTTTTTTGTAATTATTCTACACGAAAATTGAACAATACTGCACAACATATTTTTTTATTTTTCTTGAAAGAATAATAAAATAAATTTACTAACACACGGCGCGGCGGGTTGTTATTTTGCCTTTTTTTATACACAGAGGAAATCACTTGAAACAAATGTAGGTCCTTATAATTCGGAAAGTGGAAAGAGAATTCATTAGTGATTATTATTTTTAATGTAATATATATTATACCTTTATCTTCGTTATAAAACTTCTGACACATCACTTCTTTACTGTAGTATTTATTTCACCAACTTTTGTACACAAAGGAAAATTTGTGCGTATACGCAGCAGTAGGAATTAGTGCGTTAAAGCAATTCTTTTCATTATCATTCAAATTAGAGTTGTGCCTGTTCATAATATTTACATTACCTAGTTGGAAAAAGATACACACACAATTCCTATAAAATGAAATTCCATTTGTATTAATACAGAAGTTAACATGAGTAGAAAATAGGTCGAGATTAAAGAAAATTTACGTAAATTCGACATGAAATTTACATTAAATTTTACCAAATAAAGTAAAAGTGTCCTCTACCCCGCATAGGGAAGTATTCCTTAGTGGAAATGTTGTTTGGGGGGTGTTTAGAAGTTGAAAGTAGTTTTTAGAGAATTTCGAAGATACGTGACCTCCTAGCGGAAATGACTCCCACAATATTTGTAGATAATAAAAAATCTAAAACTTTAATAAAAGGCATTTTTCCACATAACCTCAATATTTCCGAGAAATTGGCGGAAAACCGATTTTTCGGTTTTTAATTTTTTTTTTCTCGGAATAACAAGGTGAATATTTTCATCAAGAAATGATGGCAATTGAACATTGTTATCAGGGTATATTCAATGAGAGAATGATGGGAGACTATATTTGGAAGCAAATACGAGAAAGATAATACAAAAACTATTAAAAATTATTTTATAATGGTAGTTATGCGTTTTAAATTGTTTTCTTGTAAATAGAAGTCATTCAAATGAATGGCAACAGTTTGCTTTATTTTTACATACAATAAAGATATGAAAAATGTGGAAATTTTCTTGAAATCCGTAAAATCATTCCGATAGCTACAAAAGCAATTTTTTTCATGTAAAACTATTTTTTCTGGATATGCAGAGCTCAGACTTCAAATTGGTGTTGACCGATGTTAATTATTTGACAACGTTACAATAAAAAATTGAAAGCAATTGAGAATTTCAGCGGAACTAAATTAACATTTAAAAATGTATGTACATACCTTGAAAAGTCTAGCCTGTATCAAAGAAGAAAAATAACGTTAACTTAGTTAGACAATTTACAGAATTATGATACCCTTCCGTCCCTTTTTCGAGGTTAGCTAAACAAAACTTGAAGAGCAGTCGCGAGATTGGACATCCATCATCAGTTATTTTTTTTTTTTTTTGTTCAAGTAAAATAAATTAATAGCGCCCACACACTGTCGTTTTGTTCAAATAATGTGTGTGCGTTCAAAGCGAAATCTGAAAACTTTTCAACTAAATTTCCCCTGGGGTCGATCCAAATACAATTGTTCCTGCTGGTGATTTTTCTATTGAACTTTTATTTAAAAGTAAAAACTTTATTTTCTCTAATCATTTCCACCGCAACTGTTGGCTACATTTTCATCTATTAAATAATTTCTAAAATGAGCTATGAACTAATACAAAACCGAATCAAATAATATTTTTCTATTCAAAGCCAAATTATTTCCATATCAATTTGGTAGGTTTCTATCATGAACTTTTCTACAAAAATGAAGCAATAGAAATTCCGAGGTCAAAGATCAACGAGATATTGGCTAACCAATATTTAAATACATTTTTAGATCGTGATTACACAAACTCAGTGTCATCGCCATCTAAATAAATTGAAGAGCTTTCCAACTGGGTATCAAGTGCCCATTCTTCACGATCAAAACCAGTTCCAAAAATAAAAAAAAAAACATAAAAAAATAAAAACTATTCTGTCCTCTTCAAGACCCCAAAAACGCGTCAATCATTTCTGCTCAATTTAAATATTGACAGCGACAGTGGCCACACGTTTTTCAATTCCATAATATTTAACCTGCGGGCAGGCGCGGTACTTCCATAATAATTACCTGCGGGCATGCTCCGGTACGTGTAGATGTACGTAAAAATTTGAAAAATTTCGTAGGCGTCGCGTCGGTAACTTCCTATTTTGTTTTAATCTTTCATGCATCGGCATGATGACTTCGCGTCGTGATCTGTAGGATTTTTGAAATCGTGTATCGGCACGATAACAATCGTATTTCTCACGTGGCGGGAAGCTCATCCGGTTATCAGATTGTTAATTAAGAACTGCGTACCGCAGCACAAAGCGGGCACAAATTTCACTAAGTATCATCGATACTTTTTTTTTTTTTTAATTAGAATTGTACAGTGCGGGACCGGCCGTGAACTTAAAGCAGAGCGCAGTTCAATTAAATCTGTTCGGTGTATTATTTGATTGATTCGCTCGGTTCGCGGGTGTAGTGTAAAATGATTTAACCAAATTCCAAATGCCGCAGTAATTGTTAAAGAGTTACGAAATTAATTTGGAATTTTTTCTGAGTTTTTTTTTTCTGATAAGGCAGTATTTAACGTCGATTAAATGAAATTTGCATAATTAAAAAAAGCGCCAATTATTTGTTCAGTTCAGTTCAATGTATGTTTGTGTGAGTTAACATAGAGAGTGAAAATTATATCTTGTTTGCTATTTTATTAATTAAGTACCTACAACTCAACGTTAATTTCCTGTTAAATTAATTTGCAGTGTGAAATTAATTTGCAGTGGTGAAAATTGTGCATTGATTGCTTCCTGTCTCGTTATTAGTTTTTATGAGTGAAAATATAACACGCAACATAAACATTTATGGGATCTTTTTTTGCTGTATGCTGAAATTAATTGGATATTCACATTATATTAATTATTATAAATATTATTTATAGTAAGACTGAACTGGCATTATTTAATTTACATCATTTTTAACATTGAAAAAGGCATATATATACAGGGTGTCCCGTCTGTCGACGTCAAGCCGGAACCGGGTGATAGACCAAATCGTAACTACCAGAAAAATATAAAAAAAAATTCTAAGTCATGTATTTTTCAAATTATAGGTATTGCTTTTGTTTTCGAGAAAATGTACACCTTGTGATGGTTTTTTAGCTCCCGTTGCTACAAATCTTTACTTTTTTTCAATTTTATTTTTCTTATGTAATCTCGAATAGTGCTTATGTAACCTGTTGCTTTAAGTTCTAAGCCAACTGATCTAGCTTGGAAGAAAATGTCGCATTTTGCCGAACCAACAATATAAAATTAATAATTAGTTGAACTTTAACTGACTGTACTGAAAAAAAAAATGTACTACGCCAGTCTGGCAAGTAACTTTAAAAGTTGACGCATTTAATAAGTATTCTAAAATGGTATAACACTTGCTACAATATTTCTTAGAAAACGGAAAAACAATTTTTTTCTTCAAGAAACCCAGTTTCGCAAAATTTCTTTTCACCTACTAAAATTGATTTTAGTGTACCCAAAGCTTGCCTTAAAAGCGTAACTTTAAGATTCTAGCTTGAGTGAGACGGAGAGTCATTCCATGAAGTGTGAGTCAGATAGATAGTGACGCTTTCAAGTTAGAGATGCTAACTTTTTGTTAACTTTTTGACAAATTTTCCTTAATTTTAAAATTAAACACCAATTATTTGGATGATAAGATTTATTATTTACAAAAGATGTTCAAACTGCCTTCCTTCAGCTTCAATACAAGCTCGACATCTTCTTAAAAAAAATCGGGTTATCAGACGGGCAATTCTTACGTTGCTGACAAATTCAACTGCTTCCGTAATTCTTTGCCGAAGCTCGGCTAAATTTTCAATTGACTTCTTATAAACTTTCTCTTTTACTGCTCCCCAGTAAAAGAAATCTAATGGATGTAGATCAGGTGAACACTCATGTAAGTTGTGTAGGTTCATGTAACCGTCTTTTTTAAATGTCGATTCATCCGACCACAAAATTTTCTCGAAGAGTCGCGGATCTTCCCGTTGTCTTTGTAGCATCATTTGGCAAAACGCAACCCGAGGTTGATAGGCCCGAGGTAGCAGGATTTGTACTCGCTGTACATGGAATGGGTGTAGCTCATGTTTTTATAATATTCGGTGAGCTTGGCTTAGAGTTTAAAGCAACAGCTTACATAAGCACTATAAGTCACGATCTGTCTCACTCACACTTCATGGAATGACTCTCCGTCTCACTCAAGCTAGAATCTTAAAGTTACGCTCTTAAGGCAAGCTTTGGGTACACTAGAATCAATTTTAGTAGGTGAAAAGAAATTCTTCGAAACTGGGTTTCTTGAAGAAAAAATTTTTTTTTTCGTAATCTAAGAAATAATGTAGGAAGTGTTGTACCATTTTAGAATCCTTATTAAATGCGTCAACTTTTAACGTTACTTGCCAAACTGGCGTAGTACATTTTTTTTTTCAGTACAGTCAGTTAAAGTTCAACGAATTATTAATTTTATATTGTTATTTCGGCAAAATGTGACATTTTCTTCCAAGCTGGAACAGTTGGCTTTGAATTTTAAGCCACAAGTTACATAAGCACTATTCGGGATTACATAAGAAAAATAAAATTGAAAAAAAGTAGAGATTTGTAGCAACAGGATCTAAAAAACCATCGCAAGGTGTACATTTTCTCGAAAACAAAAGAAATTCCTATAATTTGAAAAATACATGACTTAGATTTTGTTTGTATATTTTTCTGGTAACTGTTACGATTTGGTCTATCACCCGGTTCCGGCTTAACGTCGACTTACGGGACACCCTGTATATGCCCAGATATATTTTTAATATTTATCGTAATCTGTTTATCATAGGCTAGTTCTTTATCTTGGAAATATGCTAAACTGATATCATCAGCCCATTGGTTGCAGTTTCGGGCATATCATTTTCAACCAGAGATATACTCAAAATTTGAAATTCATTTTACACATTCTTTAGTATCTCATTCAGGGCTTCTTTCTGTAGGATTTATTTGTCTGAAAATCCGTAGCTTAGTTTTTACTAAGTAAATTTCTTTGGATTAACTTTGCTTCCTGTAATTGAATAAAACTTTGTAATCGCCTAAATAAAGAATTTATTTGCATACCAATAACTATGAAATTTAGTTCAATATTGACCACTTAAAGAATGGTTTTGATGATATCACCCCCACCAGCGTCAAAAATCTTGTAGGAATTGCAATATAGTTTTAAACTTCCGAACTTCTTTTCATACATATATAGAGCTCCCGTTTAAGTAGAGGAGATGGTGGTAATATGGCCTCTCCTTAATTTGTTTTCATGTGCGATAACGAAATAATTTTACTATTATTTTAGCAGTCAATTAATGTTAAAATATTTATGATATTATTGGTCATAAGAAACTAAGCTACAAATTTAAATAAAAGTCACAGCTTTCAAAAAATATTATATTTTTCAAAATGATTCCAAAATACCATAATAAAAAACTGTGTGGGTAATATGGCACCCCGGGGGCCATAATAAATGTATGAAAAAGTTTTAAGCATTTAGCGGCAAAAATCACAAACATAGTATTCGCCTTCTGCTCCAGCAAATTCATTATGTGCCAATAATTCACAACTTTGGCATTTCACCCAAATTTCACCGCATAAATGGATTGTATCCATCCAGAATGATGAACGTGCCCAATACCGCCAGGGGGAGCCCCTTTCATTAAAAGATCGGTATAGTTCTTTCTCGGGAATATCATCATCGGTGGTATATAGGTCCCAGTTGAACTCATAGCACAAACCAAAGTCATTAGAGAACCTCTTTCTGCTGATGTCAAGGCTCCTCTTTGTCTGTTACCCTTTTTACCAATTATTGAATGTATCTTTGTCTGCACAAGGGTTACTCTAGTTTCACCTACATTGTAAATGCGATCTTAAGGATATTGCTGTTTGGTGTATTCCACTTCTGGTAGCCCGAAAAATTCATTTGCTGCTGCGTGATTGAAGCCTTGAACCCAAGCATACGAAGTTCCCATTGGTTTTCTGATAGAAAATCGTTCTTTATGTCTGCTTACAAAATGATCTAACTATGCTCGACCAGCTGCACCATTACGAAAAGGGTTTGAGATATTATTTTTTGTGGCTAACTGATAAGCCATTTGTCTAACGTCCATACGTGTCAAACCATAATAATTGCTCTCCATAAACAAAATATAGTCGCCTACATTTTGCTCTAGATATGGTGGTAGTACATGTTGGGAATGGCAGATTATTTATAACTACAACAAAAAATAGATGAAACGCACGTTTAGTCCGATAACAATTCAAGAGCTTTTATTGGGATGATTTTTATAATTAAGTACAAAGTACAACCGACGCGTGTCAAATTCTCTAATAAACTGTCGCTTGTCAAGTTCGGATCAGTGTTAGTGTGCTCACCACACAGTGCATGAATAGTCCGTAGAATTGTCTGCGTGTATGAAAATACGGTTGTATTATTTCCAACAGTACACACATTCTACCCAATGATTTCTGCACAACTACATCCAAAGAAACCTCTGAATCATTAACCAGCCTCCCAATTTGGTTCTTGGTACAGAAAAAAACTTAACAGCCTTCTTATACCCCATAGTTTTGTTTCGTACTACTTCAATAGCCTTTTTCATTTGATCTGCATCTCACACCTTCCTCGTTCGTTGTTGCTTCGAAGAAAAGTTCGTTCTAGGCACCTGGAGCATGAGAAAAAATCAAGAAATATATCAAATAATAATTTGATACAAAATTTTTAAATATATAGAAAATGGCTACCGTGCACACATTCAATATGGCCCCCGGGGCCATAATACTGCAATAACAGGAGGCCACATCAGATGCATGTGCTGATTGTCAGCAGTAAACAAAAAACAAAATATTAGAAAAAATTGGATGTTTTTACCTTGAAATTATTTAAGAAGGTTTCCTAATCTTTCCACTGATTGTCGCTGATACACTCGTAAGACGATTCTTCTAATAAAAACACATTAACTTCCGAACGGCGAAAAGGTTTTTATTGCAGCATGCGGATAGACGTTATGAAAGAAAACAAAATACGGTGCAGCAGCGTTTTCGCATACTAACTAAAATTCCTTGTAACAGGTGTTTGCCTTAATGCACTGTAGAACTCAGAGAAGGCGCTTCTTCAATTTGAGATTCAATGAAGGGCCATTTAACCAGCAGGGGTCATATTACGACCTTCTACTCGCTTAATCTCTATACTGTTTCCCGACAATATCGATATAAGTACATTGAGTACATGAATACATCGAGGAGCTTTTCTAAACTAAATTGGATAACAAATTTGATCATTCAGTAGCGTAGGGGTGGTCCGCCCGAAAGGCACATTATTTGGGGTGGCATTTTTAGACTCCTGATGAAATTTCAAGGAAATACTAAGTTTGTAATTCCATTTGTAACCCTTAAAATCTAGGGCTGTTGATAGAATTCGCAGCAGACTGCTCGAAGCTTCGAATCATTTGAAGCTCCGAGGTCGAATCCTTCGAAGCATGCATGTTTTTCCGAAAAGCTTCGAAGCATGCATTTTTCCTGGTGTCTGTTCTTTAGTGCTAAAGTTAAATTATAATATTCGAGGTGACTTGAAATAGTTTCAAGGACTTTACGGAGAATAGACTTATTCTAAGTCTTTGTGGTTATGATAAGAATATATAAAAATGTATTATTGTACGGTTTGAAATGCGAAGGCGTTAAAGAGCTGAACGCTAATTTCACACTATTTTTATCTTCTTTTCAGCTAAAATTTGTCACACTTACAATTGTTATGATATGGACCACGGTGGTAGTTATAAGTAAGTTGCCTTACACGAATGCCTGTTGGGTGGGAGGGGGGGGGGGTGGTCTTGGAATAATAGACCGTAACACTAACCACTGGCATTGCATCAGATCATGGTAGATATATTTGTACTCAAATTAATAAAAATAAATTAGATCACCAAAACATTGAACGTATATCGAAATGTGAAAGTATTTTATCAAGGAGGTGGTAAAAATAGGTTATACGTATCAGGCATAATTTAAAAAACGACTGAAGGGTATAAAAAACTATAATTCATGAAGTCCAATAACAAAAATGTCGGCCGATAAATATATCGATAAGAACACAACAACAAATTAGTTCTTAATATTCAAAAAAATTACACAAAATGAAAGGACTCATAATTTGTTTAAGAAATACCTATTTTGAAATTAAAGGGCATTTTCCAATATATTTTCCGACAACAAAGAGTTACCTTGTTGGGATACTATATAGCGTCCGCTGTAGAAAATACTCCTTTTTACGCGACAGAAGTTCCGGTAATACACAGATACTTCTTTGATATCTATATTAACTAGGAGAGCATCTCTTCCCGAGACTTCCACCACTGGAAACGGTCCGTATTAATTTCAATTTGAGGCTCAGCGAGGTAGTGATCGAGTTGCAAGCTTACGTTGGGAGTGCGTGTTCATCATGAGATTTCATGAAAAGAAAATTCAGGGCACTTTTAAATAGGATCTAAAATTCGGTAGTTTTAGAAGAGGAGAACATGGTTTCTTCTTTAATTTGTGTCCTGATAGCGCTCTTTATATAATCTGAAAATTTCACCCTGAGTTCCTTAAATCGCGGATCTAAAAATGAAGACTTCTGAGCAAGGGAAACACATAAGGTGATTCCATGCGAAGTTGATCCCATTCCGATTGCGAAGTAAATAAATGAAATCGCCTTCCCTGAGTTCGTCTCAGGAACTAGTGACGGTAGGGTTATTCACAAGCCGCAAGAAGCCCTATACCCTCGATTACAAATTTTGAATGTAGTTAAATGATACTTTTGAATTGAGTTTTAAATCTTACAGCTCAATTTAGTTATTTTTCAAATAAATTTTCTTAAATTATTTATTAATTCTGTTGATCGTACCCGAATGGTTGATATATCGCGGAAAAACAACTGCGCTTTTCTTGTGCAAAACTTCATACTTTTGAATTCTTTCGAATTCTTCATTATACTTCGGTCATTGGTAAACCGTTCTTACTTCGAAGTGCTCAACTTCCAAGCTCTAGATAGTTTCATATCCTCTGAGGTCGAATATTTAAGCAAAACTTATTTTTCCTTTAGTACAAGTTGCAAACCAATAAATTCCATATATCGATTATAAGTCAAATCGAGCAACAAATGATAAAATTTTTCATACAACTTGGCGTCACCAAAGTTTTGATCAAATATTCGTTATACGCCAGCTCGACAATTCCAAGATATTGATTTTAAGTCAAGTCGGGCCATAATGACAAAATATTATATAAAAGTGTTAAATTATATTGTCATGAAAGATCAATAAATGCGCCAAGTTTTAGCTCAATGGTTCAACGAGAAGTGGGTCAAATTAGCATTTCAAATTTTGAATCACGGTCACATGACAGCTCCGAAGCTTCAAATTTCTTATGTTCGAAGGTCGAATCTTCGTCCCTCGAATATTCTTGCGAAACTTCGGTGCTTCGAAACTTCAAATATCAACAGCTCTAATAGAAATAATGATGATAGAGTAAAATGGATTGGACACCTACGCATAATATTAAAAATTATTTTGATTTTTGTATGTCCATCTGTAAGTCTATCCATCCATCTCACATAGGGGTATTTGTATGAAAAAGTTGGTCAAAATTATTTTTTTGTTTTTATTGGTGCGTAATGAATATTTATATATATTTCAACCATTTTCACTGATAACAATTACTTTTAATAATTTTTATGAGGTAAATGTCAATATAAAATGCAAGGAAAGTGTAATGCAAGAAAAAGTCGGTTGAAAATAAAACAATTAATAATGCCATTTTATTAATTAAACTTTAACTTTTAACTATATTCCGCCATCAGAAATATCCCAATCCTCTTCTTCGCTTTGTTCTTCTTCTGAATCTACCACGTCTGTTGTTGGTAACAGGAATTGAAGTGCTTCTTTTGAAAATGGTCTACTATTTTTTGTTATGCCCTGTTGGGCGAGACCATGAGAATGGTGGGTCTGAGCTCAGTAATAATCTATTTATTATGTCCATATTACAAGATGCCTTGAAAATTTCCTTGCGAAATCTTGACGTTATCGCCGAAAATGCTTATTACGAGCCTCAGCCGCTTCTTCAGAAAGTTGGCCAATAGGTAAGAGGGCATGTTCTATAACTATAGGACCGTGAATAAGTATTTTGTGAAGCGTTGGTGTCATCGGACACCAACCGTATAATTTCACGCATAGCTGTGCTGTTTCCCATAAATATTTAGAAAATTTATCAACGTCTATATTTTGTGCACTTGAGATCACCTCTAATATAATTCTCAACTTATGTATGAGATCCTGGTCAATACCAGTGATTCGCGAAGCTGTTTCGGGATCAGAAAAAAACCTTCGAGAAGTATTGCCATCATTTGTATTCCCGAATCCGGCTTTCGGCACGTCTACTAATATGGACATTTCTTCTTTTAAGGCTTCTTGAATGTTCTTCTTAGTTTTTTTAACACATTTTTTTTCAGTCTCGGTTCTTGCTTGCCATTTCTTTATTGGTATTTTATATGCTAAATGTAATAAAGACTCTAAGAATCATATTCTTGCATGAAGGATGGACAATCCGAATTTTATTGTATCTGGATCTATTTCCCTATTTCTTTCCAATTTATTAAACTCCTTTGATGTTGCCTTACATATGTAGCATCGCATAGTAGAAAAAGTTTCTGTTGCTGCATTGCACACTTTTGCATCTACCATAGTTGGAATAAGTGAATGTTTAATTTGAAGGATACCATTGGGTATTGCTACCTCCGTTGTTGTCAGGGTTGTTTCAATAAAAGCTATATCTTCTTTGGTGATGTCGTTCGTTTCATGAACAAATCTAATTCGGATCGGTCTACAAAACCGTGGAGATGAAGGAACTGGGTTCTACCAGATAATTCTTTTTTGCACATTAATTTTTGCTAATAGTCGCAGAGGCACCAAGGAGCTTTGAAAAATATTCGCATCACTATCTGTACTGTTCTGAAATTTTTGTTTGAATTGAGCTTGTTGTGAGCCATCGCAGCCCCATTTTGATATGAGCTCCAACTTATGTACATCTCGTTCAGTGATGTTTGCTAACACTTCTTCCAAATATTTACATAATCTCGAAATAGTGTGATCTAATAAATCTTGTAATCTGATTTCCGCAAACGTTTCTGTAATTCGGTACGATTCCGGATTAGGATAACACTCCCTTTTAGCTTTTTGTAACACGGAGTAGCAAGAGTACAGCTTAGTATTGGCACTTCGAACAATATTATATGGTTTTTTTGATAGGTCAGATTCCACAAAAATAGATAGCGCATGCATCAAGCTTATCTGTTGTATGGCTTGTATTGGTGTGCTGCTGGCCACTGCCTTACGAAATTTTGTTGCTCTTGTCGGGAGTAATTTCTTTTATAACTGTAGAGGCGTCGTTTTTACCTGGTGCTCGCACACACATGTGGGCAGCAAAAGTAAGATATTCAGCAGGTACCTGCTCTCTCAAATCCTTAGTTTTTCGCCTCTTACTTCGGTCACTACATTCCTGGAATTCTTTACTTGGCCGACCCGTCTTTTTTTTCTGCCAGGTTGTTAATTTTATGCTGCCATCAAGCCACTGTTTGTTGCTCTTAAGGAACCGATCTTCAATATTGTGAGACGCAGCCCATTTTTTTTTAAATTCACATTTAAAATGTCTTAAATTACGTTTAAATGCACAGACTTCTTCAGTTGGACAATTGGTGACTTTGAAAAGGCGACTTTCCATATAGATTAGCTTTTTTTCAAGTTGCCGGTCAGGGGACTGCTTTATGAAGTTATACAGCTCTCTTCTTATCATCACTTTTACATTTTCTCGCATTTCTGAAGAAAAGAATATACAATTTAATGAAAATAATTTATTTCGAGCATTTTGTATATATATTAAAAAAAAAAAAATATGTGTGAATTTCTGGAAGATATTTCTTTTGATTTAGGTTGTATATATAATAAACTTCAAATAACTGTAATCCTTTTTACTTGACATGTCTTGACACTATAACTAAAACCTTAAAAATTAAGAAAATTCCCTAAATATGCCACTAATTTTTGTGTATTTTTTAAATATAACTTAAGATAATAACTCCAAATGTATAAAAGTGTTATCTAAATCTAGTAC